>OZ059839.1:30810136-31382700 GCA_964057195.1 Orthosia cruda
GTTTATATCATTAGTGAAGGAACTGGCACGCCCTGGTGACCTGTTACAGCATACTTCGTACCCATTCGAGTTCGCAAATGTCGAAAAACCTTACGAAGTTTACACGGGCGCTAATGTCAGACTCAGGTATTTCCTGAGGGCTACGATCGTCCGTCGCCTCACAGACGTCGTGAAGGAGGTGGATATCGCTGTCCACACTCTGTGCAGCTACCCAGATGTACTAAACTCGATAAAAATGGAAGTAGGCATTGAAGACTGCCTACACATAGAATTTGAGTACAATAAATCCAAATATCATTTGAAGGATGTTATTGTTGGTAAAATCTATTTCCTACTGGTCCGCATTAAAATCAAACATATGGAAATATCAATAATTAAAAGAGAAACAACAGGTTCTGGGCCTAACACTTTTACAGAGAATGAGACGGTGGCAAAATATGAAATAATGGATGGGGCCCCTGTCAGAGGGGAAAGCATTCCTATAAGAGTCTTCTTGGCTGGCTATGACCTAACACCAACGATGAGAGACATAAACAATAAGTTCTCTGTGCGGTACTACCTAAATCTTGTGCTAATGGATACTGAAGACCGGCGCTACTTCAAACAACAAGAAGTCACACTATGGAGAAAGAGTGACAAATCTAGACTACCATTACATAATGCACACATCCCTCAAACATTGTCCCATCCAAGTCATCCGATTCCAAGACAACTGAGTGCCTCTAGTGAAGACAACTCTAACAGGGCAATATCTCCATCCAATCCTAACTTAATGCAGAGATCCATCTCACCATCTATGAATGATGGAGAGAAACATAACGGTCCTTCTGAAATGGAGCAAGATCAACCTGATGTGATAACAAACAAACTGTCCAATACACACATTGAAAATAACCCGCTAGACGAAGAAGAAATTGATGATGAACCTGCGCCTCCTGTAGTGGAGAAACAAATGATACCTGAAAAACCATTTGTGGTTGAAAAGCCTCAAGTTGCGGACAAGCCAGTAATCGCCGAGAAGCCTGTTCTAAACCGGCCTGAAAGTGAAGCTAGTCCGAGTCAATAGCGGAAATGTACATGTGCGGTCAACTTGACAGGCGCTGAAGACATGAACTGTATGTTTTCATATTTGAAAACAATCATTTAAAGGATTGTAGTTCTATTAACTTTTCACGTGGTTTCAGACATAGTTTGTGATCTACAAAGAAAAGTTGGTACAACTGTGTCCTATACAGAAATTGTTGTAGAATTCAGGATTTCTATTATTAAAATGTTGGAGCTGTATAAATCAAATTATTGGCATAGTGAGTACTGTCAGCATTACATGGAATATGGGCTCTAATTGTAAGTGTACATTGCTATCATTGCAAAAATAGCTGCTGAAATATCTTCAGATATATCTGTTATGTTATATGTAAGTTAGTTTTCAAAATAGAACCTTAATGCAGCAGTGTAAAGAACATTTTAGCACAATATCACTCATTTGGAGTCTCGAAGGCCTTTGTTTTTGCATGTTGTAAGGGCTTATTATAAATATAACTCAAATAGCATGTGCTTGTTTGGGCATTTTAATTGAAATTAAATTCATTTAGTTCAAGTGACATTTTATATAATGAAATAGAATTTTGAATTGCCGTCAATAAGACAGATTAACTCATCACTTTTAATGAATTTGTGCAAATTTATCCTTTTAATTGTAACATGACATGTATAGAAATCATTGAAAACTGTACAATGTCTAGGTATTTATGTCACAGCACTTATCAACTGTTTGTTCACTGTTGAAAGCAAACTTATCTAAACCTTACAATGAATTGTGTGTAATTTATCTATAATTGTTGAATATGTTCAGTATCTGAAACTAATTAACGATGGTCCATTTAATCAGTAGGTATTAAAAAATAATAATAAAACAACAGTTTTTATAAGAAAATGAGTTAGACATTTTTATTTTTTTTATGACAGCACGGAGGGTTGTAAGTGTAAAAATTTAATATAGGGCCAATAAAATTGATTGGCATTTCAAAGCACTAAGCTTATTGTGTCCTGAACTCCTGAGACTCTCGATTTTTAACATGTCTTTGTTTTTGCTATGTATACAGCCCACATTATTTTACGTAAATTGAGTGCATTAGTCAAATTACAAATAAAATTGATTAAATTCGACACGTCTAAATGTAGACAGTGTGCAGCTTTTTATATCACTTACATTGTCATAAAATTTCGCCCGAAAGACGATTGTTTTCATAGAAAATTGTCAAAAGTGTGATTATACATAGTGTGTATATTAAAATTTAAAAGATGTATTTCTAAGATATTTGGGCAGTCAAAAGTGTAGGTGTCGGAAAATATAACACGCGAAAACTTTAATTTTATTATAGAAAAATTGCTTCATAATATATTCTAGTTAAGTTTTGCAGTATATTTTGTAGTGGTGGGTCGTTGTCGTATTTTTGACGGACGTAACGCAAACGTTTTCCCGACAACGAGAACGGTTGCAGAAAACGGTCTTCGTCGCAACTGGTTTGAAGACGTCTTGGAGAACGAAACTTGGAGGACGGAACGAACGTGGAACGATACGCGACATTCGCGACGAGTCGACGACGTTTGTGTGTAGTTGAATCAATTCACTTTCGACTGTATTTTCTTAGCTGTAAAATACAAAATCGCAAAAACTGTTTCACCGTCGCAAGAACTATTATGTGAACGAACGTGGAACGATAAAGGACGACGCGACGTCTGCGACGACCGACGTGTGTCGTAGTTGAATCAGTTCGCTTTCGAATCTCGACTGTATTTTCTGAGGCGTAAAATAAAAAATCGCACGAAGTTATTCGAAGACAGGTTTTTGCAACGAACGTAAAACTGTTGCACCGTTGCAGAACAAAAAACGGTCTTTAGAAACGGTTCGTCGTCGCAACGCCCACCACTAATATTTTGATGACTTTTAAATTTTTAGCATGTCAGGATCTGCCATTATCATATTACGAACATAATTAATTTTACAATAATTCATGAGTCTGATTTTAAATATGTATTACTAGAAGATTCTATCAGTTTTGTAACAGTATAATTCATCTATGTAGAATTAAATACGTATCATATTCATCCGTAGATATGAAGAACAGTACTAACTACCAGGGGCGTAAAAAGGAAAAGCCGAAACAAGTCACTTATAGGTTCGAATACTGCAAAAATGTTGTCAATCAAATTATCAAAACATAAATTCCCTGTTTCGTGCCATAGTTGGTTATCAGGGCTCATTATTTGACTGGCCTGTATAAAAACTCATTATCGGCAAATAAAAGAGTGATTTCTCTAATCTTTTTGTTGAGGAAAATTCGAGTTTTTGAGCGTTAAAATATTGAATCGATTTGATAGATAAAGATTTGTTTTTATAAATTACCGTGCATTGTAGCTTGTCTATGATTAACTAAGCGATTTGGTTGGTTAGGCAAGTGTAACATACCCTCAAAAGACACTCGTAACAATACGCAAGCTGTCCAATAATAATTCTTAATTTATAAGCTCACAAACGAGAGTTCTCGCTCTTTAGAAGTGTAAATTGTATTATAAAAGTGATTTGTTAAAGCAATTTAAAATGTTTGGGCTTTGTTATTTGTACATATCATTGCATTGTTAAACAATGCACGACCATAGATTGAATCTACTTCAATTTATTTCAATTGAAACCGTCAAGAGAGCAGTTAGTACCAATTGTAACTATGTCACCATATTAGGAAACTATTGATGGGAGACATCCATTGATTCCGGCTCGAACGATAATATTGCAATGAAAATAAGTAATAATTTTGATATAGCTTCGATAGTAACAACGTGAATCTATTAAGACAACTGTCTGTAAAAAGTATACTAAAAATATGTATTGCGTATATAAATTAGTTTAAGTTTTAAAAGTTTTAAAGCCGATGGTCGCGCATAGGAATGCCTTATATCAAACGCATGCAAGATCCGACTCGTTTGTTAAAGGCTCTTTTGTGCTGACCACGGATAATTTATGTAGATTTCTATCCATTATTTTTTATGTAAATTAAGTAAAGTTACAAGTTATTGAAAATATTGTGTTATTATAATTGTTTGGTTTTAGTATCACACTGTATAATAAAGATATCTTGTTTCTATTGAGATTAAGGCGGCATGTCGATTGTAACATTATTGTTAATAAAATATATATGTATAAATTGCTGAAAATGTCTTTTACTGCGTTGCGTGTATGTGTCTTATTACAGTCGTTAGTACGATAGGTCTAATTACTTGCGCTTGCATACCTTCTAGATCTAGAACAACGTCTCTTGTACGCATAACATAAATACTATAGGCATTCTAGAAAAGGCTTCTTTATTTGAGTAAAAAACTTTTCATCAACAAAATCAAACCGACTTCCAAAACAAAACACTTCAAAGCGATAAATAACTTTATTTTCCGAAGTCGGGGTCTTTGGTACCTATTGTCTTCCGTTTTTCGACACCGGCTTCGGAAAGGAAATTTATTTTTAGGTTTTAAGTGTTTTGTTTCATCAGTATTCGTTGCATGATAGAGATTGGAGAGAGGAGACCACAAAAAGCTACTGGATGGGCTTCTGTGGTCTTCTTCATCAGTTCCACTTCACCAAATGATATTGAGTGCAAATGATTGCATTGTTGATGAAAATACCAAAATCGCTATATGTATGCCTATAATATTTGAGGATTTCCCTCGATTTCTCCAAGATTTCCTGATGACCTTGGGACCACCTGGGAAGTATACCCTTTCAAACAAAAGAATTTTCAAATTCGGTTCAGGGGGTCTACTCCCTAAGCACGAAGTACGTAGGTATAGTTCTCGCCAAACTTATTGGCCGCCCTGAAGGTGGCTACAATAGCTGCGCAGTAGAAAATCTCACACAAAAACGGCACCGTTTCGTGCCTCGCACATCCGATAAACCAACTTCAGGGCGGCCATTAAGTTTGCCGAGGGCTATAGTTTCGGTCT
Organism: Orthosia cruda; assembly: GCA_964057195.1. Lineage (NCBI taxonomy): Eukaryota > Metazoa > Arthropoda > Insecta > Lepidoptera > Noctuidae > Orthosia > Orthosia cruda. The sequence goes on from OZ059839.1 coordinate 30,815,129, forward strand.
TTTTCTATATTCTACGGTATGATGATTCGTTCGAGGCCGGAACACTGACTTGACAGTTGTACCTCAATCCAAAGTGTTTTTATCGGTCCGAAAAATTTAACTTAACATTTGTTTTTTTTTCACTTCGAAGTCTCTGCGTACTTTCGGTCGGGGCCCGTAACTTCGTTGACGGAGAAAGGGAGTAGACCCCCAGGCGTCTAAGAGTAATCGGGAAACATACATTAAAAAATAAAGAATTCGAAGGATTGAAAAAAAAAAAAACCGACTTCAAAAAAAGAGGTTCTTTTTTTAATGTGGGTAGGTAAAGGTATTTATAAACTCATATAAAAAAAAACTAAACCATTAGGTGATCAAAATAACCTGTAATCAGGTCACGGGACTTCCCCATTTTGTAACAAACAATTTAAGGAAAATCAGAATAAACTTTGAAACCGATAAGAATCAGACTAACAAATTGCGGTACTGAATTAGTTAATTACAAAAGGAAAATTGGCAACTATACTAACAACGAATTAATTTTTATGTGTATAATGTGTGCATAAGCCTTGATATCTGACCGGCCAGTTATTTATAGCCTGTTATGTATAAAACATATCGTGGGCCGATTACCTAATAAGGCTTTGATCCAAATGGCTAGTATACATAAATAATTAGAATATGATATTAAACACGTTTGTCAACTACCGTACCTTCTAATAATTTTATAGAGTGGACATAGTATAGTGACACTTCTCCCACCAAAAGTGATTTTGCAAAGTACCTACCAGCCCAAATTCACGATAACCGCATCCAATTTTTCTAATCAGGTTGATTCAGCAGGCAAAGAACCAGTTACACGTACACCGAATTTTGACCGCCCCCTTTTTGATAACGCGTGATAATAACATTCTAGTTTTAGTCAACGGACTCTCCGCCAGATATGAGCAATGTCTAATAGTCATTTGTTTTCCAATTTACACATTCGGATCGTGGAATAATGACAAAACGTTCGATAGTACCTACATAAAGGTTTCGATATAAAGATCTTCGTTTTACTCTCAAATCCTCGTAGTGAGGGGAATATTTTCTATCTTTGAAATAAACACAAAGCCATTTGTTACGATTCGACGTATCGATTGACATATATTTATGATAGGTCAATTTAACAATAGGGCACTTTGTAGCCGTGTCATAAGATAGCACTTCAAATGTCTGTCGTGACTGTCCAAATTATTTGAACACTCTGTTTTTCAGAGCAAGATTGACTATACGTACCGAAGACATCCCAGACTTCAGCCTGTACGAGATTAGGATGTTTATAAAACAGCTTAAAAACAACAAGGCGCCTGGTGATGACGGAATCACGGCCGAACTTCTGAAGGCGGGTGCGAAGACGATCCTTAAGGCCCTTCAGAAGCTGGTTGATTCCGTCATACTCGAGGGCAAAACCCCACAGGCATGATACAGTGGTGGTACTCTCACTTCTTAACCATGTCTACAAGTTGTTTTCAAGAGTCATCACGATACATCTCGCGCCCAAGTTTGACGATTTCCAGCCTCCCGAACAAGCCGGATACCGAAAAGGCTTTAGCACCGTAGACCACATACATACGCTGCGGCAGGTTATACAGAATAATACAGAAGACTCTTTGTAGACTACGAGAAAGCCTTCGATTCGATTGAGACTTGGGCTGTACTGCAGTCTCTCCAACGGTGCTAGATCGACTAATGGTACCTCGAGGTGTTGAAGTGTTTGTATAAAAACGCCACCATGTCAGTCCGTCTTCAGAATCAGACCTCGAGATCTATCCTTCTCCAGCGCGGTGTGAGACAGGGAGAAGTCATTTCTCCGAAACTGTTCACTGTTGCGCTTGAAGACGCGGTTCTAGACTGAAAGGGGCTAGGCATCAACGTTAATGGCGAGTACATCTCTCACCTTCGGTTTGTCGACGAAATAGTGATCATGGCTGAGGCCATGGAGGGCCTCAGTACAATGCTAGATGACCTCAGTAGAGCTTTCGAAAGACCCACTCTTAAAATGAACATGGACAAAACCAAAGTCATGGTAAATGCCCATGTAATACCCACTTCTATCAAAATCGGAGACTCTACACTCGAAGTTGTAGACGATTATGTCTACCTGGGACAAACGGTCCAGTGGGGTAGGTCTCACTTCGAGAAAGAGGTCAATAGGTATGACCAGTGTGTGCTGCCAGTAATTACCTATGGGACCGAGACAGTAGTGGTCGCTCACAATGGGCCTTATCAGAAAGCTTAAAGTCACACAAAAGGCAATGGAGAAGGCTATGCTCGGAGTTTTTTTGCGTGATCGCTTCAGAAATGAGGATACCCGCAGAAAAACCAAAGTTACCGAAGCCACAGCCCGAAGAATTGCGAAGCATAAGTGGCAGTAGGCAGGGCACATTGCTCGCAGAACGGATGGCCGATGGGGCCGAAGAGTTCTGGAATGGCGACCGCGAACCGGAAGACGATGCGTTGCAAGGCCTCCCACTAGGCGGACTGATGACCTGGCTAAGGTTGCGGGAATGTGCTGGATGCGAGACGCACGGGATCGGTCAATGTGGCGATGCCTGGGGTAGGCCTACGGCCAGCAGTGGACGTCTTTCGGCTGAAATGATGATGATGAGTGAAGACTGGTAGCTTGGTTGGTCTAGTGGTCGCAAGCACTGCTGAGCATGAGCCAGGGTTCAATGTTAAATGCTACTTACACATAACTGGCCAAATCTGGGTGTACACCGTAATATTTTATTCGTTAAATCCCGTGGATGATCGAACCAGTACATATAAGCTAACTATAGAAAAAACAAGTACACAATGCAGATTCAACAAATTAACTTATCAAGCATACTGTATATAAAATGTATATAAAACAAGTTGCGCATGTCAAAACAACGTGATAGGCTTGTAACATGATCATAATGTTGAAGTAAAATGTTAGGTAGCTTGTTAAGTCAACTTGTTAGACTTAACAAGATGTAACGTGTTGCTCTAACCTTACAGCAGATTGGCGCTATTTTAATCAGAAAAATGATTCCATTAACATGAAATCTGATTAAAATGTCTCTCAGTGTAAATCCTGTGGATGATCGAACCAGTACATCAAACAGTATCGATTAGTAAAGATAAAATAAAGAAAATCACAAAATCTTAAACCGATTTCCAAAGTAAAACGCTAAAAAGTGCAAAAATAACTTTAGTTTCGGGAGTAGGTGTCTTTGGTACACCTTGTTTTAATGCATTTTGCAACACCGACTACCGAAATGTGTTTTGCTTGGGAAGTTATTTCATTGTGATATTTTTTTTACTTTGTCTTTACAAATCGATACTTTTTATGTACCAGATCGACACTCCACGGGATTTAAACGACCAAAATTTTACAGTCTATAGGTATATACCTATCACTGCCTAACCCTTACGAGTACAGGCGTGTTTTTTTTTTTTATGTTTTTGAAAAAAACTTTGCCCCACACTAGGAATTTCTTCCTGTATCGTGAGTGCGTTTACAAACATATAAACTCACATACACAACACCCAGAGCCGGAACAACTATCTGTAGGTCATACAAATATTTGTTCCGTGCGGGAATCGAACCCGCGACACGCAGCGCAGCAGTCAATCGCTCAACCACTGCGCCAACCGTGCGCCCAATGATTAAATAATAACTGAATTGATGTTACGTGATTTGTGGTCTAGTTCTCGCCAAGATTCTGGGCCGCCCTGAAGTTGGCTTTCCGATGCGCAAGACACGAAACGGTGCTGTTTTTGTATGAGATTTGCGTCTGCGCAGCCATTGTAGCCAACTTCAGGGCGGCGAAGAAGTATGGCGAGAACTATACTGAAAAATTACCCAGTTTGCAGACCGCACCCTACGAAATACCAGTTAGTCACTGTCGAGCATTCTTGACCATAATTGGATCATGCAAGTTTGAAGAGAGGCTTGAGCATGCATCGCGATTGAGTGAGTAGTTCGTTGTTGCATCATGATGAGTTGATGACGCATCTGATGACAATGACGGAGGTGAGGATCTAATTTAAATAATGGTCGCGTAATCGTGTATAATGAATCATTGTGTCAACATGAGGGGTTTTGATCTCTATCATAAGTTCATAACTGATGGTAAACGATGATGTGGTCGACGGTGAAGCACGCTTGCCTAGAAGTAACTAAAGACCCCACTCTTGACTTAGAAGTAACTAAGACCACCCAGGTTGTAGCTATCAGGAAACACAAGACTCCGGCAGGGAATTCCACATCTTAGCTGTGCTCAATAAAATCCCCAAAATGTTTAGTGCGTATGAGTGGGATGTCCAGCATGTCTTCTATTCCGATGATGGAATGGGCTAGGCTAGGCGAAATTGAAGTCCCCCGCGTACTCGGCAGCCAGTCGAACATTTATGACGGTGTATGGGAATAAGGGGCCCGCGCAATAAGCAGCCACGAACTCCCGGCTGCGGCAGCCATTAGGACGCGCCTGATTGCACGACAGCTCATTGGCTGCGCGCACAAAAGCAAAGACATTGTGAATCCAATGCCTTTCCTTTGGTTTGCGTTTTTACGAGAGAGGTTAAACATTATAAGTTATTTCACGTCATATCACTCGACGAAATCACAAATGGCCGTGGATTGGCTGCTCAAATACTTCTGCCGCAGCCAGGCTACCAAGTGCGCGGAGGGCCTTCATTGTGAAATTCCAACGCACACTCCCCGAAATGTAAGCATTCAAAATCGACAAGCTAGCGACTTGGCGTCAGTGTTCAAGGCTCAACTCTAGTTCAATCAATATTAAACCGAAATAAGTCTCCAGTCTCAATTATAACGTAACCTATTATCTTACCTGTTCCACTCATCACCTGCCCTGCAAATGCTGATTAATTGTAGTGCCTAGTTCAGCCCAATACCTACGAATAACAATTATGGATTGTATGTCACATAATTACTTTGTGTTCGCGCTAAGAATGCCCCGATGGCCGTCCAACCAATTCATTCTGACTTAAGCACAAGAACGTTACGTAACCGAGTAAATCGATCTATCATCACGATACCCTATCGTCGCTAGGCATCTTAACACCAACCTTTCAGTCCAATCTTTGCGGTGCATGTTTGCAAAAGTGCAATATCTACTATATCCAGTATACTTCTGTACTTGCTGATTGTAGATGTAACATCATTTCTGCTGAACATAGAGAGCAAGTCAAATAAGTAACCACGCCAATCGCGGCGTCGGTGGCATTCTCAAGAAAGCTCAGAAGTCCAGCAGCCTAACTGCGTAAGTGAATTCGCCAAAGCAAATGGTTTGACTCCATTATTGTCCAGACTCCAGTAGGTATAGATGTAGGTTATGCAGACATTTCTAGAGCGACCGTGACCTGTATAGTGTCAGTCAGAGACGATATTAGTACCTAAGTCTAAGTAGTCTACAACTCTAAAGTTATCTTTTGATTGATTGGTAGTGAAAGCAAGAGTTTATCAATAAGGCATTAATCAATTAATTGACTAGTTTGTAGATAACGTAAGTCGCTTCGTCACCTCTTTCATAAATACCTTTGTGAGTGGCTGTTCCTGAAGCTTGATTTACAACGCGGGTACTATATTTAACTAAATATCACCTTTGAACTCTTCGAGGCCAATCTACTAACATTAGCTTATGTTCACATCCTTCTGAAATAGGATGAAAAAGGCGTGAAAAAAAGGAGACTACAGATTTTCTGGATTCTTCAGGTAATTGTACTTACTATCTTATCTTCTGTGGTATTCGTAGTTCATTCCTAAGATAATTATTTGCCGGAACCATCCAAGCAGGTATTACTCGTATGACGAAGTCACGTAGCTTAGCAGAATACCTAGCGGATTGGTGACCGCCGAGCCAATCCTCCGCTAATGACGTAGGTACCTACACGGTTGCATTGACGTAAAATAGTTTTTTTACTCGACTTGGCACCGACAACAGCTGGTCTTGATTGATGTGTACAAGTTTTTACAGTTTTCATACAAACACACTGGATGGTAACCATTCCTTGAATGTTTTCAGAATCGATTGTGTGGTTTTGAAACGTTTGAGTGCCGCCCATCATCATCATCATCTTCCTGCCCTCGTATGGACAAGGGCCCCAGTAACGTGGTGTGCAGTCTTGTGGGTCGGCACAACACAATTTCTTCTCCTATTCTGTCCTGACAACTGTCACGCTATCATTGATTCCCTTTTCTCCCAATTCTGCTGCCCATCATCATCATTTCAGCCGAAAGACGTCCACTGCTAGCCATAGGCCTCCCCCAAGCGTCGCCACATTGATCGGTCCTGTGAACTCCTGTGCGTTTCGCATTCACCGGACTCCCGCAGCCTGAACAGTCGTCGCTCCACCTAGAAGGAGGCCTTCCAACGCTGCGTCTTCCGGTATGCGGGCGCCAAGTTTGGCAATTCTTTGGGCTATGTCGGTAAACTTGGTTCTCTTGCTCGGAAACTCCGAGCATAGGTCTCTCCATTGCCATTTGGGTGACTTCTGATGAGGCCCTTAGTGAGCGACTAAAAACTGCCGCCGCTCATAGACGTGATAATAATATTTATGCTTGGGTTTTTTTCATCATTATGTCGTGCTGGAATTGGCATTTGATTACTTACGTCTTTCACCTCAAGCTAGGAAAAGATTACGATGATATTTGCAGAAAAACTTCGACCAGTAATTGAACCTTAGCTGACGATGCGACCACTAAAGCGAATGTTTGCGGTCGTATGAGTTGACCGCTATATTGCATTTCTAAGACAACAACCACATTAGCCACAGCTTCATTTCCTACTCACTATAGAACAGCCATAAAAGTATGCATAAGTAAGTATTTATGCATTATGTAAGCTCGCGGTTTTGCCCTCTTGAAAAGTATTTTATTATCCCGAGGTAACGAAATTACCTATCCTATGTCCTAATGAAAACCGAACCCCGGCCAGTCTTAACGTGTGCCAAGGGTCATCAAAATTTGTTTAGCTGTTTAGATTAGATGTCAAAACGTAACAGAAAAACACGATCCCTTTCGCATTCGTGATATTAGTATGGTTTATGTTTCCCTGGTTTATAACACACTAGCAAAACAGCTGATTATCGCATCCTATACATACATCATATCGTTATGCGTTCGAGCACGTGATGCTCCGTCAATGATCGTGAGAAATAAGGGGCGGAGTATTTACTTCCGAACTAAATGTGACTATTAATGTAGGTGTAGGATGTTCTAGAACGGTGGGCGGAGCGATATGTAGGTATAAGGTTTTTTTTTATTGAGTATTTGAGATAATTGGCCGGCTCGCTCTTGTTAGTTTATCTGTTCTGGCGTTTTAATTGCGTTTATTTAGGACGTCGCATAGCTATCCTAACACTTAACCGATTTTGGGGTATCTCATTGATGAAGAACGAGCCAAAATGCTTATCATCACGCGTCGGCAGTAGGAAAAAGATATATCGGAATTCGTACCGCTAGACCTGGCTTAAAGCCAGACGGTTGCAGCTCAGCAGAATCCGCTACAATAAGCATTTTTAGCCAATTCGCATTTTTGGCTTAGGCCAAAAATCGAGCCCCATTTCAAAATCTTTTGCGATATCAGACCGTGACCAGTTATATCTTGGTCGAAAGACTGCTTAATATATCTAAGCCTCCACCAAGCGTTACAACGTCGACTAGTCCTTTGCCGGGGGATTTTAAGCTTTAGTATCCAGTAAAATCCCGTGGCCCTCAACAGGTCAAGGGTCTACCTCAGGAGGCCAATGCTGCAACGTCTGGTTTTAAGCCAGGTCTAGCGGTTACGAATTCCGATATATATATATTTATATATAGATTATATTTTCCTACTGCCGACGCGTGATGATAAGCATTTTGGCTCGTTGTCTGACCATCTGTTCTGCGAGCAATGTCCAAAGCAAATCCTATTCTTCGTTCCTTCATTTGTCTAACTTATTTCTGTTACAAATATTCGATAACTTAGTCAAAAACTTTTCCAATATGCACACGAAGGCATCCAAGTCCTCGTTTTGTATTCCGAAACTTATTTTCAGCGATTTGCAAACATGAAACCTTTCGTCTGTAAGTTATTGGTGAATACGAATGTGGACCGATAAGGTACCTATTGTGGCATGCTATCTCCGCATCCGGAATATATCGAATTTGTTTTCTAAATAGAGTTTTCTTTCTTTCTTATTACTGAAAGTAATTTCGTGCAAAGAGACCGTAATCCGGAACTTTCAAGTTAGGTAGGTAGGAATTATCTAAAGCAAGGTGTCTGTATTTGTGTGTATTGAAAATTTGCAGATAATAACGCGCCAAAACCTACTTTTATGCCGAAGATTTCTGGCTAAAGAAGACTATACAAATACTCTACTTCAAATTCTTAAATGACAAAACGGTGATAAGTTCCCAATTTGACAAAGAAGCTATGGATTAAGGTCTTATCCTTTTGATAATTTACCTTAGCAGAGACATTAGAACTTATTAGCGCGGCGCAGACTTCCTAACGACGGACCTCTGTCTGAGCATCTTTAGAAAACCCTCAACTAGTCTATTAACCAATCAGCGGTCTGGAAATGTCCAACAGTCCCAAGTTCTAACATAAACGGCCTCTTCTTCAATCACTAGACCACTGTTACTAGATCAAACTCATAAAAATGGGAAATTCAAAAAGTTGGGCAAGTTTAATACCGTTAAAACACAGGCATGACATTTCTCCGCTAAAAAGAGCCAATTTCACCCGGCTCCATCTTTCCGAGGTGTAACCGTGCCGATAACGGACCATCTTGAGCTTCTTGGCATATCGTTGACATTGAGGCAAATGCTCAACTGGCTCCCAAAGAGTTGGGGATCCTTGCGAAGGTGGAACGGTACTGCACCCCAGAACATGTGTTAAACGCAAGTTCGATCATGCATGGAGTACTGTTCTCATATCTGGGACAGATCTGCCAAATACCAGCTTGATGCACTGGAGTCGATCTAAAAACGGGCCAAGACACTGTCGAGTCAAGGCTCCAGAGCCTTGAACATCGTCGCCGAGTTGCCAGTCTGTCGGTTTTTATCGGTTGCATTTCGGGGAGTGTGCGATAGAATTGCATGAACTAATTCCTCCTAGCCCGTTTCACTACAAGACGTACGGCGGCGATGCGCCATCGGTACCTGGTGGACATCCCAGTCATTCCACCCATACGCACTTAACATTTTGGAAATACATTCATTATGCGTACAGCTAAGGAGTGGAATTCCTTGCCAGAGTCTGTGTTTCCCGATAGCTACAACCTAGGGGTCTTTAAGTCAGCAGTGTAAAGGTTACTTCTAGGCAAGCATGCTTCACCGTCGACCACATCATTGCTTACCATCAGGTGAGATAGTGATCAAGCGCGAGCCTATAGAAAATAAAAAAAAGTTCCTCTGCCAGGAAATCCGACCGACGGCGACGCTCGTGGCAAACTGTGGCAGGATACTATGCCCCCGCTGAGTCTAACCTTCCGTGGTCTACTTGAAAGTCTTTGAATCGTTCCAGAAGGTGTAACTCCAACCTCTTAAATTGGGACTACCGTAACGGAACAAAAGTAGGGTGTGAATGCGGAGCCGAGTCGCAAGCTGTGCCCCACCCAATCGTGTCCTGTTTGCCTCTTAACATGCAGCCCATCCCAAGTGACCTACGTTGTCTTTGACGATGCTTTGACGGTTGATAAGTTTTTGTCCAGAAAAATCTTAATATCTGTGAAGAAGAAGACTACATCAAATGATACTAGGCTGTCATAACTTTGTACTCATTCTTAGAAGCTAATCAAGAGTTGGGCAAAAGTTATCCAACAGATGACTCGATTAAAAAAAAATTTATGAGCATATCCATACATGTTGTAGTAATCTGTAATCAACCGTTACTTTGATGTACATACAGATAGATTGCAATCTGTTTTTAATTAAGGCCTGTAAATCTAAACGGACGCAATATCATCATTATGGGGAAAAACACATTATACATTGCATCCTTGTAGATGAAGATTAGGTTTAAAGATATTTATTCTCAAAAAAGACACGAAAGTCACTTACCTACATGAGAACAATGCTTACAGTAAATTATATAAAGTTGGTCACAGACGTCACGGTAACAATTATTATGATGCACCCATCCAATGCATTCAGCTTTTATATGTGATTAAATATGCAGCTGGGCAAAATGCAAAAAAAAAACAAAATCAATATATGTTAATAGTACATTGTGTATTAAGGGCGGTAAGTAAGGAAAAACGATCGAGGCTCTAGTAGAAGCCCGAAGTCGAAGACTGAGGGCTTTCTGAGGCGAGGTTCGTAATTCCCGTACCGCCCGTGATACTTACAATGTTTTTCATCACATTTGCGAGTAATAATTATGAATTATAGCAGTAGATTGTAGCAACCTGATTTTTTTTTAAGCGATTGGCGAATTTTTGCCCACACCACAGATTATACAGTATTTCGTTCAGAAACTTTAAGGGCAAATACTTACGTAGGTATACAGCCATGACGGAGTGTAAAAAGAATGAAATAATTTTGACGTTTGCATACTAAATATTAAAATCGTTATTAAGAACATTAGTTGAGTATTTAAGTAAAATGCAGCGAGATTGCAAAGAAATTCCTGTTTAGATAACATTTTAAGACAATTTTTCAATTGCGTGTAAACTCCTTGCTTGAACTTGCATGACCTGTGTGCTGTGCCATAAATTAAAAAAAAATATTACTTACCGCCCTAGGGTTTCATGACAAAAAGAAAGCCCGAGGGTTCTATATGGGGCATTACGGCCAAGTTAACCTGTATGTTTAGATACTTTTTACGTGCAAGTGTGATGAAAAATATTATGCTGTTGGGCGCACGGTTGGCGCAGTGGTTGAGCGATTGACTGCTGCGCTGCGTGTCGCGGGTTCGATTCCCGCACGAAACAAATATTTGTATGACCTACAGATAGTTGTTCCGGCACTGGGTGTTTGTGTATGTGAGTTTATATGTTTGTAAACGCACCCCCGATACAGGAAAAAATTCCTAGTGTGGGGCAACGTTTCTTATTTTATTTTTTTAAAGAAAGAAAGAACGAAAAGAAAGCTAATTGAGTTTTGAATGCATTGAATGAGTGCAACCTTTTTATACCTACGTGAGGTACGTACGTTGTGCAGCGATTCGATTTTTATTCCAGCAATAAGCGATTTTTACTAAGCGATTGCAAGTACGTCCACATGGATGCAATTTTCTTAGAAATAAAGTGCGCGGCGCGGTTCGCGATATCGCCTATCGTCAGAAAGGTCCCTTACTTTATATTCGAGTTCCTACTTACTACTGATAATTATGTCTCCTCGCAGTAATTATCACCTATTTGGCGCAGCCGTGAGTCACACTTTCTATCATGTCTTTAACCGACTTCAAAAAAAGAACGAGGTTCTCAATTCGTCAGAATCTTTTTTTTTATTTATGTTCCCTGATTACTCAAAGACGCCTGAACCGATTTCAAAAAATCTTCTTTTGTTTTGAAGGGTTTTTTTTTCGTCGAAAAACTGAAAAAAATGGCTACAAAAGATACCGACTTCGGAAATGAAAGTTATTTTTTACTTTGTAGTTTTTTTGTTCTGAAAGTCGGTTTGATTTTTGTTAAAAAGTTTTTTAACAAAAAATTCAATGATTCAATTCAATTAACATGATAATTATTTTTGTAAAGTTTTTTTGTTTAACAATTTTTTTTAATGGAAAGTATTTTCTTTAATTTATTTTATACTTTATTCGTGTCCGTCCAGAAAACTATTTGCCTATAATATAATTATGTTTGTGCTAAATGAATGTATTATTTTTCTTTCTAATTTCTTACCAACAACACTTGCCCTCCCATTCATAAGATGATCAATTGCGATAGCATACAAAACCTAGGTATACATGGTAAGTGATAGGTAATTTTAAAGACATGGGTATAAAGTCGCAAGCAGGCCCCGCCTAGCGAAAGTCGCAATCCGATGGATAAAGCATGCTGTTATAACTAAATTCTTATTATCTATTTCCACAGAAAACGACTTCCAAGAAGTCCGTTGCCACGAAGTGTTCGAGGCCATGCGCGCGTGCTGCATGAAGTTTAAGCCACTGAATAACTCTCTGGTTTGTGAAGGATACGATCTAGAGCCGCGGAAGTACGCGCCGGTCACTGATAGACCGGCTAAGTAAGGTATGCAGGAACTATAGAACGCCATCTTCTACGACACTTTCTTTTACTTAGGGCTCGTTCACACAGGACATACGTTTTAACGGATCCGTCGCTACTGGAGGTCATGTTCACACTGCATTTACAATACCTACAGTTTTAACGGATCCGTCGCTACTGGGGTTAATGTTTACATTAAATTTACATTACCGTTTTAACGGATCCGTCGCTACTGGGGTATTGGCACGTTACTTCAAGCCGATGAAACCGATCAGTATTTTTACATTATTGTGTGTGTAACTCGCTCATACTACCAACTACCTACGCCATTGCCGAATAAAAACGTATACGACAAAGCGGATCGTATTTTTACTGGATCTGGAATACTGTCATGCGTGTGAACTGGCTCATTACAACTATAGGTATACGTCAGCACCGAAAAAAACGTATACTATAAAGCGGACCTGTTAAACGGACCTTTGTGTGAACGAGCACTTAGTCTTAGATAATCTAAATTTTCGATACCGCCGTCCAAACTCACAGAGAATTCTTTGTTTTCCAGAAAGTTATGGATAATCGTCGTCGGAGCCAAACTCTAGGAAAAAGAAGTTGGATCTACAAATACCCAAAGACCTTTCAGATCACGTTCACTACTTTGGGTCTCGGAATATTCTTCTCAAAGCCCATTTACGACATCTTCTTCAGACCGCGCGAACCGATCGATTTTAGTGAGCCGGATACCACGTATCCGATTCGCAGGGCCTAAAATTAAATATGGAATCAATATCTAAAGCTAAAGAAAGGCTAGCAAAGTATCCTGTGATATTTGCGAAGTGTTCTAAGCAGAGTGTTTTGTACGCCCGCTGTGTGCTGCTCAAAGAAGGGTCAGTGAAAAAAGACGATTGTGCCAAAGAGTTCGAAGAGTTTAAAGGTTGTTTATATTCTGCCGCGAAGAATTTGAAGACGAGAATCTAAAATGCATGAGTTATTGACTCGATTTATAAACTTGCCGCTTCGGTACCACCTTGCCTCTGGTTTCTTTATACGCCTTTTTTTGATCGCATACGGTGATTTCCACGACAAAACTTACGATGTCCCGTACACAGATATTGATTATTCCGTGTTCACGGATGCTGCCAGGCATGTCTTACACGGAGACTCACCATACAAACGACAGACCTATAGATACAGCCCCTTATTGGCTTACATTCTTGTTCCCAACATGATTTTAGGGAAAGATTTCGGGAAAGTTCTGTTTTCTATCTTTGATATCTTATTAGCCATCGCTGTTAAAATTTTGGTGGAGCATCAGCTAGGCCCCAAGAGTATTGCTACTAATATCCCGGTGTACTGCTCTCTCCTGTGGCTCTACAACCCGCTTAGTATCGGTATTTCGACTCGCGGCAACGGAGACTCGTTGTCATGTTTATCCATCATACTATCCTTACTTTTTTTGCAAACCAATGTCGTCAAAGGACTAAAAAAATATGCCTTATCCGGATTTCTTCTCGGTGTGTCTATCCATCTACGATTGTACCCGTTAGTGTTTAGTTTCCCAATGTATCTTAGTTTGGGTGTGACCAAAATCCCTCGAAAAATAACAATGAAACAAGGCTTGCTGATCTTATGGCCGAATTTGAAGCAACTTACACTGGCATTGAGCTGTATTGTAACAATTTCTAGTCTGACATACGGAATGTGGAGACTGTACGGTTACGAATTTCTTTACGAGACATACTTGTACCACGCTTCCAGAATTGATATACGTCACAATTTTTCCGTACTCTTCTACTATTCGTATTTGAGCATGAATCAGCTAACCTTCGACATAGTGAAGAATGTCACTAATATACTCAAAGCCGTTATTCTGTTTCTGCTGAGCATTAAGTACGGTGCTGATCCGAAAACGTTGCCGTTTGCGATGTTCTGCCAGACGGTTGTAGTAGTCGCGTTCAATAGTGTGATGACTTCACAGTATTTTGTCTGGTTCTTGTCCTTTTTACCGCTGGTAGCACATTCGTTCAAGATGAGCAGATTAAAAGCCTTATTGTTAACCCTCATCTGGATAACCGCACAACTCGCTTGGTTGCTTTACGCATACCTACTAGAGTTTAAAGGAAGGGAGGTTTTCTTCCTTATATGGCTGAAAGGGGTAGTTTTCTTTTGCTCCAATATTTTTGTGTTAGTTCAACTTATAAGATGTTACACAATTGGATATGGCTTTGGTTTAGGCCAAGTCAGTCATTTGAAAACTCAGTAGGTGTTAGTTTAGTATTATTTATATTTGTAGATAGTCTTGTACTTAGATGTCATGAAATTATACACATGGTGTAAAAATAAAATGATAAAAATTGTATTTCTTTCGTTTTATTTCTAACAAGTGAACTAACATTCAAAGACTACTAATAAATTTACTAAATATTAATAATGACCCATTCTAGAAAACAGAAATTGCATTAACTTGTACATTGTAGCATGAAACATATTTCCATGAAATATAATTTCAATCTCTATTTAATTTTTCATGAACCCCATAACATTTAATTTGTTTCTCATAATTATTATTATCTAAAGGATGACAGCTTATGATGAATCTGGTTACTATTTTATTATAATTATTACAAGTATCTTTGATAATAGGAATAATATTCTTAGCAGTCTTTGTTGAGGTGATGTGTTTCCAATAAATGCCGCTAGGATTATAACCGATATGGCGCTAGCGTCGATAGGGCCACGAGCCATAGACAAGAATTAGTTAGCTTTACCGAGAAACATTATTTATTAATACAGTGATTGCACATTCTAAAAAATTGTATTTAGGCTGCTTTCACTAACAGATACACCTACAAAAAAAGAGCTATTGGAATTTGAACGCGCGGCTTAGGGGCGCATTCAAAACCCAACTGCAAATACATTTATGCATTGAATTAGGTTGTGCATAGTGTTAGTGAAAATGGACATAAAATTTTGAAACAGAAACCATAACATGAAAACCCATTAAATTCATAGTTTTGTTACCAGTGAAAGCCAACTACATCCTTCCTTAATTTTTTCAAGTGGCAATACTTTATTAAATGTCAGGTACTAAACATTTTGCACATGATTCATGATAAGTGTCATCCAAACTATCTAGTTTTATTTCTTGCCCTCAGACAAGTTGACCTTGGTAAGGTCTTCAGTTTCGCCTTGGGACATGTTGGAGAGTTTCTTGCCTATGCGCTCGTGCACATCGAGGTATTTAGCCACGCAGCGATCCAGGCAAACTGACTCGCCTTTGCCTGCAAATAAGAAATAGGCAAGAGTTACTTAGGTAACCGATGAAAGTAGTCAAATATCGGAGTTGTGTATGCCAAATTTCATCTCATTCGGACACTGAGATGTGATTCAAATTTAACTGCAATATTTGATTACAGACACAGGGACAGGTGAAAATAAATAAAAGCCTGTAAAAAATGATACTAACAAAGGATACTCTGTTTACTTACACAGTTCAGTCTCATGATATTTAACCGGTATACACTTGCGGTGGCACGCAGTGACCAGTCGGTTGTACATATCAGACATCATCTCAATCTCCAACTCCTGGACGAGCTGCAGCTTCGCAGCATCCAGCATTGGTGAAGCCATCTTAAATTCTATCTCTTCTCTCTTTTACTTACTTAGTTTAAAAATCTGCAATTCACAAAGGACATAATATAATGTATGATTATGATACTATTGTTCTTTAGGGATCAATTCAAAAAGCAATTTAATTCTGATTCGCTTTGAGAATTGTAATATCAAATACTTAGAAACTATACTACTATACCACAGTAATAAAAGATCCACAAAAATGGAATTTTCAATGTTACTGTTGCGTTTCTTTTTCCAGTTGTGTGCCGTAATTACCGAAACAAAGTAAAAGCTGTTGTCTCGCTTGGATCCATGTTTTAGCCACTCACGGGGCTAATACTTTAAGGTAGTAAGCTGACTGACTACATAGTATTTGCAAATCTGACTGTTTAACTAGTGCCAAGGCTCAATACCCAAGGTGTCATTATTGAGCAATTTCCACATAGTAGCCTGGAGTTTGGAATCATGCCTAAAGGTAGACAATAAGCCCACACTCTACTACATGGGTCTTATTAATTGAGGATATATTTGATGTTGTTTCATACTCCTTCTAAAGATACAGGCATGATGTTACATGGTTTAGTACTAACCGTCACTGCTGCCTGTACAAGTCTGGATACTCTCCTGTATTGGACTTGCGCATACGTTCCCGTGATCTCATGTTCTCCAAACGACGGGCATTTATAGAATTCTTTGCCACCACAAATAACGATAAACTAGTCACTGTCACTGCTAACCTGCAAGTCACACCATTTCATATACGATCAATAATATAAGGAAATTATTTAAAAGCGCCTTGTCGTGTGATAAAATTTTTCAATTAACAGCTGATTCACGACAATATCGATGGTTTGAGTCGGGTTAATCGATTTGAATAGGTCAAAACTTGGTTGTAAGTATCAACAGTCATAAAAAAAGCAAAAGATTATGTCAATTTAACATAATTTACGGGGATTCAAGCTGATTATGTTCAAGATAGTCAAGAATAAAATAAAAGTTAAATGTACAGGGCTCACCACAAATGGACTGTATAGTTTTAACAGGCAATGTATTGTATATTATTGAAGTAATTACCACGAAATTGTAATTTTCCCGAACTTTCCAAGCGGCATAATATATTCTCAGGAAAACTTCAGTAAAATTATTGTGAGGTTACAATTTTAGTACAGCAATTTCTCACGTTACGTCATAGAAGGAAGTCACTACTATCGTGCATAATATGGCAACACAAACGATTAAGGTGTTTGTACACTATAATAAGATAGGTGTTCATTTTAGTCCAATACACGCTTGTTAACAAACCAAAAGTGCAGGGGCTGATCCAGCATTATGAGCACAGTGAGCATGCTCACTGGCTTAATTGGAATCGATAAGCTGAAGTTCTAGAATATATTATATCCGATGACGTAGTGTATAGTATATTATACTCGCCGTGATACTCGCCTAACTTCTGGTTGGCCCGCCTGTAAGATGACTTACCGATGCGCAAGGCACGAAACGGTGCTGTTTTTGTATGAGATTTACTACTGGGCAGCCATTGTAGCCAACTTTAGGGCGGCTAACTATGTTTGGCGTGAACTATAATTAACAGAGGACGACGACGAGCCACCCTAACAAAAAAAAGTTAATCCAATAAATCAAAAAGCCCGAACTAAAAAGACGTAAACAATAAGAAAATCATGTTGTGCAGTCGGAGAATATATATTCGCGAGCTGGCTGACCAAAACCAGATGTATCCTCTGACTGTTTTTTTGATTTTTGTAATTAACTTTTTGTATTTATGACATTTTAGTTATTTGTTTTTCGAATTAGGTACATTTAAAATTTAAGTGTTATATATTTTTGATATCACCTTTTAAATCCCTTTATTTTGATACCCCACAAGAGGGCACAAGAAGAAAAAAAAATTGGCCCCCACAATATGACACCCAAAAGCCGCCATTTTTCTATTTTCTAATTTGAATGTAGTCATTGACACTTGCAATGTTATGGCGAATCGATTGACGTAAGAATCATCAAAATCGGCCAACGCGTTTGGTCTCTGGAACGCCACATAAGAACAAACATACATACATACTGATAAATAAACACATTACCCTCCTTCGGGAGTCGGGTAAAAAGGGGTAAAAGTTTTCTACTGTAAGGCTTAGCACTAGAAAAAGTAAGCCTTACAGTAGAAAACTTTTACCCCTTTTCACACGTACTTGGGATAAAAATTCCGCAATAAATGTCTTGTGGTCTTGACACAGAATCCATTGCAACGCGGCGCGATTTAAATTCTATCGAATATTTTGTGCTATGTACGGGCAAAAACGCGCGCATTTATACCCGCCGCGCGTGTTCGTTACGAATGTTATGATTCAGAACGTGGATTAACAACCATGTGGATAAAAACCGCAGTACAATACTCACAACGGATCTTTGTGTGTCTGAATTTTTGTGTCAATATTGAAAGTGAAGATAGCATTGTATAACTATCTCTTTCACTCGCTTACGTTTGTCGTATCATCCTATCTCGCTTACTCTATGCAGTTAAACTGTTTCTTGCGCAATAGTTGACAGAACTAACTTCAGACACACAAAGATCCGTTGTTAGTATTATACGCTAGGCCTAAGCCGAGTACAATTTAGGATGCGTGCCTCAATGGCACAGGTAAGATAAATCTGGCTAGCCCTCTCACCAACATTGGAACATAGCACAATACCAGCATTATTTATTCTTTTAAAGATATCGCTGCACATGCTGAGGTGGCCTTTTTGGTATGGCACGGGTTGTTTTTTTTGTTTTTGTTATTATTTGACTTTGTTTTTTGTTTATCTCTCATGTGATCATGTCTCCAGTATGGGTCACAAATAAATATATTTTCTATCTTTTCTTTAATTGCTAACCGACCAAATAGTGAGCATCCATATCACTGTGATTTTTTAAATATAAACATATGCTTGAATTTTTCATGGTCGCCCCGTAAGCTCGTCCGTAACCCAGGCTTAAGGCGGTACCACATTTACGTGGCGCAGCGTGTCGTGCGCATACTGGCGTGGCGCTGAGTGTGCTCACTAAGCTGGCGTGTCGTGGTCGTGGCGCGCTCTGGCGCTATTTCTGAATACTACTAACTAAATAGTATATCGAACCTTTGCAACGTGTAGACGTACACAATATTTCCTTCGGATTCGGATGATGATTACGATGAAGACTTTCAATTTATTTGTATGCTCCTGCCATAATAAATCTTCAATCACCACCCTTGGGTGACTGGTTTAAAGGTCAGATTTAAGTCTTCCTATGTACCTATAAGTTGCATGAAGTTTTAATAAATAAATAAATTACTCCTAGCAATTCAACTTCTTTATAGCAAAATCTAAAAAAAGAAGACAAGGCACTTTCTTCCCAAGCAGCAATTCAGCACCCTAAATTCGTATTAGTTTTGACATCACGAAGCACACTCCTTCCCTTTCATTTTGACAAGTCAACAATATTAATTGCATGCACACTGCCAAGTAGACGGATAATTGAATATATGAAGCAATTAATGCAAAGAAAGCGTACCTTGCGCTATTCTTTGAAATTCCACAATTAGGGTACCTACCTATCAAATGATACATAATTTACTCCCTAGACTATGAGTCATATAACACTGTAAATTGACGTATAATTTCAATAAGCTCGTCGGTCATTTTCAACACGCAGAATACAAGCGTCCGCTACAAGTTCGCTTTGTTGAATGGCGCGGCGCCACGAGTGGCACGAGTTACGCGGTGTAGAAGCACATTTGCTTGGCGTGTCGTGCCATAGCCCCCACCACCGCTCAGGTGTAATCGGTCGCGAACCCGCGCCACGACAGAATGCACCACGCTGCGCCACGACGCTCAAATGTGCCTCTAACCATACTAAATGTATGAAACCGATATGCTTGTGGCGCGACACGACACGCCACACTACGTAAGTGTGGTTCCGACTATACTTCTATGTCGCATTAATAGTCCAAAAAACATTGGGTTGTAAAACAATGTGACTTTAACATAAAATAACAAGACGGCACTTATAAGCCGTAGATACTTCGATTCACTGAACTCTGAAGTTATCAGTACATTTTTAATCGTAGACTGAGAATTTTAACATACTGAAAGTTATCTGTGATTTCGATTTCTGAACGCACCCGACGCCGCACCCAACAAAAAATTGCGAAAAAAAAGAAACGTCACGTCGCAATCGCATTTGTAAGATTGGAGATTCACGTCAGTGTTCAAAACAAAACAAAACGTGGTTTTATTGAATTATAAAGTGATTTAAATTAATAAACATGCCTAAACCTACTAAATTACACTCTAAAGGCAAGTCGAACTCTCTACAGAAAGCCTTTAAAGTAGAGAAAGATTCAACGGATGGAGCGGACCCAGAGGAATCTGTACGACAATTTCAACTTGAATTATGCTGGTGTATTCAACAATTAGAAAGATCTTTGAACGAAAAGAAAGGCAATGAGAAGCAGAGTAAGTCATGAAATAGATAAAATCTCATTCACCTTCATTTGCAAAAGCTTTCGTGATTAGGTTTTACCATAGCCTCTATGTAGCACAACTAGCGTGCTTGCTTACATGCATTAACGGTGTTTA
The DNA here is from genome assembly GCA_964057195.1 of Orthosia cruda. Classification (NCBI taxonomy): domain Eukaryota; kingdom Metazoa; phylum Arthropoda; class Insecta; order Lepidoptera; family Noctuidae; genus Orthosia; species Orthosia cruda. The sequence continues at coordinate 30,835,511 of OZ059839.1, forward strand.
TAAAGAAAAGTAGTGCTTTGCTGCCAGTAGTCCTAATTTTTCCATGACAATAACTGACTTTCATCCACATAGAGCATATTTGTGGAATCTTCTAAAATTACTCATAGATTGTATCATATTACACAACAATTTCAATTATTTGTATCTGAAAGGTTAAGTATAATATACGCGTAATTTTTTTTCAGTGCAAGAAGCATGGAAGGTGCTTACAGTACTAAAGAACAACAACCAACCGGTCATACGCAAGAGACAGCTAATGCGCACTCATTTCGGTGACTATAGAGCTAAAATGGCTGCTGAAGAGAAGAAATTAGCAAAAAGTAAGGTTAAAGTAGTCTCCTAAACAATGTTTTGATGCGAAAAATGCAAAATTGACAGTTGTTATCAACTAAACTTGTGGATGGTTCTTCGTTTTAAAATAATATAATTAGCAATGTTAAGGAACTGTTTGATAATGTGTCCATAATGTAAGTGCGGAGCCCTTGATATTATAGGCAACACTCTTGAACAGTTGTTAAGAAGACAAGAAGTGACTAAACATAGCTATAATTGCAAAGGTACCCGTGAAAACTCCAGTTGAAGGATCAACCTTTTTCTGAGTCTGGGACCATTCTCATTATTCTAAGATGTCAACCTATAAATTGAGGTTATCTGTTTGCAGTGGCCAGTAAGATCAAGATATCAGATGTTCCTGAAAAACCAAAAGCTACATTTTTGAGAAAATCTGCATTCTTAACCACAGGTGATGAATCTTTTAGATTCAACTTTGATTCGGATTCGGTAGATATCAATGTAATACGAGAGCGACTTGAACTTGAAAATAGTGTTATTGAAGCCGGTAACACTAGTGAATCAATTCAAACAGGTAACAACACTGAAGTTAATCCTGAAGTTGCCAACATAGAAAAAGGCCGTGAGAATTGTGCAAAAAAAATCAAATTTTCTTTTACAAACTCTGAGTTTAAGTTTAATTTTAATGTAGATAATTCCTAAGTTGTACTTATAATGTCTTTTAATATGAATTCTGTACAAAATGTAACTGGATTAATATATGTAAGTGCTTTATGATATGATTTTATTGTTTTATTGTAGAACTAGCTTTTTTCATGTGGCATTGCTCCTGTGGCCCATACTTTTTCAGTATGTGTATAGGTAATCGCAAACACTAAGTGCGGAAACCAAACCTCATAACATAGAACACCTTTAAATTAAAAAAGACTGCTTAATAAGCGAACTAAAAAGACGTAAATAAGAAGAAAATCATGCTGTGCAGTCGGAGGGAATTGGGAATATGTACCTACTACTTAAATAATATTGTGCCTGAAATTATTTCTTGGGACCAATGGGAATTAAAAAAAATTATTCCCCCAAAGTCCCCAAAAAAATCGAATTTCGTCTCCGATATCCGTATACGAACACGAACCTTTTGTGTTCTTTTGTCTGCAACGTTTTGAGGAAAGGACTCCTCAATATGATGTGATAAGATATTTTTGATGATGTGTAGAAGATGCTGACCCCAGAGTTTGTTTCGCCATAGAAAATCTCAATTTCATCTAATGTATATCGCTTTCAAAAATCAAATGACGTGTAAACATTCCTTTTGCCTGTACTTGGTCGCCACTCGGTTACTGCCCAACTCCATTTGAGTTCCATAACCGACGTTATGTATATACGTTTACGTTTTCCGATATCGAAGTCCTTCGTACGTCTTCGGAAACCGATGTTTGGAACTCGGTCTAATAGCCTTATGCCAAGCAGGGAACACTCCATGCATGCCTCTCTGTGCAGCTCTCAGCCTATACACAGCCTCCTGCGTGAGCGTCTATGTCTCAGCTTCAGTCATGTATATTATCTGTGGTCATGGTGGGCAAAACACATTGGCTATAGCAGCTGGATAAGAGTTGCCGAAAATCGAAGCAAATGGCGTGCAATTGGAGAGGCCTATGTCCAACAGTGGACTGCTATAGGCTGATGATGATGCTGATAGAAGCGGGTCTTCAATCAACCATTGTGGAATTTTGACTGACTTCAAAATGTCGTCCAATTTGCTAAATACGGCCAACCCAAGCTTTATTCTTTGTTGGTGCTTTTTGCCAAATGAAAGAATATATGGCAAAGATAGATAATTATACCAGACAACCATCTCTAACCTTTAATTTCTGTCTAAAACGGGAAGATGTAATCTTCGTCTTGTCCATATTCATTCCAAGGCCTACCTTGAAAGAAGCATCATAAAGTTCTTCAAACATTTTCTAGAGATCTTAGAATTTTTCAGCGAAAAGCACAAGGTCGTCAGCAAGTCGTAAGTGGGACAGGTAGGCACCATGATGGGACTGCTGTGAAAAGTTTCGATGAAATGGTGTCGCTCTGTCTCACTTCTCGCTTGACCAGTACGGGCTTAAATAGGCTATGCATGCGGACCTGCAAAGTGGCCGAGCTGTACATTTCCCGCAGCACATCCATGTAGAGGGAGTCGATATGACAGCGATGGAGAGCGTGGAACACAGCCCAGTGCTCGACACTGTCGAAAGCTTTCTCTTACGTCTTGGGAACACTTTAATGATGCTTACAGCTAAGGAATGGAATTCCTTTCCGGAGTCTGTGTTTCCCGATAGCTACAAACTACGGTTCTTTAAGTCAAGAGTGAATAGGTTATTGCAAGCGTGTTTCACCGTCGACGACATTTTCGCTTACCATCAGGTAAGGTAGTGGTCAAGCGCGAGCCTATAGACAACAAAAAAAGTTAATTAAAAAATTTAATTAACTTTTTTTTATTTACAACTTTTTAGTTTTTTTTTTTTAACTAGGTACATTTAAACATATAAGTGTTATATATTTTTGAAATCACCTCTTAAAACCCTTTATTTTGATATGGCGCCCAAAATCCGCAATTTTTTCTTTTCCTATTTTTATGTAGCCAGTGACACTCGCAGTGATAAGACGAATCGATTGACGTAACAATCATCAAAATCGACCAACGCGTTTGGTCTCTAGAACGCCACATAGGAACAAACATACATACATAGATAGACTGATAAACACATTACCCTCCTTCGGCAGTCAGGTAAAAAAGAGAGAGCAGACTAATCGGAGGGTAGTTGTCTAGTTTCGATTGAGGTTTCGATACGTCAATATTTAATGGATTATGGTCTATAGAATAATATTCTTCCATAGTTTTGAAGTACGGACGTCATAAATTACCCTCAGTATTAAAAATAATTACCAAGACCATTTGAACCGGCTGCCATCTGCTTGTAGCAGTTCGATTCCATTTTTCCCAGAAGACAACGGTCGTCATGTCTTGTAGAGCTTTGGTGTAGGTGATAAGATTTTCGAGCTCTACTGGTCTGACATCGCCTTCAAGCGAAATCGGCAGCTTATTGCGTATCGAATTCGGCAAGGCAAAGGGCAAAGAGTATGAAAAATCGACGAGAAACTACCAGAATGTTCGGCTCGAACATTCTACATATCTTGTCAACATTGTCGTTTTTTGGCTAAGAACTGACGATGTCGTGCTGTTCCTTTTCATCTTGGAATTTATGTAACACTAGCTGACCCAGCAAACGTTGTTTTGCCATATAAATTAATTCAAAGAAAAGCACGCTAATACTAGTAGTCAATTTATAGTATTTATAAGTGTCGTTTAATAATGTAATGTTTTATACATGTAACGTGACAATGGTTGTTGTTGGCGGGAGCTTGTGACACGTGTTGAATACTATTGATTTTAAGAGATCACTTAATTAGCTGTACGTGAGAACTATCATGAGCGAAATGGCACCTACCTTCCCTACCCTACCTACCAACCTACCCAACACACCTACCCTACCCATCAACTTACCTGCCCTACTCTACCCTACCCTACATATCTACCTGCCCTACCTGACACTACATACCTATCATCCCTACCCTACCCTATATACCTACCTACCCTACCTGGGAACACCCCAATTACTCCGAAATATTTTATGCCGAATTTCGATGTTCCGATTTTCAAAAGTCCGAATTTCATAATAGTTACCTAAGAATTATAATGTCTATTATTAAGAATGAGAAAATTAATTTTACCGTAAGTCGTAAATGCGATTTGTTAGTTTTCCGATTTTTATACGTTCGAAGAATCAAATGCTCGAAGGGTTTTCGGTCCGAAAAACGACATTCCGATTTTCAATACTTCGAATAAACTAAAGGTCAACATGTTCTGCTACAAAATTTAGTGACGGAAACGAATCGCTGCAAAATCGACTTCACGCAGTCTTGTCTGCCCTTTCCTGGAGTGTAATTTAAGCCCGCGTAGGCGCGGAGGGGTAGGTCGGCCCGCGAGCTGAGGAGCAGATGCAGCAAGCCGAAGCTGCGGTGGTGAACTTTAAAACCATCTACGACGATAAGCTCGCGTGGGGCCGCCCAAACCCCGGAACGCCGGAGCCGTGACAGAAACAATGCTTGCTGCATATTACATGCCTGCTTGCAACATGCAAGCAGCATGCACATTTTTCGATTTAGGGATCCGTTTGCGTAAAATTAAGCTTTAAACGGTTTGATATACACATAAATATACGTAGCAGAGCACTTTGAATGTTTACATCTATTCATTATTAGATCGCACCAGCGGTGCTCAGAGGTCCCATTCAGTGCTCTCTACTTACTGATAAATCTGGTTGTTTTATTATAAAACCCAAACCCTAACTTGTGTTACTAGTGAACACCATAAATGGCAAATTTTTGTTAGAGTCAAGTGTCTCTCCACCTTGCCAGCTAAAATCACGGCAGTAGTATATATAACGAAATTAAAAGGAAAACTATCACAGCTAAGTAGGCTTTACAAGCTTACAAGTAATAGTCGACCAACTTATAAAATGTACCTAGTTACTTGGAAAAGTAAAAATGTTGTGTATTGCTGTATGGGGACAACAATTTGTGAACTGCAAAGTTAATTTTGTCTCTTCGTTAGAGCAATATTCGGCGGTTTCATTGTTTATGAAAGTTAGTAATTTTACCTATTTATACGGAACCCTCTGTGCGAGTCAGATTCGCTTTTGAACGGTTTTTCTATTTGGATTTGTGAAAAACAATGTACATCGTAAACCATCTGACAGCTCAAGTACCACGAAAGTGACAGATGTAAAAACCCCCACTATGATTCCGAAAATAATGAGCAGCAGCCATAGCACAGAGGACTTTTTTATATATGAAGCCATAGACGTTGACGTTCAAAGAGTTTGACCGCCATCAATCGACCAATCACACACGAGATGAAAGAAGAAGAAGAATCACGCGATGTGGATTTCCGTCTTTTTTATTGGTCGATTGATGGCGCTCAAACCCTTTGCCTTGCCGAAGTCACTTGCGCAATTAGGCTGCAGGTTCCGTTATTGAGAAAACCGGCCAAGTGCGAGTCGGACTCGCGCTCGAAGGGTTACGTATTTGGTAAATTGCGGTTTACGATTTATGACGTATTAAAAAAAAAACTACTTACTTGAGCTCGTTCAAACCAATTTTCGGTGGAAGTTTACATGGTAATGTACATCATATATTTTTTTTTGTTTTATCATTCTCTTATTATAGAAGTTACAGGGGGGGAGACATATTATTTACTTACGAAAAATATGTGTAAAGTTCTCTTTACCAAATGTAGATATCGCAGCACGACGCTGCTCTACCGAGCACAAAAACGAACGGAAGTCGTCTACAGACTATTCCGAATTTTCGAGCCCCGCCCGACATCGAACTGAGGTACAATCGGCCAAAGCTACATCTGACCACCGTAAGGACTATTTCTGCTTGCAGGGCTCGCCCGCTAAATTAACGCCGACTTATACTCATCAACCAATAGCATCGCAGCATCGGGTGACTGTTTCTCTAGTACCTGTCAGCCCCCTGTTTTTGTAATAAAAAAAGACTGCAAAAAAACAAACTTGTCATTTGTTTATGGTCGACGCAAAAAGGGCGGTCGCAGCTGTGGTCATCTTGTGCACGGGATTTTGTTTTCAAAGTGGTCAGATATAGCTTTGGCCCATAGTACATTCGGACCTTCGGAGCCTACCACACCGTGACCTAAATTTAAATCTTGACGGTAAAAATCTTGAAGTTATAACGGAAACTGTATTAATAGGGATTACTGCCGATTCAAAATTGCAGTGGGGCGCGCACACTCTTTCGGGTAGGTTAAGTTCAGCTGCATATGCAGTAAGGAAAATAAAGCAGTTAACCGTTGTAGCCACAGCTAGGTTAGTATACTATGTTTATTTCCACAGTATTATGTCTTATGGTATTCTGCTGCAGGGATCAGGAGCAGATGTTGACTCAAAATTCATCTTACAAAAGAGGGCAATCCGCGCGGTCTATAAAATGGGTCTTAAGGTTATACTATTCGAAAATTCTTCCATGCAAACGTAGTCTGGCGATTACTCCACTGTTTGACGTGTACGTTCAAAATAATAGTACATTATGGTACAAGTGTGTAATGTTGGTGATTACCGCTGAGGCGCCATTGAGACCCGAGCCGTTAGGTGAGGGTCTTAAGAGAGCCGAGGACGGTAATCATCAATACACACGTGTATCACACGACGTTTTTCAACATACTTGTGAAGAAAATAATACTAAAAAATCATTTCCAACAGTGAAAACGAATAGTGAATTTTTTTTCGCAATGAGGGGCAAAATTAATCAGTTTTCCTATACGCGCGCATCTAACAATGGCGATCGGCCATAGACTAAAAATAATGAGATATCTTTTTTTTGGCTTTTCGTGGATAGCTTTTACCTGTTATCAAATTGTGACTTTTTCATTACTTTTATTCACAAGTGAGATAAAGAGTTCTTTTTTTAATTTATTGGTTGAGTTGCTTTGTTCTTAAAGAAGATTCGATACAAAAAAGATCGTGCTCAACAGTACAAATGCAACACATTTCATGCAACTTCGTATTTAAATAGATAATTTCAACTTGTACGTGTTTAATAAATAAAACTTTCACTTAAATATAACTTTTGTTTTTGTCTGTAATAAAGAAAACTTGAAATTCCCCATTTTGTACGTGGCTAAAACGCTATCCGCGAAAAGCCAAAAAAAAAATAACTCATTATTTTTAGTCTATGGCAGATCGCCATTGTTAGATGCGCGCGCATAGGAAAACTGATTAATTTTGCCCGCCATTGCGAAAAAAAAATCACAACTCGTTTTCACTGTTGGAAATAATTTTTTAGTATTATTTTCTTCACAAGTGTGTTGAAAAACGTCGTATGATACACGTGTGTATTGATGATTACCGTCCTCGGCTCTCTTAAAACCCTCACCTAACGGCTCGGGTCTCAATGGCGCCTCAGCGGTAATCACCACCTTTACACACTTGTACCATAATGTACTATTATCTCACTTGTGAATAATAGTAATGAAAAAGTCACAGTTTGATAACAGGTGTCATTATGTGCCTAATTGCGGTGAAATTAGGGCCACTTTATGAGCAAGTGTGTTGAAAAACAACGTTAAAAAATTAAAACTTATCTCATATTATTATTGTGTTAATTTTTCGCAAATGGTACGAAAAGTAGAGTATTTTCCTCGGTGATAAAGCTGTCTTAGTCTTGGGTGAACTTAAATAGCTACACTCAGGAGTCAGGACTCGTCTTAAATCCCTCGCTTCGCTCGTGATTTAAGTTTTTAACACCCTCGCTACGCTCGGGAGTAAACCTCGAGTCCTTCGTTACGCTCGCGATTTAAATCGTCACCCGCGACAGAAGACACTGCTTTATCCCGTTGGTTAATAATCTACTAATAAAATCAAGGACTACATTGAAGATAAAAATTTTGGCTTTAGTTGTTGCAAAAACGGGAAATTATATTCCTTTTTGAGAGCTTTCAGGGGTAGGTAGTGGTAGGTCTGACGGGAGCGAAGCCGCGGTGGTCAGCTAGTATAGGTAATATTTATATTATTTAGTTTCTTACGACTTATTGTCGGGCCTACGTTGTCCCCCCATATCTAGGCAATAATGCTGTAATATGGAAATATTGTAAAACCAAACCAGTTTTTAAAATATTAACTGTGGAGTTTCTTGGCGGATCTTCTCCATAGGAAACGACCAAGCCGAACCGTATACCTTTTGACGACGTTTTATAAGTACCCAAGAAAAAAAATTAAAAAAATTGTTTATTTTTTATTTCAAACTGCAATCATATTTATCCGGCTTTCCCTTCGCATAAACTTTGATAATAACCACTTTTGTCCAACAGCCCGCCGTCATCACTTATCGACTTCGCACACTTCATGTCTTGGTAAAAGGTCTGAGAATTCACGAAGGCGAAGCCTACAGGCATTTCAAAGTTTAGTTCAATTCTTGATTGCGGTGCCATGGCACTCCAAGTCGCTATGCCTAACAACTTATCGCTTTTAGTATCGACTATCGCTCCACCTTCAACACCAAGATAACTTTTGTGACAATCTTTTTTTTTATCCTTAAATTCTTCGAAAGAACAAGTGTGGTAGCAAGGTACGCGGAAGCCGTCTCTTCTTAACTGCTCTTTAACGTGCTGCTGTATAATATTGTAACATAAGTCGGGCTCAACGACGACTTTCAATTCAAATAGATTGAACTGGCTTTCTGGATTCGTTGCGCTGTGCTCTCCCTGTTGAATCGAATCGAAATTATTTAGTTTTTTCTTCATTCTGGGCAGTTCCATTAGTCTAGAGACATAACAATATAAGTGTATTGCAAGTCACAGGCCACTCAAAATCCTATAAAACAGCCGCCTTTATCTTCCGAATCCAGTCTGGCGTAAGACGCACAAAAAAAGCAGCGGGGAATAAGCGGGGATACCGCTGCCTGCAGCCGTTTTGCGTAAGTGCGCAAAGAGTTTAAACTCTATCCAACCGAACAAATCGTCCATCAGTTATCATCAGTCGTCATATGGCCATCAGTCCATACGGGTAGGGGGTCATTCGGCCCACCATGGAACTGGGAACAGGGACGAGTTGCACCTTTAAAAAAATTATAATGGAAAAACTGGGCCCACATCTCTTTTGTTTTCTTTGTAGATATACCCAAACTACCAGGCGACCAGAATCGTGAAGAAATATTTCCGGGGCTGGAATCATGAGCTGAAAAGATTCAGAAAGTATAAGCTGACCCGGCAAACGTTGTTTTGCCCTGTTTTGCTATATAAATTATTACAAAGATTCCCAAAAATTTTGCACGCACTGAGTATTTTAGTATTATAAATGTCGTTTAATAATGGAATGGCTTATTCAGGTGACACAATGGTTGTTGTTGGCGGGAGCTTGTGACACGTGTTGAATAGGTACTATTGTTTTTATGAGATCACTTAATTAACTGACAACTATCTTGAGCAAAATGGCACCATTCTACCCTATCCTACAATCTACATACCTATGTACCCTATCCTATCGTACATATAATCCTCGCCAAACTAATGGCCGCCCTTAATTTGGTTTACCAGATGCTCGAGGCACGAAACGATGCTGTTTTTGTGTGAGATTTCCTACTGCGCAACCATTGTAGCCAATAACAGGGCGGCTAATGAGTTTGGCGAGGCTTATACCTACCAACCTACCTTACTCGATTTACCTACCCTACCCTAACTATCTACCCACCTAGGTAGGTAGGTATGTAGATAGGTAGGGTCTATCTACATACCTACCCTAAATACCTACCTACCCTACCCTACATACTTAAATTCTTCTTCTTCTTCGTGTCGATGATTCCTTCACTAAATTTTCTTCGACCAGTATTCAGCCACGTCGATAGCCTTAGCGCTGGCCTCACAAAGGTCTTGCATGGTACAGGTGTCTTTACATACGGAGCAGGACAGGAGTTGGGGCATCGTCTGTGGAGTGGTTCCACAGTCACACTGTGGCTGATTGGAGTACCCCCATCTAACCAAGTTATGCCTACAGCGGCCCACTTGGCTTCGTAGCCGGTTTAGGGATTTCCAGATGGGCCATGGCTGCTTATGGCCCTCTGGGAGCTTTTCTGCAAGCTGAACATAGTCAGCTGGAGGTGGGTATTTAAGGAGCCACAGTTTCTTGCGAGCTTCGCTAGGGCTGCTGTCTTTAATTATTTTAGTCGACTCAAGGAAGCTTTTCCAACTCTTCAATCGCCTTCTCCTTGGTTGCTCCATGTTGTACATTAAGTGTCGTTTGTCGGTCTCCCGTTTGTGCTTCTCGGAGAAACAGGCAACTTCTATTCGAACTTCCGGTGGGGCTATTCCGGCTAGCGGGTATAGTGCGTTAAGTGGATTTGGTTTTAAGCAACCAGTTATTATTCTGCAAGTCTCATTTAAAGCTGCATCTACTTTCCGGGCATGAGCAGACCGGTGCCACACTGGGCAGGCAAATTCGCCAGCCGAGAAGCAGAGAGCTAAGCCAGATGTGCGGAGAACGTGAGAAGAGGCGCCCCAGGTGGTGGATGTGAGTCGGCGGGGAAGGTTATTGCGTGTGTTGACCTTGAGTTTGGTTTTGACACAGTAGTTCCTATAAGTCAAAGAGCGGTCTAAGGTAGCGCCTAGGTAGACAGGGTTATCGTTATGTTCAATATCAGTGCCTCGCCATTTAATGCTTAATTTTCTGGTTGCCTGACGATTTCTCAAGTGGAATGAACACGACTGTGTTTTACCACTGAGGTTCGCCAGGGCCGTTTCAAGATTTGCTTCGGCATCTTCAAATTTTGTCACCCTTGTAGCCAGCGCTAAGTCATCCGCGTACAGAAACCTTTCTGTGTTTGTTGTGCTGGGCTGATAGTTAGTGTAGATATTAAATAGAATGGAAGCTAGAACATTGCCCAATACCTATATTAGAATTATAGGATTTATTTTTAAGTAAAATATTTTTTTTATAGTTAATTTTTTCGATGTTTTAATACTTATCGTATCCTATCTCGGACGAAGATAAATCTAAAAAAACAAAAATCATAATAATTGGTCCAGCCGTTCTTGAGTTATAAGTGGTGTAACTAACACGACTTTATTTTATATATATATAGAGGTGGCTGTATCTAAATAATCACAAACTACCAGGAGAGAGAAAACTGCGTGAAATTATTTTAAGTGATTTCCAAAACTCATCTCTTTCGATTTCTGATCAAATTATAACGATTTAAAACCAATTACTTTCAAAATAACGGTGCACCTGGCGCTGTAACACCACACTGAAGTTCGACTCTCACTTTTGGCACCCCAGGCGAACGCGGGGCGCCGCGCGTGTTTCCAGGGAGGTGCATAGTAAGTTATTTTAATCGTATAATAAGTAATAGTTAAAAAAAGAACATACGTTAGTAGAAATCAAACTAAAAATAATTATCATTAAATAAAAAAAAAAGTTAATTTGGAAATCAAAAACCCGACTGCTTAATAAGCGAACCAAAAAGATGTAAACAAGTAGAAAATCATGCTGTGCAGTCGGAGGATACATATTGCGAACTGGCTGACCACCTGATCCTCCGACTGCACAGCATGATTTTCTACTTGTTTACCGTCTAGCGGTTTGCAAGATAAAAGGTAATAAAGAATATTACATACATACAAACATACAAGATACGCGGGAAAATCATAACCCTTTCCTTGCAGCCGGGTAATTAAGAATAGCATGGTTAACAAAAAAAATATTTCATAAAAGCGTGTGAAAGTGTATGAATGTGTGGATTTCCGTCTGGTGATTGTTCGATTTTTCATACTATTTTCCCTTTGCTTTGCCGAATTCATTAGGTACGTAAAAGCTGCAAGCTTCTGGTAGTCTTTACCGCTTATGATGCCAGCTTCGGCAATACATCCTCATGATACCTACCTATCTCTTGGTACTTTCTTAGGTAGGTACCTACTCTATTACCTACTTAAATATTTCTTCATGATTCATACTTTCTGGTAGTTTTGGTATAAATGCTTAAACATGTTCAACGTCTATCTAAAAAATCAAAAGAGATGTGGACCCAGTTTTCCATTATAATTTTGAAGGGGCATTATCATCATCTTCCTGTCCTTGTCTCATATTACTTTTTGTCGGTGCAACACATTATTTCCCCCGTCATGCTATCACTGACTCCCTTTTCTTTCATATTATTCCTCACACAGTCCATCCATATTTTCTTTGTCCGTCCCATCCCTCTCCATCCAAATAAAAATTTATCTTCATAACTCTTTTAGTAGCATGCGTTACATCCCTCCTCTTCACATGACATACCACCTGTCACTGGCGCCACTTCCAATCTTCCTCTAATATACTCACTTCTCACATTATCCATTCTCGTCACTCCGCACATCCATCTCAACATTCCCATCTTTGCTACCTACATGCAATGTCTTTTCATCCATCTTTTTAACAGCCCAACATTCTGATCCATACAGGTCCTAATCACGGACTGGGTTGCAAGTTGTTCTAGTGTCCTGTCGCCATTTCATCCATCCTGAGTTGATCTGGTGCGTTACGTTACGTCTCGGTCTACCTCGCCATACCTTTGAACAAGCGACCCAAGGTACCGGAAGTCGGAGCAGATCGGTATCCAGGGTGTTCCAGCGAGAGCTATAGGCACGGATCTGGAGACCGCCTAAATCACAGAACAAGTAGGTATTCAGTTTTGGTTCTGCTCAATTTCAGGCCAACAGTCTCCAGTCTGTGCCACCATACATCAAATCAGCTGTGGACCTCTAGGTAACTCTCGGCAACCAGTACAATGTCATCGGCAAACAGCATACACCAGCAACCTTATTGCGTGAATTCGGCAATCCAAAAGATTAGACCCAATCAATCGACATAGACGGAAATCTCCTTCGCGTCTTTCATCTCGCACGTTATTTTTATTTTTTTTTTGCTTTGCCCCACACTAGGAATTGATTGATTGGTTGATTGATAGGATCAAATTCTTTGCCTTGGCGAATTCACTTACACAATTAGACTGCTGGGTGCCTCTTTCAGTATGTCCGACGTCAGCGTCCATTATCATCAGGATGTGGTAAGGACTGAAAGTCTACCCTTGGTACAAGCCGGCTGAAGCTGCCAGAGTGCCCACTGTAGACCGAGCTTGGGTACTGTATCGACTGTACATCGCTCGGATCAAATGTACATCCAGGCACAACTATATTTTTAAGGGCCCATCAAAAAACCTCGCCAGGCCCCCGGTCGTATCCCTCCTCGAAATCAATTAACCATGGTCAAGTTTTTATGTGCACCTCTGTATTTGTTGCACAACTGGCGGATTGCGTAAATTGCATCCGTTGTACCCCGACCAGTCATAAAACCGAATTGGTTCTATAATATTTTACTCTTCTTCTCTCAACCGTCTTTCGATAACTTTCGCCCAAGCTTTCATACTACGTGACATTAACTTTATTCTTCTAGTTGTTGAACTACAGCACATCTCCATCTACGCGCAATAACTGCCACACTTCAACTGATATTCCGTCCGGACCAACTGACATACCTTTCTTCATTCCATTTGCTCCTCCATCCATAGTAACTATCCTCACTAACCCCTCATCCACAGGTTTATTTTCTAACACACCACTCCAGTTATTTTCCTCATTCATCAGTTTTTCAAAGTAGTCCACCTATCCTTAATTTTTCATCATCAGAAAGAAACATTCCAGCTTCATCTTATCTGACAAACATCTCTCGCCTTTTCTCCCTAACTCTAGCAAGTCGGTACAGGTCTTTTTGGCCTGCTGGACTATTCAGCGTGTCGTATAGCTTGTTCTGAGCGTTTGCTCGGCAGTTGCAAAGCAAAACAACACACAAACATGAACGCAAGAACTCATGCACTTACTTTAATATAAACTCTCAATGGGCCTCATCAGAAGGCACCCAAAGGGCACTGGAGAGGGCACTTGGGGGAGGCCTATAATGACGATATCTTAAATTGTGGCTGAAATGATATGATGAAACTCTCTTATTTTTACCTTTTTCATAGCATACCCGATGACTTTGTAGTCCATTTTGCCGTATTTTGTATGACTCCAATTGTTTGCAAACCATTGGAACAAGTCATCAGTCCTGTTCACTGCAGTGAACAGTTTTAGGGTAACCCATTTTAAATTTTTGACCTTCTTTTTGTCCACGACGATGAAGCCGATGTCATCATACATCTGTTTTGTCGGTTTCGAGGGCACCACAAAAGCTCGGACCTCGATTCGTTTTGACATGTAAATTAGTGTTGTGTGTTTTATTTTTAAACTGAAAGAAATTGAGTATGTATGAGCTGTATTAGTTGTAGGAAAGTGGTAAGTGTGTCGCCGCGAGACGCTTGACCCAGCTCGTGTGCACAACTCGAAGTCCAAGCACATATTTTGGTGAGATAAACATGTCATTTGATCCATCCCAGCTCCTCAAGAAAGGCCAGCAACGTTCTGATGTTACTGACTATTTCATGGAGGGTAGGCCCAACCCATGTCTAGCACTGGGCATAGTGCCACCACCACCACCACCACTTCTCGTCAATGTCGAGGCATCACGTGACCTGGATCTGATTGCTGATCTTCGGGTTATGGTTTCTACACAAGGTGGGCCAAAAGAAATCATCCGATGTTGTTTGGCTCTCTTTTTTGTTCTAAATGAAAAACTTCGATTCTGTTTTTTGATTATGTTTATTTGAACCTTTAGAATTTTATTCAAGGTCAAGTCGAGAAGATTATATCGGCCAAATGGGCGCCGTCACAATTGATTGCCATACGGGCTCGTTTTATGGCATTTTTCATCACTTCGGCGAGAACTTCGGGCGACTAATTCTCGCACTCGTGTCGAATATTGTCCTTGAGGGCTTCCAGAGTCTCGGGCTTGTTCACGTAAACACGGGACTTCAAAAAACCCCACAAAAAAGTCTGGAACGCTTAAATCGGGCGATCTTGCGGGCGAGTGTAAATATCCAAAACGAGAGATGAGGCGACCCGGGAACGCTTCCTTTAGAATATCGGTTGTGGCTCGCGCAGTGTGTGCCGTTGCTTCGTCCTGTTGGAACCACATGTCCCTCAGTCCTAATTCGTCCAATTGCCGCAGAAAAGCTCGGTCAACATGGCCCTATAGCCCGCACCGTCCACTGTTGTCTTCTCGAAAACAATGGCCCGATGACTCCTCCAGCGTGAACAGCGCACTTGAGGATGGCTTGGGCGTAGGTTACGCGCGTTTGGCGGTCGACAGGCAGCAGCTGATGCACGGACGTGACTTTGTACGGGAACATGCCCAGGTCTTTGAACAAAATTCGCCTTAGGGACGTCCGGCTGATGGCTAATTCCTCGACATCCTCGGCAACAGCGGAGATATTCTCGGCAGAACGGCCGCTCCGGGGCCGGCCACTCTTGGCAACGTCTCGTGTGGTCCCATACTCTTCAAGGTTGGTGGCCAAACGGCGCAGTGTTTGCGCAGTCGGTGTCGGACGGCCGGGGAATCGGCGACGGAATTCGCGCTGCGCCAACACCACAGACGAATTGTTACGCAAAAAAATAGACACGATTATGCCGCGTTCTTGGGGAGCGTATCGCTCCATGGCTTGTTCACTTGTATTCTGCATCTGTCTAGTCCACAAATGTCAAAACAGATTTGACATTGGCATCCAATTGTAAAAATGAGAGCATCTTCCATTAGGGTAATGTCTTTTGGCCCACCTTGTATAACAAGTGAAATGAATGTGTGCACTGTTCTCGGACTCGCCTGTAATATCATTGTCTCTTTGCTAGGTGAATGTAAGCTTATTGGTACCTAGGTATTATAAATGTGAAAGTCTGTGAATAAGGATTGATGGATGTTTGTTACTCTTTTACGATAACCCGCTGAACGGATTTGAATACATAGTTTTTTTTTTTAATATAACAAAATTTAGTACCTACGGTGCGTGCCACAAAAGATGAGACTTGACACACCACGTGGTTTGACTTGCGCAGTAGAGTAGACGATTTACAGGTCTCTTTAGCGGTATGAGGTCTGAGTGCGGGAAGGGACCGGGCGTCATCGTCGGGGCGGCGGACAAGAGCGCGGGAGGCGCGGTCGAGTCTCATCTTTCGTGGCACGCATTGATTGTACCTAATTATGTATAGTGTACAGAGATGCTAAGGCGGACAAGTTCTATCAGAAAGAATCACTTCTTTTTTGGCTGGCTCTTTCATATTTGGACCAAAATGGATGAGGTCCTTTCACCCCAATTGCTTAACTTCAGAGAATGGCGCACGCGTGATTTGCTTACATTCATTGCTTCTATATTCAAACATCCGTCTAGTTGACAGCGTAAAACAAACAATGGGATAATGTTAATATCGTGTGTTGCCCATGGTCCACTATTGATGAGTTGTCAAAATAAAAAGGAGCGTGCGATTTTTCGAGAAGTCGAAACAGTTACTTAATTACGCAAGGTAGTAGATGACATACAGATAGTAGGTTCCTTTTTGGACGACGACATTCACGCGGGCGGCAGCTAGGAGATATTTACATCACCCTTTGAATGTTCTCACTGCTGGAACACAGGCCTTCTCTCTTTAAGAGGGAATGGGGCGTAACTAGTGTCCGACCGAAAGTTCGGTTTCGGCGGAAAACCTGCCGAAACTACGACCGAAACCAAAATTGCATTCGGGAATACTCGTACTGTGATCGGGCATGATTCCATCCCTTATTTTTTTTTTTTTGGGTGGGAAATCATCCAGTGGCTTCTCCCGCTCTGGGTGAAGCGATTCCATCCCTGCGAGTATTTTTTTCCTTATATGTGGGATTGTTATGTTGTTTATCATACCAATAATTTAAAATGTCGAAGACTACATAGCTATGTGATTTTAAAATAATAAAATAAAGACTGACTGATTATATTGACGTTTTCTTTTTTTTCTCTAAACATGATCCTTGTAAGGAAGTTTCGGTTTCGGCCGAAACTGACTGTTGCCGAAATTCGGAATCGGTCGTAAAAACCAGTTTCGGTCGGACACTAGCCGTAACCCATCACACGGTCCAAGCGCAGGTTGGTGGATGTCACGTGTCTTCGAATTTTTGGTTCTAGGACATGCCGGTTTCCTCACGATCTTTTCAGTGAGCAATGGGGATGAAATAATTATGGTTTAAGGTATTAATGTAAAATGCACGTACTTATAGATACAGACGGCGGCAGTGATAAAGATGGCGTCTTCAATGCAAACGGCGGTGCACATATGCGGTATATCTGCGGTGCGGGAGTGTACGACGCGCGCTAACCAACGGTATTTGGACTGACGCACCGGGACCGCGTTGTCCGCGTAATTAGATAAGTGTTGATAACCTAGAATGGGAGCATTTAACAAGCTTTTATTAACTTTCACCTGTTCCGCAGCCTCATTAATTAATTCAGCAAGGCAAAGGGTATGAAAAATAATTGTAATAATTGGTCGATTTTTCATAGTCTTTGCTCTTTGCCAAATTCACTACGCAATAAGGCTGCCGGTGTCTGTTGGCAGGCAAAGGTTTTGATCCTATTAATTTAGGATTTCCGTCTAGGTGATTTGTCGATGGATGGGGTCAAATCGTTTGCCTTGCCTTGCTCACACGTTTGTGTCTCGTGAAAATGCAATTTGTAAGTTATAAGCTTGATTAAAAAATATTTAAGCTTGTAATGGTTTTAACCTGCGGCTTTGCTTTCAAGGCCTATCCCGCTGAAACGGATGGACTAGGTACTCTTCGCTACAACAAGTAGCCTGGAGAACACAACACACAACCGATAGTGGGTGTATGGTTCTCGCATGGCCAACAAACAAACTTCATGGCCACCCTGAAGTTGGCTTTCCGATGAGCAAGGCACGGCGCGGTATTGTTTTTGTATGAGATTTACTACTGCGCAGCCATTGTAGCCAACTTCAGGGCGGCCAAGAAGTTCGGCGAGAACTGTAGCTTTCGATCTGTGAAAGCATTTTCCTAAGCGCTTCAGTACTTCTAGAGATTTATTATTCAATACAAAACATACATGTTGTACTTGTTTTATTGTAAGTTAGCAAAATCAGCAGTGGGATCACAGGCCTCTTTTGGCTATAGATTGCACCATAGTCAGGCGAGGGGCAGGAGCCTAATTTCTTTCGCGTGTTTATCTCGCATGTGACTGGTTGATTGATGGCGGTCAAACGCTTTGCCTTGTCGAATTCACTTACGTAATTAGGCTGCAGGTTACTTACATAATTTTCCTTCACCGTTTTAAGAGCAGTACCTAATTACAGAAACAAAAGTGCCTGTTAGGTTTCGAACCCAAGATCTTAGTATTTATTTATTTATACTTTATTGTGCACCACAAAAAACATACAGGACAATTGTTCAAATATACAAGTGTACAATGTACCTATTTGACTGGTTTTATCTTATTGATGGAATAAATTTAATTTAATTATTAATTTATTATCGAATTATTATTATTTTATTATTGAATTAAAATTATTGTTAATGTAATTTGAATAATAGGGATGATGACAGGGTACGAAACAGCAAATTCTATTTAGTCCGTCAGATAGATTTCCAAAAAATATTGGACATGTATTTTTTGCTTATTAAATCAGTAAAAAATCACCAAGATAAAGCGCATCAAAGTTTAGGAGTGGGGGCTTGTGACGTCACTTCTATGTAAAAAGTGTACCCAGGCATGACTTCATGCGATTTTTTAATGCACTGTATCGTCATAAATTTTTGTTAACGTGACAAAAGAAAAAATACGTGTCCAATACTTTTTGGTAATCTATTGACGGACTAAAATCATTTTTTTAGTAATCATCCCTATTGTTTGGTTGATTATTTGTTATGTTGTTACTATTTTATTATTTGTTCTGTTGATTATTATGTTGTTACTATTTTATTATTTGTTCTGTTGATTAATATGTCGTTACTATTTTATTATTTAATATTTGATTATTTGTTTGATTGATTATTATGTTGTTACTATTTTATTATTTAATATTTGATTATTTGTTTGATTGATTATTATGTTGTTATTATTTTATTATTATATTATTTGTTCTGTTGATTATTATGTTGTTTCTGTTTTATTTTTCTAGTTGATGTTATAATCATATTATTATGTAATGGTAAAATTGTTGACACTCTGCACGTGGTGGGTCTAACTGTAAATGCAGATAGTAATTGTGATAAATAAATAAATTGGATGGGAGGCAACTCGACGGCTCACTTGATGAAAAGTGCGGTCGCTGACTCCAGACGTCCCTGCGAGTGCGAATCAACGGCCATCGTAGACTGTTGGCATCCCAAATCTTTGCGCTTAAACCGGAATAAAAACCATCACAGTCCTGACTCTGGAGTCTGCTTCCAGTCTTACCGGAAGAAGCTGACAACCTGTATTACCATGGTGCGATTGAAAATTCCCGTCGTTAAAATGGACTCATCCTCACAAAATTCTCTGTTGTACAGTAGTCACAGCGGATCTTTGTGTCTCTGAAGTTAGCTCTGCGAACCCTTGCGCAATAAACTAGAGTCTTCAAGTATACTGCATACAGTAAGCGAGATAGGACGATGCGACAAACGTAAGCGAGTGAAAGAGACAGTTATACAATGCTACCTTCACCTTCAACATTGACATAAAAATTGCTACTGCGCAAGGTCGTGCAGCCAACTTCAGAGACACAAACATCGCCTGCTACTACTGTATGATCTTCGAGCACAATATAATTCTAATAATATACAGAAATAGTACTAACAGACGCCGTCCGTATTGAGTGTCTTTTTTGGGGCCCTCAGAACAGGCGGAATTAAGTTCAAAGTTTCTAGAATATCATCTTCCGATTCCGAAGTGAACGCCAACTGAACCAACAGCAAATTTAAGACTATGTTGAACATCTTATAAATTATTTCTTGAAATAAAACAACATTTTATATGTTCTTTTTATTATAGTTTTTATTTCATACATTATTTATACAATAAAGCAAACCTTATCAGCTTGCAGTACACTTAACAAACAGTATTGTAAAAAAGTTAAGAGGGAACATAGACGACGGATTTATTGTCGGCAATCTTTAATCTGTAACGACAAAAAAAAACTGTCGTCTGTGAAAGCCCTTGAAAATATATTAAGTTATAATACAAACATAAAAAAAAAAATCGCCAAATGCCTAACCTCCTTTTTTGAAGTCGGTTAATGAAATCATAATACATGTTTGAATAATTTTAACTAGTTTTTAACTGGCACGCATAGTCAGGAATGTTAGATAAAACAAGATATTTGAATTAAAACGAATCTTATCAATTTAACACAATAGTCTAACAATAATATTTATTTATGTTTATCAATAATAAGTTTAAATTAAGACTAAATAAAATAGTATATTTCAAGTCAATCGACGTTAGAAATACGAGTAAGCAATGTGAACTGAGCTTTAGGTTTACCACAAAAGACATAAAATTGAGTGACGACATTTTATATAGTTACTGCATTTCGTGATGGGATTCTAGGTAAACACAAAAAAAAACAGAAAATACATTGCAAACTCGTCTTTAGGAACACGACTGACCCTTATGTTGGAGATGTTTTTATAATGGCTATCCCAAATATTGTGACTTAGAGCTTCTACGAAATTTGACAAACAATATTTTTTATTACAAAATGATGAACTTTATTAGCAACACTATCAAATCTATCTAATACCTTTAAACAAGCAATTCTTGTTTATATATAATCTGAATCTCGGAAACGGCTCCAACGATTTTCATGAAATTTAGTATGCATGGGTTTTCGGGGGCGATAAATCGATCTAGATAGGTTTCATTTTTAGAAAACGTCGTTTTCTCTATTTTCACCAGAGCCATGCTGTCATCGCATACAAAGAAAATGTCCCAACGTGCTGTACTGATTATACTGACTATTTGATTTATCTATCGATATCGATTGATTATTAGATGGTGATCTATCTATCGCCGTGGAACGGAACCGCGATCGATTTACAAAAAATAATCGGTATAATCAGATGAAAAACGCTAGTTACGTGGCACGGTTCCTTTGTATGGGATGAGGCATCTGTATGTTAGTATTTATATTATCTGTGCCCAAGCAGAGCTCGGTCGCCCAGGTACTGGTATAATAATACAGCATGTGTTTTTTTTTTAATCAACGATTTCTGGCCTGGAATATCGTTTTTCAAAAATCCAATGATGCAATTTTAGTTTTCATCTAAAACGGCCTCGTGACATTTGAGTGTTTTTCGCTATTACTAATAGTTTCAAATATGGCCATCTACGCCTACTTAAAAAACTCATTCTGTAGAATGTACAAATTCTGTTCTGTATAAATAAATAAAAAACTGTCGCAAATGATGATCTACATCACTTGAGAACGGCTTGCCCAAATTAGCTGGCTTGACCAATTTGTAGGCTTGACCAATTTGCAAGCTTAACCAATTTACAAGCTTTTTATTATATTTACTTTGACCTGTCTCGGTGTCTGTAATCAAATCTTGTAAATTAAATTTGATTCTGTCCCGATGTTTGTGATCAAATAATGTAAGTTACATTTGATCCACTTACCAGTGTCTGATTGAGCTGAAAAAAATTACAAACGTTTGTTGTTCGTGACAATTTATTTTTTTAATACAAAAAACAGTTAAAAAAAATGTTAACATGTTTTTTTTTTTATAATTTTAAGGCTCGCGCTTGACCACTATCTCACCTGATGGTAAGCGATGATGTGGTCGACGATAGGGCCGTTTGCCTAGAAGACCTTGTTTTAACTCTTTTTTTTTTTTGTTTAACTAAGTCACAATACGAAACAGCCAGTGTTTCTGCCCCACCCGTCTATACGATCTCATACTTGTCGGGGTGGAAGCTGATCTCCTGCGAGTAATCCACAGGGGTGCTATCGTCCTCCGCATACGTAACTTTGGTAGCCTTCAGGAGCGCCAGCGACGTGTCTGAGGTCCACATCACCGTCAATGGGAAGAAATCGTTGGGGACTGCTGGAGTTACGCTAAAGGAGAAATTGTTTGATTATTTTATTTATTGCACATTCAAAAATATACAAATACAGTAAGACATAAAAAGCATAATCAGGCTTTAACATGCCCACTGTTGGGACACAGGCATCATATCTGTAAAAGGAGCGTCCTCACTGAGAGCATTCGACGTCGAATATTTGAGTGGTGTGGACGTTGAGCCGAGCGTTACAAAGCTTACACGCAAGCGCGAACTTCGGCCGGTGTGGACGTCGCAACGATTTTCGTGGAAACGGCTCGCATTCGAATGTTCACGCAAATAAAACGCTCGAAAGCGAGTACTCGGATAATGAAATGAATCCTACTAATATTATAAATGCGGCTACAAATAATTTACTACCAGAAAAATCAAGACATGTATATGAGAAATGAAATACTTAAACACACTTCCTGAAATACTTATTTGTCTATATCTGTGTTTTATTCCTTCCTTCGTAGATAAAATCTTGTATGCAACTGTACGTTATTAGTCTTTTAATAACTCGTGCCCACCTATTTCGGTACGCGCTACGCTTGTACCGAAAAATGGCACTCGTATTAAAAGACCGTCCATAACGTAACAGTTGCATAAATAGCTATAATGTAGATATACTTTGTCTTTTACACTAAGTAATTTGAACGCATAGTTTAAAAGTTATTACGATAAAATTGACTTGAATGGAGCTCGAGCGACATAAATACGCGCGGCGGGTAAAGTGGGGAACGCGGGGGAGGGGTGATGTGATCCAAGCAATGACGTGTCGGAATCCATCAGTTTTGAAGTTAGACATCTGAAATGTCGGATACGAGTAGAACTTATCTATACTAATATTATAAATGCGAAAGTTTGTGAGGATGGATGGATGTATGTATGTATGTTTGTTACTCTTTCACGCAAAAACTTCTAAACGGATTTGGATGAAACTTTACAGTAATATAGGTTATATATCAGAATAACATATAGGCTACAATTTATAATGTTTTTTTTTGTAATTTGGTCATAATAAATAACGATAAATATCAAGTAAGTAGGCAAAAATTCTGTCCTCTGAGAGCTATCTTCGCGTGCGCTGCCTAAACCGTTGGAGATACACAAATATAATGTACAGTAGGATTGTTTGTCTTAAATAGTTCTAAATAAAAGTCCGGGCCAGCATATATCTACCTTTTATGTGTAAGCTACTATGACCAAAATAGTGAACATTAAATACAATTAAATTGGTTACTTTTTACAATACACATTTTAGAATATTTATCAAAATCTTATGAAAATCGACACATTTGTCGCTTAAAATATTTTATCTACTCCGGTTTCGTTATATTCGAATTATAAAATTGACAGCGGTTTCATTATGATACCCATAATGACATCGGCTTAGATTATGTGAATCGTCATAAATTCTTAAACACAAGCAAAGACATTCTGAACATACAGCCAGGTACCTATAATATTACTTCGAAATCGATACAATGTAAATGATGTTTTTAAAAATGGAACAAGTTTAGAACAAAAGTATCGTATACTATTTGGCTGTTGCGGCTACAAGATCATTGCCTTATACCTAATAATGACTAAATAAAAAATAAAATAAAAAATGGACGCGGGAAAATAATTCTGAGTGAAATTTTGTTCCAAATTTTATTAAAAATGTCTTCAACATCAAGTGATATTGAAAATACTACACCAGATATAACAAATAGATCGGCAGTTGCGGCTACAAATAATTTACTACCAGAAAAATCAAGACATGTATATGAGAAATGAAATACTTAAACACACTTCCTGAAATACTTATTTGTCTATATCTGTGTTTTATTCCTTCCTTCGTAGATAAAATCTTGTATGCAACTGTACGTTATTAGTCTTTTAATAACTCGTGCCCACCTATTTCGGGTAGGCACGAGGGTTGGGTAGTCCATTTATCGAGGAAGGTTATAGGCTATATAACATCACGCTACGACCAATAGGAGCGGAGCATCAATGAAAAATGTTCCAAAAACGGGGAAAATTTATTCTTTTTGAGACGCAACGTATTTAGAGTAGGTGGGCTAGCTTGGTAGGTAGCCAGTTGACGGGAGCGAAGCCGCGTGGGACAGCTAGTAGGAAATAAAATTGAAAAATGGTTTGTCACAAATTTTTATGTGGCAGGACAAATTCCACGCGAGCGAAGCCGCGGGCAACAGCTAGGTAGTAATATTACTGGCCACTTGTAAGCAAGGAACAATTCCTTGATCTTAAGTGTTTGTGACCTTCTTGATCAATCGTCTTATCGAATGAATGTCAATTAAGATCGTGTTCGAATGATCCAAGCTCGCAAGGGAATGTTCATTTACAGTTAAAAAAAAAATGCTCCGATTGCCACCAAACTTTACAGGATTATTCGCTGGGTCAATCTAAAGATTGTCTATGTGTGTTTGTGATTTTTTTTTTAAATCGGTCCAGCCGTTTCGGAGTCTATAAGGAACATACATACATACTTTCTCTTTTATATATGTATAGATATTCAAAACCGTTTATAGCGAGTTCCCTTCCCTCCTGTAACATGACTAAAGAGCAGGTAATGATGTTTATACAAAAATAAAAAAATGCATCAATTTAAAAAAAACTACACAAATTTTTGTTGCGAAGTGACCATATATCATATTAATGACTATTTAAATGAAAAACGCTAGGCCTACTACATCCGATTTATTATGTTAGGAAATAGTCAATACTAGTCTTACGAATTATCAATTTATTAATTTTTATTTTATTTTATTAGTTTTAAATCTGACTGTAATGTATTATTTTGAACAGAGGTATTTGAATTGTTTCGAACTTAGTTTATGTATGTGTAATTTAATTTACTATTGAATTTTTTTTTTTATTCCGACATTTAAATATTATTATAATTATTTCATATGGCTGACATATTTAATTTAATTTTATCTTGTACCTACTTAGTTTTCATTATTTGTATACCCATGTCATGTTTAAACATGGAGAACTTTATTACTTATATAAACAAAAAAACATCAATGTATACCCAAATAAATAAATGATTTTTGATTTTGATAACGACCATTTGTTATAACGAGGGCATTCGAACGGTTCCTTCAATGTCGTCTTAAGCGGTTTTCACTATACTTTAGAATTAATTAGAAGTAGACTCACGTGAACTCAAGGCTGCCCGACTTCTGCTGCTTGTTGATGATAGGTATGCTCCAGATGAGCGTACGGCCCTTCTGCGCGTAGCTGCCTTCCCACTGGTGGACTACCACGGAAGTGTTGCCGGAGCTGTACAATAACATAGAATAATATCATATCACTGGTAGAAATCGTAGCAAATCTGCAACCTGGTAAAATGTCTTCATGAAAACTTACGAGCGAAAATTAACGCAGCAGTAAAGTAAATGTTCTTCAGAAAGGGCAGGTGTGCAGTACTCATAACTGTATGAAAGTAAACGAAGCGGAGTATGTAATGATCATAGCAGGTGGCGTTCTGTAGTTTCTGGCTACCCGTATGAAAATATAGTGGAAAGTTCCGGAACCTCTATTGAAAAGGGAGCACTTGGCACCTGGCCGAAGGTTGTTGTCGGGCCGTTGTATATGATCAAATCGAGTGCAAAACTTGTGTTGATGTATATGTGTACTCACTGTAGCGGTATGTGTATGTTGACGTCGCTGAGCGTCAGATGGTCGTGTTCCAGCTCGTACTCGATGTTGACGTCGCAGCCGCCGCCCGCGCCCTCTGACGGCCAGCAGTTTATGTATGTATGTGCATGTGTACTCACGGTAGCGGTATGTGTATGTTGACGTCGCTGAGCGTCAGATGGTCGTGTTCCAGCTCGTACTCGATGTTGACGTCGCAGCCGCCGCCCGCGCCCTCTGACGGCCAGCAGTTTATGTATGTATGTGCATGTGTACTCACGGTAGCGGTATGTGTATGTTGACGTCGCTGAGCGTCAGATGGTCGTGTTCCAGCTCGTACTCGATGTTGACGTCGCAGCCGCCGCCCGCGCCCTCTGACGGCCAGCAGTTTATGTATGTATGTGCATGTGTACTCACGGTAGCGGTATGTGTATGTTGACGTCGCTGAGCGTCAGATGGTCGTGTTCCAGCTCTTACTCGATGTTGACGTCGCAGCCGCCGCCCGCGCCCTCTGACGGCCAGCAGTTTATGTATGTATGTGCATGTGTACTCACGGTAGCGGTATGTGTATGTTGACGTCGCTGAGCGTCAGATGGTCGTGTTCCAGCTCGTACTCGATGTTGACGTCGCAGCCGCCGCCCGCGCCCTCTGACGGCCAGCAGTTTATGTATGTATGTGCATGTGTACTCACGGTAGCGGTATGTGTATGTTGACGTCGCTGAGCGTCAGATGGTCGTGTTCCAGCTCATACTCGATGTTGACGTCGCAGCCGCCGCCCGCGCCCTCTGACGGCCAGCAGTTTATGTATGTATGTGCATGTGTACTCACGGTAGCGGTATGTGTATGTTGACGTCGCTGAGCGTCAGATGGTCGTGTTCCAGCTCGTACTCGATGTTGACGTCGCAGCCGCCGCCCGCGCCCTCTGACGGCCAGCAGTTTATGTATGTATGTGCATGTGTACTCACGGTAGCGGTATGTGTATGTTGACGTCGCTGAGCGTCAGATGGTCGTGTTCCAGCTCGTACTCGATGTTGACGTCGCAGCCGCCGCCCGCGCCCTCTGACGGCCAGCAGTTTATGTATGTATGTGCATGTGTACTCACGGTAGCGGTATGTGTATGTTGACGTCGCTGAGCGTCAGATGGTCGTGTTCCAGCTCGTACTCGATGTTGACGTCGCAGCCGCCGCCCGCGCCCTCTGACGGCCAGCAGTTTATGTATGTATGTGCATGTGTACTCACGGTAGCGGTATGTGTATGTTGACGTCGCTGAGCGTCAGATGGTCGTGTTCCAGCTCATACTCGATGTTGACGTCGCAGCCGCCGCCCGCGCCCTCTGACGGCCAGCAGTTTATGTATGTATGTGCATGTGTACTCACGGTAGCGGTATGTGTATGTTGACGTCGCTGAGCGTCAGATGGTCGTGTTCCAGCTCGTACTCGATGTTGACGTCGCAGCCGCCGCCCGCGCCCTCTGACGGCCAGCAGTTTATGTATGTATGTGCATGTGTACTCACGGTAGCGGTATGTGTATGTTGACGTCGCTGAGCGTCAGATGGTCGTGTTCCAGCTCGTACTCGATGTTGACGTCGCAGCCGCCGCCCGCGCCCTCTGACGGCCAGCAGTTTATGTATGTATGTGCATGTGTACTCACGGTAGCGGTATGTGTATGTTGACGTCGCTGAGCGTCAGATGGTCGTGTTCCAGCTCATACTCGATGTTGACGTCGCAGCCGCCGCCCGCGACCTCTGACGGCCAGCAGTTTATGTATGTATGTGCATGTGTACTCACGGTAGCGGTATGTGTATGTTGACGTCGCTGAGCGTCAGATGGTCGTGTTCCAGCTCGTACTCGATGTTGACGTCGCAGCCGCCGCCCGCGCCCTCTGACGGCCAGCAGTTTATGTATGTATGTGCATGTGTACTCACGGTAGCGGTATGTGTATGTTGACGTCGCTGAGCGTCAGATGGTCGTGTTCCAGCTCGTACTCGATGTTGACGTCGCAGCCGCCGCCCGCGCCCTCTGACGGCCAGCAGTTTATGTATGTATGTGCATGTGTACTCACGGTAGCGGTATGTGTATGTTGACGTCGCTGAGCGTCAGATGGTCGTGTTCCAGCTCGTACTCGATGTTGACGTCGCAGCCGCCGCCCGCGCCCTCTGACGGCCAGCAGTTTATGTATGTATGTGCATGTGTACTCACGGTAGCGGTATGTGTATGTTGACGTCGCTGAGCGTCAGATGGTCGTGTTCCAGCTCGTACTCGATGTTGACGTCGCAGCCGCCGCCCGCGCCCTCTGACGGCCAGCAGTTTACTGCAAGTGATACACGTCTGTTACAAGATGTTCGACAGAGTATTAACCCAAAAAGAACCTGTAAGGATCTGACACCAATATATATTCCTTATAGATTTCCTAATAGTGACTAAGGTTAGGCCCCATTTCCACCTGCAAGTTTCATTAAGTTGCGGGATACTGAGGTATAATGTCATCAATCACTCAATCGTGGCTCCACAATGTAATAAACTGCACAGCATGCGACTTCAACAGATCATCTCACAACGTTAAAAAAAACCCTTTAAGGCTTGCTATTTCCAGCGAAGTAGGTATTTAACGCGCCACTGTTACCGCGAAGCGAGCGGCGCGCTCGCGTGTGCGTAAAGTCGACAAAAAAGTCACAGTAAAGGTGTGTAGAGAAGGTTTATTTTACTATTGCTTTTAAAAGATAAATACGAGATGTATTTAACTGGTAGCGTGATAAATAATTAATAACTTATAGTGTGTACTTATAGTTTTACAAAAATGGCATAAATCGTATTTTATTTATTCAATTATTTGACTA
Organism: Orthosia cruda; assembly: GCA_964057195.1. Classification (NCBI taxonomy): domain Eukaryota; kingdom Metazoa; phylum Arthropoda; class Insecta; order Lepidoptera; family Noctuidae; genus Orthosia; species Orthosia cruda. The sequence goes on from OZ059839.1 coordinate 30,863,874, forward strand.
CCTAACTATTTATGTTTTTGAAAATATAAACGGACGCACTAAAAAGAAACAAAAAGAAAAAAATAAACTGTTGCTAAATCAAAATCCAAGATGGCACCGATCGAAATTGCCAATATTTTAGTCATGGGTGTCATTTTTATGGTTTTTGGGGTCGCTAAATGCGAATTTGTGGTCAAAATAAAATGCCAAGATGATGCCGATCCTAATTTTTTAAAACGTTCTTTATGGGTGTCTTTTTCATAGTTTTATTGGTGGGTAATTGTGAATACGTGGTAAAATGAAAATATAAGATGACGCCGACCGAAATTTCTGAAAGTTTCGTCATGGGTGTCATTTTCAGGGTTTTCGGGGGTCGCTAATTGCGAATTTGTGGTCAAAATAAAATTCCAAGATGGCGCCGACCGAAAATTCTGAAACTTTCGTCATGGGTGTCATTTTCGGGGTTTTAGGGGTTGCCGCTTACCACTCGGCTCGCACGTTAGCCACGTTAATAAATTAGGTACGTATTTGAAATGCGAATAGGAGTGTATATGTGATAACAATTTTTATCTTACCTTTCTGCGCTTCAAAATAGAGATGAATGCAATAATTGTTCACAAAACGAACGAGATATGGATCTACTTAGACATGTAGCTCTAGACCCAACGGTATATTAATTTTATTATTACTAGTCAATTAATATGTTGGCATAAGCAAAAGCGGCAAGTCGACAAACCTTACGAGCCGAGTCAAACCGCGCCAGTCAGCGACGGAGATACACGTTAGAAGAGAGCGGCAACTTTCAGGTGAATATCACGTTAGGCACTGAGCGCTTATGCGAACTGAATTGCACTTTGTTGCTTACTAGCAGGAGTCTCTATTTCAATGAATTGTTGCGCGAATTGACTCTTCTGTACTTGTACTATTATTTATTCTGTGCCTGGGGGTCGTCAAAAAAACGCCTCTCGTAATTAAAGACGCCCCCTAATTGCGAGCTAGACCAATTGCGAATTGGACTAATTGCGAACTGGACCCATTGCGAATTGGACCAATTGCGAACTGGACCTATTGCGAATTGGACATAATGCACCCAAAGGAAAAAAACTCCTCGAGTCAAGGACGTTACTGTCAATAAATAACAAGCTGTAACTAAAAATGTAATTGTCGCGTGGATGAAATAACTCAGAACATGGGTGTGATACGAGGGTCATTCAATAAATACTTAGCCTACAAAAAGTAAACGGAAATTTTGGAAAAATGGCAATTTATTTTTCAACATAGTCTCCTTTTAGTTCGATACACTAAGCCCAGCGATGCTCCAACTTTTTTAACCCGTCGGAAAAATATTTTTTGTCAAACTCTGCAAAATAGGCCTCCGTGGCGGCGATGACCTCCTCATTCGATCCATATCTATTCCCGGCGAGTGATTTTTTCAGATTAGGAAACAGAAAGAAGTCACAAGGGGCCAAATCTGGAGAATACGGTGGATGGGGCAGCAATTCGTAGCGTAATTCGACCAATTTGGCCATGGCAGCGGCAGACGTGTGAACCGGTGCGTTGTCGTGGTGAAACAGCACTTTTTTCTTCGCCAGATGGGGTCGTTTTTTCTTTAATTCGGCGTCGAATCGGCCCAATAAATCGGCATAGTAAAGCCCTGTAATTGTTTTACCCTTCTCGAGGTAATCGATGTAGATCACACCTTGTGAATCCCAGCAAACGGTGGCCATAACTTTTCCGGCCGATTTTACAGTTTTCGCCTTCTTTGGAGCACGTTCCCCGGTCTGGATCCATTGTTTTGATTGCTCCTTGGTCTCTGGTGTGTACCAGTGGATCCAGGTTTCATCGACGGTCACAAAACGACGTAAAAACTCCGCTGGATTCCGCTTAAACAGCGCCAAACACGTCTCCGATGTGGTCTCACGGTTGCGCTTGTTTTCTGGTGTGAGTAAACGCGGCACCCATCGCGCCGACAGCTTTCTCATGCCGAGTTCCTCGTGAAGAATATGATGCACTGTTCTTTCTGAAATGCCTACAGTCTTAGCTAGCTCCCGAACCTTCAATCGGCGATCTGCCAATACGAAATCTTAGATTTTTTTAATGTTTTCCTCCGTAGCAGCTGTTTTCAAAAACCGACGTACGGCCACGTTCAAACTCGTTGAACCAATTCTTGACGGTGGCCATCGATGGAGAAGAGTCACCGTACACAGCATCCAAGCGCTCTTTGATTTCGATGCGCGTTTTCCCTTCCAAAAATAGGAATCGAATCACCGAACGATATTGCTCTTTTTCCATTTTTGTAAAACCGATCGACACCTTCGCTTCCATAAGTTGTCAAATTAAAACAAATGAAGGGATTGGAATGAAAATTTGAAAAAAGAATTAAAAAGAATGTGCTACACTGTGGTAAAACTCTTTTGAAACTACAGCGATACCAAGGAGTGAGGCTAGGTACTTATTGAATGCACCTCGTACATTACTGAATCTTTTTACCAAATTTACAAAGTTATAGAATTTAGGCCGAATTTGTTCAATTTAATTTAAGTAGAATTTCTGTCATCAAAATTATAAAAAAAAATATAGGAAGTTTTAAACTTAATGCAATATTCCTCTCGCAAACATTCAAACCTTCAGACAGTATAGTCTTTCATTCTGTTAAATTCAGTGTTTTTTTAAGAACTTCAAACAGGTTCCGAGTGTCGTCGTTAAGGTAAAGTTTTAACGCAGCTAAGCTATCACTGTAGTGTACAAGTGTTAGTGCTCACCGGACAGCGGCGCCAGTTTGTCGTCGTTGGCGTTGAGGCGCCACTTGAGCACTCCCACGTCGCTGTTGAGAGGGAAGGCTCGTTGGCTCTGCTTTAGACCGATGACGCCGTTCGCTCTGAACGCCTCTTTGTCAACGTTGGGATGGGTCTGGAAGAAATTGCTTTAAATTAGTATGTTTTTTTCATAAATAATAACCAGTGAATAGTTAGAGCTAATGTACCTAGAGTTCAAAGAACAAAGACAAAAAGTGGAGACTTCCTTACGAATAAAAACTTTTGCCGAATATTTGTTCCGAGTTTCGGAACACCCCTAAGTACATTCTTCTTTTCGTGTGAGGTGTGGCCACCTCTGGTGTTAGAGTTAATTAAGCCGCCTCTGGGAAACCCCACTGGCCTCGGACTTGGCTATTTCAGACTTACATTAACTATATAAGCCCAGGTTTCCTCACGATGTTTTTCTTCACAATTGCCTGTGATGTCCAAGATAAACTTAGAAAGTTAATGAATTTGAAAAGTCACATTGGTACTTGCCAGGATTTGAACCCACGACCTCAAGCACGACAGGTGAGGTCTTAGCGACTGGGCCACCACGACATCCTAAGTACATTTAATATCTCTCATTTAAGTCTCCACTTTTTGTCTCTGTTCTTTGAACTTGAAGTACATTAGCTCTACCTATTGCGATCACTGATAATAACAACCGCACGGGTCAATCTTCATGGTTAAGCAATGCTTCCCGAGGTCGGTCCGTGGATTGGTGACCATCTTTCCTTTGAGAGTTTCCTCCGTGCCTCGTGAAAGGCTTTGGGTTGAATTCCCTAGTCCCTTCCTTTTCCTACATAATTCAAATTCACCGCCATAACGCACTCGTCCATCTCCGAGTGCAAACTACTAATATCGCCGGGCTACACTGCAAGATTGCAAAAATTGCTGCATAGTGTTGTGCGATATAATCGGCAACTTGGCGGCTATCCAATTTCAGCAATAAATTGTCAAAAAACTACCCCGTTTACAAGCACCTTTACACTATCGGCTGAAATGATAACGAGGATGGTTGCTGGGATGACAGGTTACCTGCAGCTGTAGTGGCCTGGTGTCCTTGTTGTCGACGTGCACGTGAATTTTCGCGTACTGCTCGTTAGTGATGCGCAGGGTCAGCAGACCTGTTCGGAAATAAATATACAATATAATTTTTCGTAACCAAAGGCCAATGCCCAAAATAAACCCAGAAGATAAATGTTTGTCGGTCAATTTGAAACTTTTCTGAAAGTAGACCCGATCAGTGATTAATTATGAGTTATGAACTCGGTCACGGATAATATAATACTGCATACAGATGCCTCATCCCATACAAAGAAACCGTGCCGACGTAACTAGCGTTTTGATCTGATTATACCGATTCTTTTTTGTAAATCGATCGCGTTCGGTTCCGTTCCACGGCGACAGATAGATTACCATCTATAACCATGGATCGGAACCGAACGCGAATGATGTACAAAAAATAATCAGTATAATTAGTAAAGTACGTCGGCACGGTTTCTTTGCATGGGATGAGATACCTCTGACTTGGTACAAGTATCACTGGCCAAAGAAGATTGCCCATACACACTATACACAGGCCCCTTATGAGGTATTGTGTCTGTGATTTCAATATTATCCAAAAATAGAATTTATATTTTGTGTTTTTTTCCATCCGTGTCCTTTACTATAAATGTACAGACAACAACAGATCAAGTTCCTTCACTTGGACGTTTGTATGCACCTTATTGCATTGTAATAAGGGTTAGTTTCAAGTTCTCTTCAAAGTTACAGTGAACAGGCTTCTTCTGGGTAAGCTCACTCCATCGTCGACTCTGTCTCTGTCACCTCTGACCTAGACTAGAGTCAAGAGCAAACCCATCATAAATATAATAAAAAACAGAAACATTGTTGTATCTCGTTTAGATGACGCGATTGTATGTACTTCGCGTGCCAAAAACGGAGTAAAGTTACGATCAATGGTCGTAATCTGAGCTTTTCATTTTGCATTATCGCGACCGGAAATCGATCGAAATCCGCCGACCGGATCTTTATTATATCATATTGAGTTGCAAAGAATGTGAAAACAAAAAATATTTTTCTTACTTGAGAGCCGAAATACTTACCACTAAGTTCAAAGTTCTGTACATCACCGTCTCTGCCCGCCACCAAATTCAGACGCTCCTCGAAACGCAAGTGCACACTGAAACAATAATTTTATTGTTGTAAAATATACCTTACAATTTATAAATATTATTTGTTGTTCGTTCTTCTTTCCAAGTCTATCAGATAAAAAAAAATCTGCTGCTGGTCTATTCTGTAAAAATCTTACTGTCAAAACAGGTGAAGTGTGCTCTTAATCTAAAAGTGCTAACACACGTCCGGATTTGGTACATCTGGACCACGGATTTGTGGGCGGAGTTAGTCCGGCCGTACCATATCCGAGCGTGTGTAGAGTGGTCCGCCGGTCATTATTATTATTAATTGAGTCCGTTTCGGTTCGCTTGTTTTCATCTTGCTTGTTTAACATCGGATATGGTCTGCTCCGTACCAAATCTGGGTGTGTGTAGGGTTGTCGGCTGGTTGGGCCGTACCAACTACGACCAGTGTTGATAAAATCTCCGTTTTATGGCCGATCTACTGATTTTCGATATTGTCCCCCAATATTTTTACATTCAACTTAGTCATTAATAAAAATAGAAAATTATTTTCTAAATACGGCAAAACTAGGATTTGTGGGCGGAGTTAGTCCGGCCGTACCATATCCGAGCGTGTGTAAACTAGAACGGATTTCTGGGCGGAGTTAGTCCGGCCGTACCATATCCGAGCGTGTGTAAGCGAGAACGGATTTGTGGGCGGAGTTAGTCCGGCCGTACCATATCCGAGCGTGTGTAAGCGAGAACGGATTTGTGGGCGGAGTTAGTCCGGCCGTACCATATCCGAGCGTGTGTAAGCGAGAACGGATTTGTGGGCGGAGATAGTCCGGCCGTACCATATCCGAGCGTGTGTAAGCGAGAACGGATTTGTGGGCGGAGTTAGTCCGGCCGTACCAAATCAGGACGTGTGTTAGCACTTTAAGGAATTCTGCTAAAAGAAACGTTGTTAATGGTTGTGCTGAGTTCTGTATGTCTGTCATGGTACTTTGTTTCGAACGTATATACAAGCCAACCGTTGGGCAGTAGCCAACTGTCCGGTCAGAGGATCCTCGTTAGATATTTGGAGGGCATTAATTGGCTATCCCCGTTGCTACTTACTCCTTAAGGCGGATAGGATAGGATAGATGGACCCCTTCTCCGCACTTAGACTCGCATTTGGTCCGTTGTACGTGCAGGCCTACTCTCTGTGAGAGGGAAGGGGCCGTAATGTACCACGCGGGTCCAGTGCATGTTGGTGGATGTTACATGTCTTCGAAATGTTGGTTCTAAGACATGCCGGTTCCCTCACGATGTGTTCCTTCAACGTTTTTGAGAGCAGTGCTGATGTAATAATTTACACAAAGTAAAGCGCCCGCCTGGGTTCGAACCCACGACCACCCCTCCTTAAGGTTCCCCTAGTCAACGGCACGAACTATTCTGTGCGCGGGGTTAAAATGCATGCTGTCTCATCCGACAACACGTGCGAAAGAGATAGATGCTGTGATGAGCAGTAAGAATCTAGTTCTCGTACGAATTAGCACTTTTGCAAATTTGTAGCGAAATGGATGATGATTTAGGACGAAAACGAGCGCGCGAAATTTTATGAACAGGCCTTTGGGAGTCTAGATATCATGAAAAAACTACTAAATGTATATTTTCAAAATTTGCATTGTTGAATTACTAATCTGTCCCTGAATGGAGGCCGTTTTACAATTTTCCTTCGTCTTATGGTATTTATTTCCGCCCAAAGATGCGTTAAAATTAGTTTTGAAATATGGAACTTGCGACGCTCATAACTTTCAAATATTGTATGTTTTTACTTTTCTGCTTCCATACAGGGATAGATAATGATGAGACAAGTTGATATCAATTTTTATTTTGGACGTACATCGTGAAACAGTGGAGTAATCGCCAGACTACGTTTGTATTGGAGAATTATCGACTAGTGTAACCTTAAGGAGGTCGATGTGGCGACGCTTAGAGAAGACCTATGTCCAGCATTGGAGGTCTTTCAGCTGTAATGATGACTTACTCCTTGTGGTCGTGCGCCGGCTCTGGCCTGGCTGCTCCAAGGTCGGAGGCTTGCGGGGCAGCACTAGCGGCCGACACCACGTCACCTTCGCTGCGCAGGCGCGACACGAACGACTCAAGGTCCGTACCGCGGGAACCTAGCTTCATTGCTGAGCGACCGGCGGGCCGAGCTCTGTGGAAAGGAACCAACATATAATAATACTGGAGTTTTTGGCGGGCTTTTTTCGGTTGAAATTCAGCGGCTGTTAATAGTACATTGTGTATTAAGGGCGGTAAGTAAGGCATTACGATCGAGACTCTAGTAGAAGCCCGAAGTCGAAGACTGAGGGCTTTCTGAGTCGAGGTTCGTAATTCCCATACTGCCCGTGATACATACAATGTTTTTCATCACATTTGCGAGTAATAATTATGAATAATAGCTTTAATACACAAGTCAGCACAGCTGTTATTACGAAATACGTGAACTTTTTTTTAAGTGGTTGGCGAATTTTTGCCCACACTACAGATTATACAATGTTTCGTTCAGAAACTTTAAGGGCAAATACTTACGTAGGTATACAGCCATGACGGAGTCTAAAAAGAATTAAATAATTTCGACGTTTTCATACTATAACTATTAAAAACGATTATTAAGAACATTAGTTGAGTATTTAAGTAACATGTAGCGAGATTGCAAAGAAATTCCTGTTTAGATAACATTTTAAGACAATTTTCAATTGCGTGTAAACTCCTTGCTTGAACTTGCATGTGTGCTGTGCCATAAATTAAAAAATATTACTTCCCGGCCTAGGGTTTCATGACAAAAAGAAAGCCCGAGGGTTTTATATGGGGCATTACGGCCAAGTTAATCTGTATGTTTAGATACTTTTTACGTGCAAGTGTGATGATTTTTTTTTTACAGAAATCATTGACAGAAGTGATCTCGAGATAGTGGAGCGGAGAATTTTATTGTAGTATTGACTACCTCCGCAAAGCTTACTGGGAAGCCTGACTCGATATAATTTGCTGTCAAATACTCCAAAAAACATTAGAATATGTTACATCCGCATTCTAATGCATATTAAAGAATATTAAAACCCATTTATACGTGGCTAAAAGGTCTTAGCAACCAGGCCATAAAACTTACATTAAAAAAAAATATATATATAATACTAATATTATAAATGCAAAACTTTTGGATGGATGGATGGATGATTTTTACTCAATCACGCTTTAACTGTGAACAGATCTGGATGAATTTGGGCACAGAGATAGATTATAGTCTCGAATAGCACATGACTACTTTTCAGCCCGGTATTATTTTCCCTTGGGATTAGAAAAAAAAAAACAATACCTTGTCTATTATGTAACAAATTGCCTAAGAAATTCGTTTCGAAATATGAACATTTAGACACAAGATTATAAAATTAAAATTAAAAAAATAAACAAAATTACCTAATAACAGTTACGAAATGACTTTTATCTACTCTCATATCGTAATATTCGAATTATAATAGTAGTTTATGAAACTGTTGCATAATGAGGGGTATTAAAACATGAGTGTGTGTTTAAAAACCGAGCCGTAGGCGAGGTTTTTAATAGTTTTCACACGAATGTTTTAATACCTAGTTATGTGCAGTTTCATACACTACTTTATCTACACTCATAAATTGGGATTGAACCTACAAAATACCTCTTTTTGCATTTTCCATGCCATAAAATCTTGATAGCATTTGTCATATACTTTTCTCGACTTTGCTGGTAATAAATTAAGAGTAATTTCCTTCGCCGCATCTAAAATATCGGGTGAAGTCAAATTTTCTTCACATTCACTGATATCAGACATTTTAAAACAATAATTAAAATAACTCAAGAAATTCAGTACAGCAAAACTTGCAAAACGTATGAATGGCGCCAAAACCCAGCATATCACCACATTAACCGCGCATGCGCTAAGGCTTGCACGCACGCACTGCGATCTTTATTCGCGCGATTTTTTCCGCCCATTCTGTGACCTATGGATTGTATGAAGTTGTTCGCATTGCGGTAAAGAAATCGTGCGGAAATAATACCGCAAGGAATTCGTGTTTTGCCACAGAATCCACCGCACTACGGCGCGAATTTTATTCACCCGAATATTTTGAGCTCTATGAACAATTAGAAGGAAACAAAATTCGCGCGAAGAAAAATCGCAGTGCGTGCTAAGTCTAAAGCAGGCATTGTCATAGACAACTTAAAATTGGAATCAAATCTTTTTATAATAGGTACTATAAAATGGCATTACAAAAAAAAATTATGGAAACTCCTTAGTGATTAACTTCTTGGATTTGTCCTGTATCGTAATAGAAAAAAAATTGTTTTATAGCATTATTTTGTTAGAGAAATAGTGTTATAATAAGATTCTATTTTTAAATTTCGGTATTGTGTTTATAAAGTATGCCAATATAAACTCGTTTTGAATTTTATAATTCGAATATTACGATATGAGAGTAGATAAAATTCAAAACGAGTTTATATTGGCATACTTTATAAATACAATACCGATATTTAAAAATAGAATCTTATTATAACACAATTTCTCTAACAAAATAATGCTATAAAACTTTTTTTTTCTATTACGATACAGGACAAATCCAAAATGTTAATCACTAAGGAGTTTCCATCAATATTTTTATTGTAATGTCATTTTATAGTACCTATTATAAAAAGATTTGATTCCAATTTTAAATTGTCTATGACAATGCCCGCTTTAGACTTAGCACGCACTGCGATTTTTATTCGCGCGAATTTTGTTTCCTTCTACCTGTTCATAGAGCTCAAAATATTCGGGCGAATAAAATTCGCGCCGTGGTGCAGTGGATTCTGTGGCAAAACACGGTATTATTTCCGCACGATTTCTTTAATGCAATGCGAACATCTTCATACAATTCCATAGGTCACAGAACGGACGGAAAGTGCGTGCTGCCTTAGCGCATGCGCGGTTAATGCGGTGATGTGCTGGGTTTTGGCGCCATTCATACGTTTTGCAAGTTTTGCTGTACTCAATATCTTGAGTTATTTAAATTATTTAAAAAAAATGTCTGATAACAGTGAATGTGAAGAAAATTTGACTCCGCCCGATATTTTAGATGCGGCGAAGGAAATTACTCTTAATTTATTACCAGCAAAGTCGAGAAAAGTATATGACAAATGCTATCACGATTTTATGGCATGGAAAATGCAAAAAGAGGTATTTAGTAGGTTCAATCTCAATTTATGAGTGTAGATAAAGTAGTGTATGAAACTGCACATAACTAGGTATTGAAACATTCGTGTGAAAACTATTAAAAAAACACACACTCATGTTTTAATACCCCTCATTATGCAACAGTTTCATAAACTACTATTGTATAGTTTTGATATCGTTATGTAACTACAACGTAATCATTTTCTTTTTGGCGCTAAGTACGAGTGAAACAATTTACAATATAAAGAAAACAAAAGAACGTAACTGAATAAGCTACTGTTGGTAGACGCATTCTGCCGCTATGCCAGCGCTTTTTCCACCGCCCCATCCGGCAGAATGATACTGAACCTGTTACCTCTCGAAAAAGCGCGCGTTGATTGTGTGTATATAGTATGTTTCTAATAAAATTTTGTTGGAACTTATTTGCATTTAATTAAGTAAGCTCATCAGGTAGCGGAAAAAAGAAACGTTCGTGTCTCGCATAAAAAGGCTTTATTTTAACACTCGCATGTAATTGGCTACATAGCTCGTGTTAAAATGTCGACTATTATGCTCGACACGAAATGTACTATTTCACACGGGCGAAGCAACTAAGCTTACTGTTTTCCAAGTATGTCCTTACGTATTTTTAAACCTCATCCGGTTGTGAACATAGAACTTTGTACTTACGTCTCGCGCGCAGGCGTAGTGGGTATCTTCTCAGCTATCGGTTCGGCTTGCGCTGATGAGGACATAGACGAACTGCTGAAGCTGCTTCCTACAAACATCACACGAGTATTAGGAATTTTATTACGTACAGAAGACAATTATGACTAGCTGGCCTGTTCCCAACTATGTTGCCTATCTGACCTCCGCCACTAGCATACAGATCACTGGCGGCTGGTTGATCATAGAAGCAGTATTGCACTTTACCAGCTCACTAATATATTCTAATGCGAAGTTATAGAGCTATGTTAAATTTGATAAAATTCACAGGAGCCCTAGTAAATCGAACCATCTCGCTAGCGACTTCTAATTCGACATATCTAGTTACGTCGTTATACAACGTGACAAAAAATTCAAGTTGCGATAAATAACAACATTCAGTCTATACTAGGTATTTTTTTATTTTATAAATTAAATCGACACGCCGATTTTTTTCCGCAGCGGAATGGTCGATCACCTTTTTTTAAAATCTGGTATTGACTGACTAATTTTTTCTTCAATGGTGAGCACAGGAAGTGCATTTAACCTGTCCTGGGACATGGTGTTTCTGATAAACGTTTTAATTCACTTTAGTGTGGAAATCTCACACACACTGTCCCACAACTCAGTAATTATATTTAAAAAAAAAAAAACAATAGAAACTAGAATATAGAAGTAACTAAAAGTGGCGATCAATTACAAAATTGCAAGCAGCGCACTGTTTCCAAAAAGTAAACAAGCCCCGTGCCCACTTCACTTCCCACCCGTAACCCGCGTAATGTTGGCGGCGCACGAGAGTGGTCATTTTTTGCCGTACATTTTCTATTGAACTATCTCTGTCTCACGCGCCAGGCGTTTTCGCTCGTATCTCGTAGATGTTGTATAAGCACTCGCCGTGCGCTTTAGCCTAGCGCACGGGAAATATTTTTTACAGCAATATACGTCTTATTACTTTAGCAAAGAGCTTAAAGGTTCGTCATAATTTCGTTAATATTGAATAGATCGTTAATCAGATATAATTAAACTTTTTTTTCTTCTAAATCTATAAAAAGCCGGCAGTTCAGCGCACGAGTGAACTTAAAGTACAGCCGCCCCTGATATAGATGCCTAATCCCATACAAAGTAACCGTGCTGACGTATCCAGCCTTTTTCGTCTGATTATACTATTTTTATAAGTGCATCGATCGCGTTCGGTTTCGTTCCACGGAAATAGATGGTGTTATAGTCATCGGCAAGTAACTTGGCAAGGTTTTGGCGTAGTGGGGGTAAGCATCCTACACTTATTGCCACAAAAAAGTGGTCACTTTTATTTCTTGTCCTTTTTCAGAGGAAAGTAAAATAATGAAGAGGAATTCGTGAAGTTTACTAGGTGTTATAAATAAAATATGTACAGTAACAAGTTAAAAAAAAAAAATTGAAAAATATAGTAATAATTATGGCATTGTTATCAAAATAAAACAGTAACACTCGTAAATAACAACAACAACTCGTAATAAAAACTAAATTCAAAACAATAACAACTACTCCTAACAAAAACTAACTTAACAAAATCTTAACAAAAACTCAACAAAAACAATGTTTACAACTTTCGTGCACGCAAGTGTAATCGGGAGCGAACGGAAAGAGAACGCGGTGCGGGAGGCGCGGGTCGACTGAGCCACCAATCGCGCGCTCGGATCGGCGCGACCTTGTACCCCGCGTCCCGCTTCACTACCAAGAGGACGCGGTGCGGTAGGCGCGGGTCGACTGAGCCACCAATCGCGCGCTCGGATCGGCGCGACCTTGTACCCCGCGTCCCGCTTCACTACCAAGAGGACGCGGTGCGGTAGGCGCGGGTCGACTGAGCCACCAATCGCGCGCTCGGATCGGCGCGACCTTGTACCCCGCGTCCCGCTTCACTACCAAGAGGACGCGGTGCGGGAGGCGCGGGTCGACTGAGCCACCAATCGCGCGCTCGGATCGGCGCGACCTTGTACCCCGCGTCCCGCTTCACTACCAAGAGGACGCGGTGCGGTAGGCGCGGGTCGACTGAGCCACCAATCGCGCGCTCGGATCGGCGCGACCTTGTACCCCGCGTCCCGCTTCACTACCAAGAGGACGCGGTGCGGTAGGCGCGGGTCGACTGAGCCACCAATCGCGCGCTCGGATCGGCGCGACCTTGTACCCCGCGTCCCGCTTCACTACCAAGAGGACGCGGTGCGGTAGGCGCGGGTCGACTGAGCCACCAATCGCGCGCTCGGATCGGCGCGACCTTGTACCCCGCGTCCCGCTTCACTACCAAGGAGACCTAAAAAACGACTTCTGTGCATCTAACGACTCTTGCCAAGTTTCTTGCCGATGACTATAGCAGCGACTTGCAAGTAAAAGGGTTTTCTCGGTTCGTGACAATTTTTTTCTTTAAATACAGTGACGATTTTTCAGTTTCATTGTACCAAAATATGTTACAATAGAAATTTAAAATCGAGTGGCAATGGCATGCCTCAGTAATTTAAAACCGTATAAGAATCAATTTTAAATGATCCGTTCAAATAATCTTTAAAATTTGAATTAAGAGCCCAATATTCCACAATTTTGTGCTTAGGAGAGTTGATTAAACAAGAATATACAATTTTTATGATCAATTCTAGAAAATGTTATTTTTACACATAATTCAATAACAAATCGATGCATAACGTGACATCTAGTGATAATTATTTCATGTTTTAGTCAATATGTTATGCACATTTTTGGAAATTCGCTTCGATTCTATCTAATTGCGCTTTTACCCCTAGTCCTTGGGTTACAATTGACATTTTTGAGAGCTTGCAACACAGAGCCATAGACAAGAAACAAATCTTACCGAATGACATCTGACTGCGCGTTGGTACGCCTCGCTTGGCGGCCTCCAATCTCTCTCGTTGAAGCTCCTTCGCGCGTTCTCGCATGCGGTTCGCTGCTTCGCGCTCTTGCGTCTAAAGAAAAAACAATAAATATTTTTGAAAAACTGACGGTAGACGGTAATTTCAGAACTTCCAGCCAGTTAGAAGACCACCCTCGCGGTATCTACATCAGTAAATTGACGATTTTTTTTCAACAGCATATGCAATTTTGGTCCATACATTGAGGCAAAGGATCATCTGGCTGCCAAAAAGTTGGGGTTCCTTGCAAAGGTAAGAAGGTACTACGCTGCTACAGCTGCTCAACTTGTATCAAACGCAAGTTCGATCATGCATGAAGTACTGTTCTCAACTCTGGGACGGATCTGCCAAATACCAGCTTGATGCACTAAAGTCGATCGAAAAGCGGGCCAAGAAGCTCATCGGCAATGAGACACTGATCAAAACAGCTGAGTTGCCAGCTTGTCGGTTTTTCTCGGTTACATTTCGGGGTGTGTGCGATGGAATTGCATGATCCAATTCCGCCAAGTCCGCTTCATCATAGGACTGCCAGACGTACGCCGAGTACTTTATTTAATGAAGTTCGAAGGTTGAAAGTTGAACTACAGCTAGACCTAATGAAGGCGGCGGTACCAAACATAAATGACTGTAACTACATACCTGTCTCACAGCTTGGTAGATCTTCTCCTCATGGGAGTCCATCTCGACGAATGAGCGAACCTGATGAAGTGCAAAGAAAGAAAATTAATAAACATTGAGGTGCACAGTTATTTTGACCGAGGTATAAATTCAAATTAAAATGTGACATAAAGATTATTAAATTTAATCTTCAAGTAGCTCTTCTTTCAAAGTAGTCAAATATAAGCCTATTCAAAAGTTCCTATAATTGGTTTAGTTTAAATAAATGCTATGACTTTATTAACATACTTATGTTGTCTGCAACATGTTTTTCTAAAATAAAAGTACCCATAAGCTACTCCTTATAACATCATCTATTTGCCAGTCAAAGTCACGTCAAAAACGGTCCAGCCGTTTCGGAGATTAGCCAGAACAAACAGACAGATACAATTCTTTTTTTGTTTTATTTATGTCCTGTATTTACTTTCATATGCTGTTACTTTCACAATATAAACATACACTTCAATTTTATTTATTTGTATAGTATAATTGACATGTATAACTAACCTGCGCCAAGTTGACACTCTCCCTGTAGCCGAGAGCCACAATCTCGTCAAATGCAAACAGCAAGTTGAAAGCCTGGTTCAGTACCTCGGCCTCTGTCAACTGAGTGCAGTATTCTGGGACCTGGTGATGTAAAAATTCATGTTAACACGATGTTACATTAATGGAAAAGAAAAGTTATTCTCTTTTAACTTTCCCTTTCTCTTTTCTTCTTAATTTTAAATAGAGAGATTTGAGTAAAACAAAACAGATTTTTAAAAGACAAATGTTGACACTACAAAGAAATTGAGAATGAGAAAGGAGTAAAACTACAACGAAATTGAGAATGAGAAAAGATTGAAACAAAAAGAGTATTTGAAAAAGAGAAAAGAGTGGAACAAAAACCACTGAGAAAGAAAAAAGAGACATTACTTCATCAGTAATTTTTTTTGTTAAATAGGATTCTTTTTCAATTTTCCTATTTATTTTCAACAGAATGAGTCTAAATTGAAAATTCAGTGGGCAAATTATCAATAAATTCTTTTATCCTTTAGAGGTGCATGTTATTTTTAAAATTTTAGTGGGACCAACTTTGAGATATACTCTTTCCAATAAAAAAAGAATATTTAGAAATATTACATTTTTTAAATCACTTAATAAAAAGCTATGCATGGTAAAACATATTTCGAATTGAGAACCGCCTCCTATTTTTTCATCGGTTAAAAAACAAACGAGAAATAGAAAAGAGTGAAAAAAAAAGAAATTGGGAAAGAGAAAAAAAAGAATGCAATGAAAAAGAAATTGACAATTATACAGCTTGGCTTGACAAAACTCACCACTCTGCTAAACAAGCGCAGCGTCTCCAGATCCTCGAGGATGTTGCTGGCTTTAGTGGTGATGAGCAGCATGTACAGTTTATCCAAGGGCTGGTACACATATCTGGAATGTCATAGGTATTAGGATCGTTTGCTTATTGGCATCTAACAATGCATGATACTGATGGTCCTATAACAGCAGTGTCTTATAGGGATGGGTCCGATATATCAAAACGTAACTTATATTGGATATGTTATATTTATCATATCATATCGATCTCTATATCAAAATAACTGATATCACAAAAACTGTATCGCATCAAAACCACTACTTGCGTACAATGTGAAAACGTATGAACTACAAACAAAACGCAAACTTCACAAAAGCTCTTTCTAAGTATTAATATTCTTTATTGGTAAAAAAGAGATGCAGCAAATACGAGGTAACTTCATTTGAAATAACATTAGAAATTTTTACAACCTCTTTTTACAGTCCGTTCAACCGATTTTGAGTTCTATCCGGTATATATAAGTATGGCATAGAAAGCATAAACCTGTTACCAAAACTTACTATTTAATACAGCTACCATTTGTCTATAACTGAAAGAGTGTGAGCTTTTATGCTTTAGTTCGTGTTTGTTGTTAGTTTGCTCATCTAAATAACATGTTAACTTTTGCAAACCGTATTACTGATATCGATATCTGAAAACCGTTTTTGATATTGATATGAAAACTGTATATTGGTTACATAACCGTTTGCGCAAAAAACCGAAAACACCCATCACTGATGTCTTATTCCATCCAGCTATTATTTTTTTATTTTAGGTTGGGGTGGTTCCGGAAAGGATGCCTGGAGGGATTTGGAGAGGGTTTTGCTTTGCAATGGGACAGTGTAGGTTATAATAAATTTTTCACTTCTATTATTCCTTTAAGATGAATAATTAGCAACAAGAAATAGATAGAAGTACCTATACTTATTAGAATCTTAACCCATAAGAAATATTGGTGAAAATAACCTTATAATTATAAAATCTTCAGGTTTTTTTATGATTAATAAACACAAAAACGTTTTGTTTAATAATTTTGAACTAAATAGAGTGCTTATCAAGTTAAACAGAACACAGTATCTAATATAGCAACAATTGATAGTAATAAGAATGTGTAACTACTAAAACATAGATGGAAATTGGTTTTATTACCTGACAGACTCAGTCTCCACAAATGTATGTTGTCGCCCTCCAGTCATGAGCTTCGGGAAGGCAGCTAGCAACCCCTCGATACGTGCCTTCGTCATCTCCACGAATTGACGTGAAACCAATGCTGAAAATTACCTTATGTTTATATACACTTTTCTATCTTATCCATTACTTGTAAACTATTAATTGGAGAGTAAATATAAAGTTTATTACCTTTTCCTGACTTCGTGCATACTGTTGCCGCTATGAGCACCTGAAATTACACAAAAACACCTCAGAAAACTATAAACTTATGCCGGATGTCTATTGCACATTTATACAGTATAACCACTATAGTATAGCCAAAAAAGCACTGGAAGACGAGGGTTTAATTTATAGACGCGGTTTTAAGTATTACCATTTTGATTTAGCTTCTAATTCCTCAAATTTCATAAAATAATCACAAATTGCAAACTTGACAGCCAACACACACCAAGATGACGTGTAGAACTTTTTTTTAAATAGTGTTGCCATCTTACTCAATTTCTGATATTATTTGCCGTATCCGAACGCTGGATTATCGGCTCAAAGACCGATATGGTGATTGACCAAATGTTGACGGATTAATGAAAAAACTTTCTTTTTGTCTATGTCTTAAGTTAAATGTCAAATTTGTCAAAAGTAAGCAAAGCACATTGGGGTTATTGTTCGTTTTTTACCCAATTTTAACGTTTAATTCGTATCTTTTCACGTAATTTAGATAATTATTTAAAGTGTACATTTAAAGCTATTATAACGATGGAGGCTTTTATTTGATTTGGTGTCTAAATTCTATGGAATACACTTGCATACCACAGAAGCCAAATAACAGTAGTAAGTGGCAAGATTTTAATTATTTTGTATTGGTATTTAGATGTAGTGGTTCAGGTGACATGCTCTCGAGTAGGCGTTCGTTGTAAATGAGTGTTAGCGTCATTATTTTCGCTAATGGTCAAACGTTTGATTTGCATACAATGATATTTTCTTTATGCCTGATTTATGGATATTCTTTTCAACCAATAATGTTCACAGTTGTTAATACGTGATCATGCCGTCGGCACAGATGGCTGGTCACTGTTATGACTTGTGCAGTTTTACTATTTGTTCATACAAAAGTTGTCTAGACTAGTTTTTAATGTTTTGGAGTCATGGAAGAGACTTATCTTATTGATAGTGATAATGAGGTATTTATTTTGTCTATCTAATTCTTCTTAGCTCACTAATTTACCATTAGAACTTATTTATTTTTGTAGTAATTTCATAAGCTGTGTTTATTTAGATTTTAAAAGCACAATTTAAAAAATTGGCATTATTTAGTAGGCAATGGTGCAGTTTCATAGGTCCTGTTAAGGTTTGGTTTCACAAACATTCAGAACCTTAAATTATGATAGGTTATTACTAATAATACTGAAGGACTTTATTGACAGTCCACAGTTGAGAAGTATGTGTAGAGATGAAGAGATGTGACGCGTGCCGTACCCGTTCAGAACGGAGGACGGAGGAGAGACCGGACCACGCGGGCGACCGAGACCCGCTCATAGACACGACAACTGTCTCTCAGGACGACGCTTACGATAACCAAAATTTAGTAAGATTAATACCATTTACGTAGTTAGCACTGTTATTTTTTAAGTGCACTATTCGTATTTCGTGCACTCTTTGTTGGTTATATGCAATATTTTATGTGATTTGTCTTTTGTTTACTCTGTGTCTTTGTATCAGCGTCATGTTATTTATAATGTTTTGTCTGTAGAATGTAAATTGATAATTTATTGGTACTTATAATGAGGAATGCGTTAAAGTACAATAACAATCTTGGCTTTACTCATAAATACTATTGTGGTACATTCCTACTTTAATGTTTTGTGATAAGGGCTACTTCTGAATTGAGGATATGGAATTAAGAGCCTGCCAAACCCTACATTAAGGCCTAAGCTTGATAGGTTATCAGGCTGAAGTAGAGTTTGACAAATTTTCATATTTTTATTCTTAATTCTGAAATGGGGGGTAAGAAAAAAGGCATATAATTATAAGTTCATTAGATTGTTTCTTTTAATTTATAAATCTAAGGATAACTAGGTATTTTTCAGACTGAACAAGCTGAAATTTTTTTTTTTTTTTTATCTTCTGTCTTCGCACGCTTTGTGCATTCAGCCTTTATTATTACTGGAATTTAGGAAAGAGTGTAATATTAATTTGGATAACGAAAACTGAAAAACAAAATACAAATTTCTGTGTGCAAAGTGTTGCCACCTTTAACAAGAAGACAAAAAGTCTTAAAATGTGGTTGAATCTAGACACGCCGACAGAATTCTATTGAAAAACTAATTGAAAATTCGCTGTGCTAACGAAGTTTTTTCATGTGGATCCCATGTGGTCTCTCTTTCCTCTAAGAAGAGATAATAAGTCGTGAAAAAAAAAGCTGGTGACTTTTTTCAAACTTATAATCTAGCCTTATCAATCGTTTTCCCAACTAGGCACTACATGTAAACAAATCATATTGTTTGTAGCAAAATACCGCGCTAATGCGTTTTCTTTGTTTATCAGATAAAAACATAATTTATAGACCAGCTCAGGATTTATTTTCAGACAGAGGCTTAACAAAATTAAATCAGGGTATCAAATATAAATCACGCAGTAGCACCATTAAAAAAGGGTCGCTTCCGGTTGTACTAATAGGGATGTCTCTATTTTCGAACAAGAAAAAAAAACACATGAGGCGTGAACCCGTCGGGTCAATTCGGGTTGTTTCGGAACCCGAATCTTATGACTGTGACCTTATCGTAATGACAAATAAGGATGTCATGTTTCAGATTTGGAAACCCGGATCCCGAACCCAACAGGCACGAATTTAACATATAGATCTACATACTACAGCAGACCTTTTTCGTAAACAAACTGAAACTTATCGTAGCGATTGTGATCAGTACCATCTATAGTATTCTTGCGAGATTTTGCGATATAGGCAAGAGAATATCTTCATATTATTTGATCTTTCCTTCAGCTAAGCTCACTATCGTAGAAAGTAAACAAAGAAAAATCACTTGGTCATTAACAGCTACTGATAGCCTTCCAAGATTAAAAAACTTTATAGCGGATTAAAAAAGCTGATAATATTGATGCGACCATCGTATTCTTGTCTCTGGCAAATAATTAAAAAGTCAATGTGACTAATATGGCGGGGATCTGACTATGCTGGTCAGTTTTTCCCGCCTTTTGAGAGCACTGCACACAGTTCTTTTTTTAAAGTGAAGACGACAAGCAAAGGCAGTCTCTGTAATGCCTTTAGAGGATGCGGTAGTGTTTATGTATGTGTTTGTGCGTCATAAAGTGCTACAAAATATGAGATTTCAGTGATAAAAGTTGTAAGGACATTGGTGAAACAATGAAGAAAAAAATTAACATAACTATGACACCAAAAAAGGTAACTTAAAATAAGCTCATTAAAAATTGCACTCTTGGAGAATGCGCGATATTTAATAATATTGACCGTCCATTAAAACAAAGGGAAATCACACTTCATATTTAGCGCAAAAACTGTATAAAACATACAGCAAACTTAATTATTTCGTCGCAAGCGGTCATGCGAAAACTCGACTAATAAGGCCACTTAAACATATTTATAAAAATTTTAGCTCGCCTTTTGTAATAAGGCTGATTCTACATAGCACTTATATTGCGCCAAAAGTCGAAAAGCAACAAAACTTTTTATTTGATGGAAATGTTCGTCGCAAGCGCAGCTGTCAATCTTTTTATAAAAAATAAGAAAACTAGGCGAGTTTCTTCCTTATTTAAATAATAACTTTTCCTGCGGTTTCGTATCTGTGGTCTATTCCACAAGAACTGTCCATATTTTTGGGTTAAATAGTAGCCTATGGCACTCTATTGAAGTAAAGTTTTCTATTATAGAAACATTTTTTGATACTAGGATTAGTAAATACATCCAAAGATTACCTACAAGCAAAGTAGAATGCAAAATATAGTTTTAAACAGATAAAATTAAAAAAAATTAAAAACTCCCGACACATTTTTGTTTAATGCTACATAATTTATCTAGTACATAGTAGATACGCTTCGATCGGCAATCTATTGGAACGTAATTAAGACAAGATATCTTGCAAACACCCCCATTCAAACGCCCATAACTTTTGAACGGCTGACCCGCAGGCTTATTACGTATTTTTTGCAAGAGCAAAACGATAGCGATCTAACGTTTTATGCCATAAAAGTCGGCATTACCTGCAGTGTAGGTATGGTAGGTCCTACACAATCGTTTACTAATCACTCGCTGTTTGTCAAATGCACTTATTTATAAAAAAACTGCCAACAAATCTTAAAACTTTTGTATTGAAGAGCAATTATTGCGCAAAAATCGCTATCGCTTTGCTCTTGCAAAAGATACGTAATAAGCCTGCCGATTGTATTAAGAAAAAACATAGCTAAGAACACTCTCGACAATATTACCTTTCAAACAAAAAAAATCTAAATCAAAATCGGTTCATCCGTTTAAGATCTATGATGCCACAGACAGACACACAGCAACACACGTCAAACTTATAACACCCCTCTTTTTCCGTCGGGGGGTTAAAAACCATTACCACGAAAGCGATATCTCCAAGCAAAATTCCTAAAGGCAAATTGATTGAGACAAATTGAGTTCTAACTTTTCAAATTATATTCAATACACCACTGACACTAGAAACCGCCTTTACAAAGAAAAAATAAAATTCAAGAGCGACACAATTTTCTACGGCCAAAGTACACGAAATTATGTATCGTGTTTAGCATCAGTCCTTGCGGATTTTAATGTATTCTAGCGTGCATTCAAACGACATTAAGGTTTCTTGTTTTCAAACAAAACCTCGCTTCTGTCATATTGGTTTACGTTATTTTTGGTTTGAGTTCCTTATTGTGTGTCGCATATTGAGAGCCGTAGTTGACGAGATTTAGAAGGTCTTTTAATAATTTGTTTATGGAAGTGACTATAAATGGGCTTGGTTTCGATTCGCAAGTCGGGCAATGTATTACTGGGTTTCTAGTTCTAGAATTCAGGGTTACCAACTCCTAAAAAAGAATACCCCTAAATAGCCCAAATGCAAATGCAAAGCCCCAAAAATACCCTGTATTGGGTACCTATTCAAGGGTATTGTTTAAATGAGAATCTCGTTTTACTAAGGTAAATTAACAAAAAAAAAAGATAATTACTTTTTACCCGACTGCAAGGAAAGGGTTATGTTTTTATCCCTTAAACTTTTAATGGCCGAATACGATTATTCAAGAAGCATGTCACAATAAACAGTTATGTGTTTCCTGGTAATGGTGACTCCCCGTTAGATGTAAACATAATTCTCGTAAAGCCATGAATCATGAAGGGTTATAGGAAATCTTAACCACTTGTTGTTGTATTTAAATAAAATATAAAAACAACTAACAAATATGAAAACGAACTAACGAATATGAAAACAACTTTTTAATATTAAAAGTTACTTTCAATCCGTCTATTTCGCTCAGCTGCTCATGGCATAATGTTTCGCACCAAATTATTATACATACCTATACCTGTATAGTTTATAACACACTAACTTATATTTATTTACCTGTATATTTAACACCGTAAAACTGATTCACATCCGTACACTTCAACGTAAGGTTCAGTTGAAAACCAGCGTCAGGCAACTCCCAGTTGTCTGGCATTTTGCTGAACTGGACCTTTTTGGCGCAGCCGCGGGGCACACTGTGTATGTATTTGTTATAAAATTAAGTTTTTTTTTTGTTCCCTACATTGTGTGTATCTGTGTGTGCCAAATAAACTAGTTTTCTTTCTCTCTTTCTTTCTTTTCTTTTATTTATACGATCGAGGTGCAGCGGCGTATCAATCAAGAATTACAGGAAGGGTACCTACTTAATAACACGCACTGTCACGCACATCATTCAACCTTTTTTATCTATATTTCGGCTCTGATATATCGCCTTTGAGAGGTCTTTGCCCTGTAGTTGGCATCTTTAAAAAAACACCGGCCAAGTGCGAGTCGGACTCGCGCACGGTGGGTTCCGTACAAACCTCAGCTTAAAGGTACATTATAGACCTGAGTATTTGATATGAATTTCAATTTAATACCTCTACGCGTTCATGAGGAAATGTTTATTGTTTTTATTTCTTTTACGATGTAACTGAAAATTTACTGTTTTCGCAATTTTTCCATCTTTGCTATAAGACGTTGCTTCGTACCACATTTCAAGATTCTGAGCTCACGGGAAGTACCCTGTGTAGGTTTTGATTCCCTTGCGAGTGTCGAAAATTTGCGGCATAAACGGCTGTATCTTTTGATTTCGTTGGCTTAGACGTTTGATTTTTCACAGCTTTAAGGGACAATAGACCTGAGTATTTGATATAAATTTCAGCTTGATACCTCCACGCGTTCCTGAGAAAAAGGGTCTTGACAGACAGACAGACGGACGGACAAAAAAGTGATCCTATAAGGGTTCCGTTTTTTTCTATCGAGGTACGGAACCCTAAAAACACCTCTTAACGTGTCATATTGGGTATGAATCACCTCAGCATATCTCAATCCACTGGTGGTGTCTTCCAAGTTAAGCCACAATACCTGGTTCTCCGCATTCCATATCCAGTTTGTCCCAGCTTCTTTTTTCGGTGTGGTAAAGCAGTTGCTCATCCAAACTTCAAAACATATCGCCTAAACCGCTGAACCAATTTTGATGAATTTTAGTATAGATACAGATAGGAACTTGGAAACGCATATAGGATATCTATTATCCCGGGAAAATGCTCCCTTGGTATAATTTCTGAGGTTAACACGGGCGAAGCCGCTGACAGGAGCTAGTCATCCATAAATTTTTATTTAAAAACTCATTATTCTGGACGATATAACTTTCTTTTACACCCACGCTTCCTTGTGGTCGTCGAACAAATTAATTTCATCTGTATCTATTATAAGGAAAAAATCGAATACCTAAAGTGACGTCTATTAAAAATGTCAATAACTCGACATTGAACTGTAGAATGGTGTCATTAGTATTCCACATTATTTGTGTCGTGTGTACGTAAACCAATTACAAAAACCTATTATGAGAAACAATGACGGAAGTCTTTAAAAACGCTTCGTGCCGTATAAACAGGCACTAGCGCGTAAATCTGCCAAACCAGTATGATAATAGGACGTTAGCTTAGTCTTCAGTTACTTTTGTTTCCACCAACAAAAGGAAACTTGTAAATATCGCGTTACCACGCCGAATTTTCATGTTCTACCACCAGTAACTTTGGTCGTTCGTAGTCCGTTCAAAGGTCAAGAACGAAACATTGGTATCACTTGCTTTCTAAGCCATACACATGTTGTTTCTCACATTAATTATTTATGTGGTTTCTGATCGATGTGAAGACAAAGGATTTATTTCTTCAACGGCTCGCGAAGTTTCTTGAAGGTCATGAAGACTTACAATCTTGTTGGGAGTTAAACTTCTAAATAGAGGTGGAATTTGAAACTTTAAAAGGATCCTTTATATTGAATAGGTGTTTTGAAAGTTATTGTTTCGTCTCTCCTTGTTTCTTTGGCGAATGAAAGTCGAAAAGATCTTTATTCGATTGAAAACACCTCCGTTGCAACTTTCCATATTTAAGACCACCTGTTGAATCAATCTAGTATTTCTATGAGACTTCTCCTTAGTTTTCTGAATGTTAACAATAGTTTATTTGAAAATTTTCACTCTTTAGAGGCGTAATTAGCAAGCAAGTACAAGTAATGTAATAAAGTAAGATCCTGACAGCAATACGGCTCGCAATAACTTGACCCCAATACACTCGAAGCGAGCTTCTTATCTTTGAGTGCAACTTAGGAGACAACTGTAGGAAGCGGAACACTACACGTGCTCCATAAGCTATGGCAACCAAGCACGCTATATATGCATGCACTGCAGATATCTTTGGCTGAAAAATTGGGGCTGAAATGATACCAGAATCGTGTTGTGGTGTTGCGCTTGAAATAAGAAATGTTCCTTCCTAGTTTCGTCCGTATTTGGAGGGAGTGGTGGGTCAGTTGCAAAGTATAGGTCTACGTACTAAAAGACGTAGGTACGCCAATGCGCCATCTGAATATGGTGGACATCCCACCCATACGCACTAAACGTTTTGGGAACACTTTCAATGTGCGTACAGCTAAAGAGTGGCATACCCTGCCGGAGTCTCTGTTTCCTGATAGTTACAACCTAGGACTCAAAAAGTGAATAGGTTACTTCTAGGCAAGCGCGCTTCACCGTCGTCCCCATCATCGTGAGATGGTGAAGGGTTTCCGTTGGTCACTTGGTCCTGCAATCACTCTGGGTGCAAGATTGCAACATCCATTCTTTGGTGCCTCTATGGTCATGTTTAGTTCTGCTTCAGGAGTAGAAGAAAAATCCAGCAACCAGAATAACGGCTAACTTACTGATCGGTTAAGAAATGAAGAAAGCATTTTTTATTTAGAAGTTTGTTGGTAGACCGGAATGATTGTTCTGCATCAATTCTTCATCTTTTAGACTACATTGTCGGTAGTTGCGGTGCCCCAAAATGGAATAGAACATACTTTATTGTATCTTCACGTTTGGAGACTCATAATCGAAGATTACCTCCTTGAAATGCTCCGGAAACTGAAAGCCTTTGTAGGTTAGTCTATATCAGGATATGGTTAACGCTAAACCGTTCTGCAATCACAGCCGTAACGCCCGTAACAATTGTGATACGTATGACGTTGTTATCGGCGCTTGCTCGCACCGTTTCAAGCTTTATCACAACTTTAATTGTGTCGGTACGATAGCGCTCCAATTGTTTCTCTGCGGAGAGTATGTTATCGGAATGTTATCGATAGTGACGGTTTAGACTGGAGAGCAGTATCGTTTTGAACGCTGCAGTTGTTCAATATTTGTAGGTCAGGGCGTTTTGTATTAATGACAGAAGCTGCTCAATTAAGTTTCGCATTCTAACATCTGCTCTCTTCTTCTTCGTGATTCTGGCACGCCAGAGTTTCTTATTGCCCCAAAACTTTGCCACATCCATAGGCTACTTAGGCTGTATGTTTTTAGCACAAAAGGCAAGATATGAGGATTCATACTCTGCTGCCGTTCTGAAGCTAATCTGCAATGAAGTTTACCAGTAAACAGTTATGGTTACTGGGCAACTATTTGGTTTAGGGGCGATTAAGAAGGTATGGGAAAGGCTAAATCATCAGGCCAGGATATCAACAGCTGGATTATCAAAATTACTCTCATCATTCTCCTGACCTTATTCCAATTTATTTCGGGTTGGCACAGCAGCATCATCATCTTCCTGCCCTTATCCCATGTAACTTGGGGTCGGTGCAACATGTTTTCTTCTTTGATACCGTCCTGTCCTCCGTCACGCTATCACTGAATCCCTTTTCTTTAATATCTCTATCCATCTTTTCTGTGGCCGTCCTTTCCCTCTCCATCCATGCTCTTTTAGTAACATGCGTTTAAGGTTACACTAGTCGAAAATTCTTCCATACAAACGTAGTCTGGCGATTACTTCACTGTTTGACAGTGTACGTTCAAAATAAAAAATGATATCAATTTTTCTCATCATTATCTAGCCCTGTATGGAAACAGAAAAGTAAAAAAATATAATATTGAAAGTTATGAGCGTCGAAAGTTCCATATTTCAACACTAATTTTAACGTATCTTTGGGCGGAAATAAATAAAAGAAGGAAAATTGCAAATCGGCCTCCATACAGGGATAGATTAGTAATTCAACAATGCAAATAATTTTATTTTGAAAATATATATTTAGTATTTTTTTTCATGATATCTAGACTCCCAAAGGTCTGTTCATAAAATTTCGCGCGCTCGTTTTCGTCCTAAATCATCATCCATTTTGCTACAAATTTGCAAAAGTGCTAATTCGTACGAGAACTAGCTTCTTACTGCTCATCACAGCTTCAATTTCTTTCGCAGGTGTTGTCGGCTGAGACAGCATGCATTTTAACCCCGCGCACAAAATAGTTCGTGCCGTTGACTAGGGGAACCTTAATCCCTCCTCATCACATGACCATACCTGGACAAACGGTTTCCCTTCAACTTTTCTGTCACTGGCGCCACTTTGAAACTGCACAGCATGGTTTCCTTTTTCTTATTTTTGCTGTCCTCTCCAAAACCATAACGTCATATGTAACTGGGATAACTTTGTAAACTTCGGTATTAAAACAGTCTAAGTACTCGGTGTAAGCTATGTGAACATAAATGATCATTAGTGTTAACTCTTTTTTTGGAGAGATCTGAATCTAGCTAAATAACTAAAAAGTTTAAGTTTTAATTTATAATAAATAAAAAAAATAAAAAAAAATATATACAAAAAAGTCCATAGACAAGGCAAGGTTGTTAGTAACAAGAACTTTATAACTATGTTAGTAATTCAATAATGAGAGACGGAGAGAGTTTTGAATGTTCGTCTACGGCCAGTACGTACGCAGACGAGTAAAATTTTCCAGACAAAGTTCTTAGAAGTTAGTTTGTAAATCTGGCTATCTGCCTAATTTGAATATAAGTGTTTTGATTGGTTCATTGGATAGGATACGGCTTAACAGTCAATTCTTTGATTTAACTGACTGTCTATGAACTGAGCTGAGCTTCAGTTCACTGCTGGACATAGGGCTCTTCTAATATTTGCGGTCTATCTGCCCTTTTAAAGCCTTCGGCTTATCTACCCAATAAATTGCCATTTCAAATCAAGATTTTCGCAATGTAGAACCAACTTCCAAAACGACTTCTGACGTGAATTATTATGTTAGTTTTCAAGTTTGAATAAAGGTAAAGGTTAGGTTCTAGGTCACGGAACTAAAATGTAGGCACCTAAACGAATTGAAAGCTAATGAAAGCTTTATCTAAATAACCTCGTGGCATACTAATAAAACGACTTGTTAGTAGGAGAAACGTATATTTTACATTTCATTAGTACATTTGGCAGGCCAAATGTACTAATGAAATGTAAAATATTTGGCCCAAATATGTTCCGATAAATACTAATACAAAAGGTCTTCCTGTTGGTATTTGGAAGTTTCTTGACCTAGAAACCTCGTTAGAACTTGAATGATGCTTTCATATCATTGGTGTTAAATATTGAATGGTTTTTGCTCAAGTTAGGCCAACTTATTTGCTGTTATCGTCTTCATTTAATCCGCAGTCTAGTTCATTTCGCTATCTTTGATTGGACCTTCCAAGGCGTCATGTCTTCTCCTTTGGTATTTACTGATAATCGCTTGTTCGTCAAGCAATCATTAGGAATTTAGCATTCATGGCCTGACCTGTCTTATATTGCAGGCTTTAACGCCAATATTGATACCGCAATGTTATACGTATTTCTTACGTAGTCTGATATTTTGACTCTCAAAATTCGTTTGCATGCTTCGATCGAAAACAAAGTATAGAAATCCCTGTAATATGTAGGCATGCAGCTAGCTGTGCAATATCCCCATAGCTTGTCATAGGCTGAGCGCGGCCCCAAAGGTCGTGATCCCCAATTAATGAACAGACGGGCTCAGAGAGGGACACATGTGCATCTGTAGTTAGTACGAGAATCCCTCGATCCGCCGCGTCAATGATGTTCCTTGTTCCAATTTTGAATTTGTCGTTAAATTCGGCGCGAATGACCGCTTGAAATTCGAACGCTTATAAAAGGAGTCTTTATTCTTGGTACAAGTAAATGTGTTTGTTTCCTGCCTTGTGTTGTGGGTTATGTCGCCGACGTCATGTGGGTATGTACGTATCGTTGGGATCTGTTTTAAGATTAGTTAGTACTTTCTTGCGACTTTATTTGTATAGATTTATTCCCATTAGATAGATTATCCATATTTTGTTCTTTCTTTTTTCCATTTCCGAAGCGATTAACTAGGACGTTATCTGCCGCATTGTATGTTTCTTTCTTCAGTGGATCAACTTATGTTGTCCCACTACTGGACTAGTCTTCCAATTTGCCCTTCTCCGACCAATCCATCTCAAACGCCTCCAAGTCGTCTCACCAGCGTTTCTTTGGCGACGACCGACGACGCTTGTTCTCTATCTTTCTATCTCTCTCAGTTACCTATCAATATATACCTGCAGTTGTTTGTAATGCTTTCATTGTTAGAGTCTTCAGCCCAATATTTATTTTATCTGCGATAAAGCAAATACCTTACAATTTATATTCTGTTTACACCAGTGAAAACAAAAGAAAGTAACCGATAAGCCTGGCCATAAAACTGCCATGTCGATAACAATTATACATTAACTTGTTTAAATGTAACCTGCTTATTTAGAATACGGACACAGCACTAACACGCATGTTTAGAAAAATTCAAAAGCCGAGTGTGGTAACGAATTTTGGGCAGAGATTTAATAAGGCCTACTGCCCACGAACGCGTAGCTTCATAGACGCTTCAAAATACCCCGTGCAGCTGGTGAAGCCCAGCGTACAGTCTACTGTCTAGTGTACTCACGATAAATCGCGTTAACATAAACGTCAATTTGTATTGAAACTGGATAAGCGCCGTCTGGTGACGGTAAGCAGAAACCTCTTTTTTTGTATACATTTTGTCATAAGAGATCGTTTACGTTACCATGAGTGAATATGTTAAAAAACTCGGCATAAGCACACAGACGTATTGCACGCGTACGTTTTCAATCATTTCAACAAATTCCGCTGTCGTGCCCGCCATTTTCACAAAAAATAACCCGTGCGTCTACGCGATGTACGCCTATGTATGACATGCAGTACGGCTGCAGGCGTCACCGCGTCATGATTTCATGAAGCCTGTATGTACTACAGAGTTTCATAGATTTGTATGTAAGCTGCAAATAGGCGTACACCGAGCGTACAATGACGAATACACGTCTATGAAGCTACACGTTCGTGGACAGTAGGCCTAACTCTTTTTAAGCCAGACTCGTAGAAGTCGAAGACCAACCCATCAATTCGCACTGGGCCCGTGTGGCCTTTCCCTCTCACAGAGAGGTGGCCTGTGTCCCAGCAGTGGGAACATTATATAGGCTCATTATGCTTCTGCTTTACATCCACACGGTTCTTATAGACATTTGCAACACCAAAGGCTGCGGTGCCGATGTGCCAACCCCGAGACAAAGCTGAAATGTCTCCTCTGTATGTACCTTTTATAAGTTCACACCTGCCTTGGTCCAGCTTTTTATATAAATAAAAGATTCTTAAGTTGGAAGAGGTTTGATTGACTGGCTGATCCCATTCAAATACGTTAAATTGAATAAAGTAAAGCACAGGGAGCTCAAGGACTATGCCTAGCATGTCGCATATTAAATTCATTTATGTGAAAAAAATAAAAAGCTTTTTTCAAGTTGGCGGCAACAGCACGTCAAAGGCGGCTCGTCAAAGGCAATGTCGAGGCCGCCACTTTCCACAAAGGCTGAACGCGACGCTAACTACTGCCGAGCAAAACTGACGATTGGCTAGTTCATGCGATTTAACCAATGTTACATCTTTTATTTTTAAGAATATGTGGTACTCTTGACACTTTTCTTAAGAATATTTCTGATGGCGCAACGAAATTTAAATTGCTTCGATGGGGCGTTTGCGCACAACAAGGCATTTTACTGTCCGGCAGTCCGATTTTTTACGGTCCGATATGGCACGCCCTAAATGTATATTATTTTGTGCACTATATCTAATTGTACCGTCCGACATTTTACTTTTCCCCATTCCGATCCGTTTTTTCCCGGTCCGAGATGACAGCAATGAAAAATGTGTTTATGCTTGTGCACTGCGCCCATCATCAGTATTATTCATAAGTAGGGTCGGATAGTATATAAAAAAAACGGTTTAAACTCGTATTACTGTACCTTACAGATTTAGTCAGAAACCTAAAATCTGCCACATACAGGGTGTCCCAGAAATCGACGTCAAGCCGTAAATGGGTGATAGACCAAGTTATAACTGTACGGTCTCATCGCCGTACATTTTTCTGCTTACGCTGTAACCTACTTTAGACCAGCGATGCGCGTCACGATTGCGCGTTATAAAAATAACCTTATTAACTAATTTAATCGTAGTAAACATACAAGTGTGTGACTATCAACAACTGAGAGAAATAATCGCCTCCGCTCAAGTACTGTAACTTACTCTCAATAAACTTAACTGCATCTTAGTGGAACGCGTTTCTCTTCACTAACTTAACTTACAAACCTTCACGACAAATTACATGTACGGACTTACAACCCGTACATTTATGGTCCTTCGAGCCGGATTAACTTTAGCGCACATCCGACAACGGTACTGGATCGTTGGCGGCAACAGAGCGGTAAAAGCTGAACTACGGCGCTGTGTGCGTTGCCACCGCTACAACCCATCGGAGTTAAACCAACTCATGGGAGAACTACCACCACAACGTGTGACACCATCGCGACCGTTCACCCACACAGGAGTTGACTTCACAGGACACGTGGAAGTCAAACTTAACAAAGGAAAGGGAGTGCGGACCTCAAAGGGTTACATATGCATATTCGTGTGCATGGTAACTAAGGCTGTACACATCGAACTCGCATCGGACTTAAGCACCGAAACATTCATAGCAGCCTTCCAGAGAATGTGCTCCAGGCGCGGTACACCAGGTCACGTCTACTCGGACTGTGGTACGAACTTTATCGGCGCATCAAGATTGCTTCAGAAAGAGTTTGAAGACTACAAGCAAATCTTATCGCCAGACTTCTTCAATAGTATTGCTGACATGGGAGTACAATGGCACTTCAATGCACCCGCTTGGCCAACCGCTGGTGGACTATGGGAAGCAGCGGTCAAGTCGATGAAGTATCACCTTCGTCGGGTGCTAGGAGACCAAAAACTGACGTACGAGGAGTTTACTACCTTGCTTGCGAACATAGAAGCATGCATGAACTCCAGGCCACTTTGCCAGCTTACTGAGGACCCCGAAGAATTCTATAACTATCTGACACCAGGTCACTTTCTAACGGGGGGACCAACAATGTCTCTACCACGAGCAGACTACAATGAAAAACATAACATAGATCTACGCCGACGATGGCAGCTAACTGAACACATGTACCAACAATTTTGGAAGAATTGGTCAAACGACTATCTAACACAACTTCAAAGGCGCAGCAAATGGAACAATCCTAAGAAAAACCTCAACGAGGGGGACATCGTACTAGTCCGGGACAACAATTTGCCGCCAGGAAAATGGGCCATGGGACGGGTGCTGAAATTACACCCTGGAGCCGACGGATACGTTCGAGTGACAACCCTGAAAACACAAACCGGTGTCATCAAACGACCAATTGTGAAACTATCTGCTCTACCCATCGAAACTACTTGCAACAGAGAAAGTGAAGAATGTCAGACGGACTTACAAAACGCTGACAAAACTAAAAGACCTACCACAACAAAACAGTCAACGAAAAAATGTCTTACAAACATTTTGATGTGTATTTTCACAATGTTGATATTCGTGAATGGATCATATGGTACGCAACAAAGGTCAGGAATTCAGATTACAAACCTGGAACCCGAGCGGCCGATTTATTATGACACCATAGGCAAAATTGAACTCATTCACGACGAATGGACTTTGCTTACGTACTACAATCTAACTAACTACTGGCAAGGCGTTCAAAACATTGAAAACTACGTCAACGGGGTAAATAGCTTATGCCAGAAAATCCATCAAAGCTATTGCCAAGCTACGACAGATCAACTTTCACACGAGATGGAACTACTCAACTTCTACAATACGATCCTGCTGGCTCCGCACAAGCATTTATCAACACGCAAGAAACGCGGCTTAATCGACGGAGTAGGCATGGTAGCAAACAGCTTATTCGGCGTCTTAGACCAGAGATTTGCTGACAAATATCACCAAGATATTGATGCCATTCAACGCAACGAAAACTATTTACGCGAACTCGCAAAAAACCAAACGTCAATTATGCAACTACAAAACGATGTTTTGAAGAAAAACGATGAAAACATTAAATTACAATGCAAAATGATAGAACGCTTCATGAATGAAACTAAGTCGAATTTGGGCAACATTGAAACAGAAATACAAATAATGATGGCTACAAGCTACTTCAACTCCGCTTCGCTCACAGCATCATTACTATTACGAAATCTTAAAGAAATTCAAACAATGCTCCTAAACACCCTCACGAATGTCTACAGTGGGCACATGGACGTGCACTTGATATCACCAGTCAGCCTAGTCAAACAAATGGAAGACATAGCCGGCAAACTGCCGAGAACTCTGACACTACCGACGACCAACATCAAACAAGATATCAAGGAACTTTACAAACTGCTCTACGTGAAAGCACGAATAACAAAAAACTACTTTATGTTCGAAGTTCACATTCCGTTGATCTCGGATGAGGACTTCACCTACTACCGGGCTATCGCTATACCTTTTAAAACTGAGAAAAAATTCAAATTGATGCAGTTATCGTCAGAGTACATCGCCGTGAACTTTGAAAAGAAGTCTTACATCTCATTAAAGGATGAAGACTTCAAGCAATGTACCAAAAGACAAAAAGATAACTTTATTTGCAACGCAAACATACCAGTGTTCAACTTACAGAACAAGAATGCACCTTGCGAAGCAAAACTACTGGGTCATCGTGTAACTACGCCACCATGCAACGTCGTCAGTGTGTCATGCGACGAGGCATGGATCAAATTGCAAGAATCAAACAGCTGGCTGGTTGTTTGTTGCGGAAGATGCGAATTACGTACTGTTTGTGATAACGACGTAACTTCGCAAACTATCACATCAGCGGCTATTGTAACTTTGAGTCAAGGATGTGTTCTGCAGTCAAAAGAGCTCACCATCACTTCACACAATCAGTACAACAGCAACCTCAACGTAAACTACGACATGCATGTACCGAACTTGAACTCGTCGATTAATAACATTGTCAACATAACACTACACGGCTCTCAAGACGAACTCTTCACTCTCAAGAAAAACGACTTCACAGTAATCGACAAGAAACTA
This sequence comes from Orthosia cruda, assembly GCA_964057195.1. NCBI lineage: Eukaryota > Metazoa > Arthropoda > Insecta > Lepidoptera > Noctuidae > Orthosia > Orthosia cruda. The sequence continues at coordinate 30,897,764 of OZ059839.1, forward strand.
CGGTTCCAACAAGAGAACGAGCCACAACTACCATCCACCATCACACAGCATGATATTCACCAATATGCAATTAGTTACTTTTTACTTACAATTGCTGTCATCACGTGTCTGGGGATCGTCACAAGAAAATACTGCGTACGGCTCAGGAAACGACTTCCGAGGACAACAAATACGAAGCCAAAACATGAAGACATCGAACTTCAGCCAATGGGACCTCGACAGCAGACTGCCAGAGACGAAAACCAGCAGGCGCGCGACCACGTCTGCCACACTCAACCTCAAGGGCATCGAGACAACATTGCCTTTACTTTTCATTAATTGTATACTTACTTTAACATTAAGCCTTAACTTTGTACAGGCGGTTCTTTCTCTCTCTTTACTCATCTTAACTTCTTTAGGGGTTGCCAATATGTACGGTCTCATCGCCGTACATTTTTCTGCTTACGCTGTAACCTACTTTAGACCAGCGATGCGCGTCACGATTGCGCGTTATAAAAATAACCTTATTAACTAATTTAATCGTAGTAAACATACAAGTGTGTGACTATCAACAACTGAGAGAAATAATCGCCTCCGCTCAAGTACTGTAACTTACTCTCAATAAACTTAACTGCATCTTAGTGGAACGCGTTTCTCTTCACTAACTTAACTTACAAACCTTCACGACAAATTACATGTACGGACTTACAACCCGTACAATAACAGTTCTCAGAAAAAAACGAAAAAAAATCTATCTCATGTTTTTAAAAAATTATGTTCACTTTAAAAATTTACTAAAAAAATCAATCCCTGTAATGGTTCTTTAACTCCAATTGCTACAAATCCCATAATTTATCAATTTTTTTTATTATTATGTAATCTTGAATAATGCTTGTGTAGATTTTTGCCTAAAATTTAAAGCCAACTCCTCCTACTTAGAAGAAAATTAAACTTTTTCAAAACCAAATTATTCAAATTTACTGTTTCGCCCAACTTTAACTGACTGTACTGAAAAAAAAATGTACTACGCTAGTTTGGCAAGTAACATGAAAAATTGGCGCATTTAATAAGGATTCAAAAATGGTGTAACACTTGCTAGATTACGTTTTCAATAATTGGTCAAATTTTTTTTTGTAAATAGTATCGGTTTTTACCCAAAATGTCCATACTTCCTTAAAATGACTTTAGCTTACCTAAAGCTTTGCTAAACTCCGTTTCTAATTCGATAGAGACGGAGAGAGTCATTTTACGAAGTGTGAGCAAGCAAGATGGCTGCCCAGCGCATTATGCCCGTTTAGTAAGAGAACATCTTGATGAAGAATACCCGCTCAGGTGGATAGGGCGCGGTGGGACAATCTTGTGGCCACCCCGTTCGCCTGATTTAAATCCCCTAGATTTTTTTCCGCTCCCCAGTAAAAAAAATCTAGGGGATCCAGCCAAGTAGGAGGAGTTGGCTTTAAATTTTAGGCAAAAATCTACACAAGCATTATTCAAGATTACATAATAATAAAAAAAATTGATAAATTATGGGATTTGTAGCAATTGGAGTTAAAGAACCATTACAGGGATTGATTTTTTTAGTAAATTTTTAAAGTGAACATAATTTTTTAAAAACATGAGATAGATTTTTTTTCGTATTTTTCTGAGAACTGTTATAACTTGGTCTATCATCCATTTACGGCTTGACGTCGATTTCTGGGACACCCTGTATGTCTTGGCAAGGCGTCGTGTTACTCAGTGACTGGCATGTGGAAGGCAGGTAGGCAGTCGCCCCATGTAAAATACTGTCTGGTACTCAGCTGCAACCAGTTAGATTGGAAGCCAACCCCAACATAGTTGGTAAAATGTTAGGCAGAACGATTTCCTTCAACATGTATGTTCACATTTTTTTTTGTTTACGGGGTTACACATTCAAAAGATGCCTAGATTTTGGGGAAAAGATTTTGGAGTGTGGGATTTTTACATCCCAAACGGTGGCACGTGATCACTGTGTCACCGAATTGCCTGGAGTCACTTGGTGGGCGAACAGAGTCCCCAATCTGACCGCCAATGACCCCGGAGTCCCGCTGTCCCGCCTGCTTAAGGAGCAGGCGGGGTTTCGGCATCGAGGCGGTTGCCTTCTCCGAGTGGGATCGGCCCTCTCACGATCCCGCTCGGCAACCTCCTTCTGTACCATCACGGTCTCACAGAAGGACGCCAAAGCCCTCCAATGTATGTTCACCTACAGAAATAACTTGTTACACCTACTATCGAGTTTTCCAATTATCTTAATCAATTACTTGCAGTAATAAATCCACTTTATCGGCTGGTTACAGTTTACACCGCGAATATCTTATCTGTGACAATCCGCTGTCTGTCTACACTCCACACTGGTCTACACTGGCCTAATCTACTGTACGTTCAAATTCTATTGACATTGTAATGAGTTTGACGCATTTTGCGTTACATTCAGCGCATTCGGTATCTGTGATGTACGAGTATTGCTGATAAATAATATGAAATGATTTAGCATTTTTTTCCGTGAACAGTATTGGAATATAAACCTCGTGTTTTGTTTTCCAAAATATTTATTTACTAGCTGTCCGCCGCGGCTTCGCTTCCGTCAACTGGCTACCTACCTACCCACCCTACCCTAGCCTACCTACCCTACCCTACATATCTACCCTACCCTACAACAAATTCGTAGTTAGGTAGGGTAGGTGGGTAGCCACCTACCCTACCTAACTACCAATTTGTTAAACTATTTATTTCAATAAGAATTAAAACTATACCTACGATACGAATTTAACCAACTTTGGCTTCTATCGGCGCGCGGCGATCTAATTAAATTTTAGAACCCAAAAGCTAGTATTGTGATTTAACTATGATAGTTAGATGTATACCTTCGCGGTTTTTTTGTAGCTAATAATTAGTACTTTAATCATGTAGTACATATTTTTTATGTATCATCAATAGTTTTCTCAGCGCACGCCAAATAATGAATTTTATAGGCAAAAATTTGCTACTTTGGTTTACATTATTGCAATATTCTTAAGGATCTCATTTTTTTTTTAAATACATTATAGCCTATGTTACTTCTTGATAATTTTGCTTCCTATTGGTGAAAAAATTGTTAAAATCAATTCAGTATTTTCAAAGCCTATTCGGTACAAACGAATCTTTATATTGTAGAAGTATAGATGTATGTTACTCGTAGCATTGTTAGCACACAATGCTCGAACAATCGAACCTGCTTGGGAATGTGAATGGGATCCCTTCAGAGTGTGTGGCCAATCCTTCTCCACTTGCGAAGCTTGATCTGGCGGTTAATCGGGATCTCGTGGCACAGCTCTACATTGGAGATATTATAGTTTCGGGCAGGTAAATTCCGAGAATGCGACAAAGACAGCGGTTGACGAAGACTTAGATTTGACGTGAGATGTCCTTTGTTCTACGTATCGCATCCGTAGAACAGCACAGATTTGACATTGGACCCAAAGATTTTAGTCTAATCCTACGGATCAGTTGCCGTGATTGCCAAACAGGTCTCAGCTGCGCGAAGATAGCTCGGGCTTTGGCAATTCGTGAAGCGATGTACTCTTCACTACCCCCAGTCTCTGACAACGATGGAGGTGGTAAAACTCAAAAATCTTAAGTGATGTTACATTTTCTCCCGAATCACACCTACCGCCAGCGCCAGCCGCGTTTAGGAACTTCGTTCCAAAACTTGCGAAAGTTTGTATTGGTTTTCATAATGGTAGTAATCAGAGTCTAAACAAGACACCAAAAATGTCTGCTGCAGTTCGCTTTTAGGAATGAGGAAGAGGTTTTAAATTACAGATGAAATTCAAAGAACTGCTTTGAACGAACATCAATCGTTTTCTCCCACGCATCTCAATATTTGTAAGTGGGTTAACGACTGGGAGACCGTAAAATTTTGTCGGGATGCAGATTTAACATCGCGCTGTTATTAGGTCAGCGACTCAGCAGTTCTGCACAAACCCCCAATTCCTGAATTAGAATTTTGCAGTTTGGTAATTTTATTAGGAGTTGTTTACTATACGGACCTTGTGGAAACTAGAAAAAAATCTCGTGCGTTCAAGCGTTTTTACCATACCTATTATTGGAATCAAATATCAATCAATGTTAGGACCCATTAATATTAATGATATTTTTTATCCGTGGTGCTAGGCAACTGCGCTTATCCCAGTTGTAGTCGACCCTTTGTGCCTATTGGCCTTGTTTGTTCTGTCTCCTGCTTTATATGGAGGGAAGTGGAAAGTTGTATTTTTCTACTCCTCCGTTATTGTTTTCTGATTAATTTCGTTGCGAGATCCAAGACTGTTAAATTCATACTCAGGGACATCGTCAAGCTTCATTGCCACGGCGCTTTTCTGGTGGTCGCCACTGTTGATTCTGGCTTTCAGGAGTTGCAGTGGTTTGAGAATAGTGCGGTGCGATTGCCCCAAAATTAAAAGTTTGGTAGTTTTGTTAAACTCTACTTTAGAATGAAAACCTATAGTCAAAATTTGACATTAGGTAGGTTTGACACGTTCTGAACTCTAAATTCGCAATTTAGACGCCAGCCAAAAGACCTTGTACTTTTGGGGGAAGGTTGAGCAGGATGTAATGTCCCACAAACCTCCATAGAAAAGGGAGGATCCATCCACCGCCCAGACGGGTGTTGTGTCTGGTCCGGGCAACTGCCCAACGGTTATTGTCGGACTGTTGTATGTGCTCTAATCGCGCCGAAAACTTTGCTTGCGCGATGCAGGATTTGTGTGATTCGTTTTTAAGTGTATTAGTTCGTAAGAGCCGCCGTTGGTGCCGCTACATTATATTTGTCAGAAAGATAAGGGTCAAGCGATCTTTAACCATTTTTGGTGCAATGATTGCTATCAATAAGTAACTAGTTGTAACAATAAGTTGCTATCAAAGATAGCTGTTCTGAAAATAATTCTGGTATATGCCCCGATCATATCATACATAATGCGGAATCTTCTTATGCTTCTAACCTTTGTTGGTTCAGCTTCTGGCTGGCAAAAAATGTCATAGTAAGGAATGGCGTGTCAGTGCCGAAAAAAAATCTTCATTGCAATTCCTTCCAAAATTGAAACCACCCAAGAATCAGAATTATGAAGTTTTTTTAAATTATTATTATTTATAGACTAGCGCTTGGCCGCTATTTCACCTGATGGTAAGCGATGATGTGGTCGACGGTGAAGCACGCTTGCCTAGAAGAAACCTATTCACTCTTGACTTAAAGACTCCCAGGTTGTAGCTATAAGGAAATACAGACTCCGGCAGGGAATTCCATTCCATGTTGTACGCGTAATAAAAGTATTCCCGAAACGTTTGGTGCTTATGAGCGGGATGTCCACCATGTACTGATAATGCATCGCCGTAGGTCTTGCAGTCCGATGTTGGAACGAGCTAGGAGGAATTTAACCGATAAAAAGCTGAAAGGCTGGTAACTCGGCGCAGATGTTCAAGTTTCTGGAGCCTAGACTCGACCAGTATCTCATTACCGATGATATATGTATTTACTTCCAGCTTATCTGCAATTGAATTAAGACTTGTACCCAATGGACGAGCATTATCCTAATCCGGTCTAGTTGAGCAAGACATCATTCATTTACACTTTGCTTAACCTAGTAATCGGATTACGAAATCTCGTTTCTCAAAGGCGGACTAAATCCCTGAAGAGACTTGTTCTTAGAGATCACTTTAGCGATTACCTCGTGTAGGAATTTGTGTCAATTCTTCATTAATCTATTGAGTTATTTGGCACTATTGAATTTTTAGGCAAAGGTTTTTCTTATGTTCTCGTGGATGACCTCGGCAAGCACATTAAGCATCAGATCAACCTCAGAAGTCGGAATTCTGGCACCAGTCTTGCCAATTGGTACCGTGTTAACCAATTACTGGGTTGTGGAGGTCAGGTAGACAGTCGCTCCTTATAGAGTTCTGGTACTGCAGCTGCATCTATATCCGGTTAGATTGGAAGCTTACCCTTACATATAAGGGAAAAGGCTGGGCAGATTGATTGAATAGTTGAATACATTTCGAAGCGGTTTCACAGATTGTTCAATCCACGGGGTATTTGCTGTACACAGTAAAAGACAATGCCTATATTTTTGTCAATTCCACAACATTCACTACGTTATTAACGTAGTCAAGCAGATTAATTATTCAAACATTTGTTTATTTAATATTTTATGCACACAAACGTACAGAAGCGGACTTAATGCCTTTGGCATTTTCTACCAGTAAGCAATGGCTTAGGTATTTCCATAAAATCCTTCAGAATGTGATGAAGTGTGTTTGTAATTGGGGTGGCTTACTGAGCCTTGAGAGATCCAGATGTTACTTGCTAGGCGATCCCATTTCACATCGGTAGTTGGCATTGGAACGAATATCCAGATTAACACTTGTTCCTCAAGACAGGCTCGAACCAATAAAAAGTAAATCAGTAAAACGACAATATCTGCAGAAACAAAATTACATATACGAGTATATTCGTACATAAACAAATACACGTTTTTCCATGGATATAAGCACGACACGTGCTACCGTGGTTTTACTTTTAGACATTAAAGGTATGGTCAACGACTATCAAACTACTAATAAATAGTCTTGCCATATGGTGTAGGGTAGGGTAGTCTTGCCAGTTATTGGGTTGGTTTGTGCTGGACAGTTAGGCAGTCGCTCCATGGAAAAATGTTGGTGTTCAGCCGTACCCGGATAACCAACATAGTTGGGGAAAACTTTATGCCGAAATGGTCCCATTTAAGAAGATCTTCGAAGATATACAACATAACTCTACAATAAATGACGGCAAATCTCTCGGGATTGCTGCAATCGCATGTCTGTTTATTGTTTACACCATTTCATGACATTCCATCACGCCATTATGCTCTAAACGGGTACGCAGATGTGTATAGTTCACCCTGGTACACTCCCATTCCTCCGGTTATGTTCAAGTTACATGTTATTCGGGTAATCTATTTTGTTCATCACTGTGGGCATTACAGGTACCTTACTCTTACTATAGAACTTGACCTTGATTTTATACTACTTACTAAAAAATAAAAAAAACATTCCTAATAAGCAAATTCATGATTACTCGCCCAAGTTTTATCTTAAAAGTTAGTCACCTTAACTTTTAAGATAAAACTTGGGCGAGCTGATGATTGGCTGAATTCAAATCTCTCTGCGCATAAGGTTTCTATTGGTCTACCGACATCGCACTGTCAACGGCTGATCGTTCTATTATCACCTCTGTGACCTGTGCCACAAAGTTCAAGTATTGTATTAACAAAGATAATTTCGTCTACCGTATTCAAACGGTAGTGATGAGTAATTCATTATAATTGACAACACGATTTTCCAGGAAATACTGACATAATTTTTGATTAATTTTATGTGTATATATTAGTACTGTGGTTATTTGAATTACAAATGCGGTTCCTAGTAACCACAGACGACTCATCCGAAAACATTTTCTTTGGGGTAATTTTAAAGTGTCAAAATGATATGACTCAAGAATGGAAAACATCCAGAAATGATCAGTCAACTTGAAGATTACCCGCCTTAAAATTCTCTGAAAAACGTAAAAGACAATACGATTTCCAAGCTCTGTTTGAACTGGGCCTTACAAAATCATTTACTTACGTTTGTCTACCGAAACAAATCTTATCGCTTCTTAAGAAGTTAGTGATACGTATGTTCACGGATTTGTTCAAATAAAGATGTATTTCTTTTGCGTAGATTTACCGAACCTATATTTGTATATAAAGCTGGTTTCTTTTGTTCTATTCATAAAATCCAAAGCATTTATTGCAACTGTACTATTTACAGACATTTTTGAATTAATAAGGAGACGGCCAGTTAGTCAGAAGTTGAAGCATTTGGATGTTCCAAAACGTTGGACACTTTTTCCAAGTTATTTATTACAAAATCCTAGTTACAATATTCTTGTTGTTTCACTAAGTGAAAAATGTAGAATATAAACAATTTAAAATATAAAGCTAAAGAGCACTGTAAGTAAAAAAAATACCAGTCTCAACTGACGGCGCCCATTCACAAACATGTCGCGTGGATCAGCACCATTCAGTTCAACAATTTTAGGCAACTCAACATTTTACGGTTTCTTCCTGTTCTTGGATTGGTTATCGTATCGATCGTGGTAACTGGCAGCCAAACTGAAAAAAGAAATACAACTGCCAAAGCTTTCATTTTGAGAGTTCTTGATGAAAAAGCAGAATTGCATAACTATTGTCTACAGATAAACTTATATATACGGAAACTATTGTCTTCTTGACAGTGAGATGTTATTGATAATAACTTACCCATTGATATACCAATTTATCGCAATGATTCCAAGCTAACGAGCATTAGACATTTACTATTTTGAGCATTACATGTTTGCCTTTGTTGAAGCATGATTTTTTTGTATCTATCGATTTTGTGACGAAGGCGTCAATATTTTTTTTTGATGGTCAGAATTAATGGCTTAATTGAAGTAACAAACTGCAAAGCCACTGCCTGTTGCTTCTCTTGGTAGACCGCATTGTTAGTAGCGTAACTCGACTGTCATGTAGGAACGAGTCCCAGTCTGGGACTCCCAGAGGTTCGATTCGCAGCTTTAGATACATTGTTTGCCTTGATTTACTATAGTGAAACTTAAGGTTGCCCTAGTCGACGGCACGAACTATTTTATGCGCGGGGTTAAAATGCATGCTATCTCATCCGACAACACGTGCGAAAGAGATAGATGCTGTGATAAGCAGTAAGAAACTAGTCCGCGCACGAATTAGCACTTTTGCAAATTTGTAGCGAAATGGATGATGATTTAGGACGAAAACGAGCGCGCGTAACTTTATAAACAGACCTTTGGAAGTCTGGATATCATGATAAAACGACTAAATGTTTTTTTTTTTTTTTTAAATAAAAATATTGTAACTCGAACTACTAACTAATCTATCCCTGTATGGTGGCTGTTTTGCAATTTTCCTTTTTCTTATGGTATTTATTTCCGCCCAAAGATGCATTAAAATTAGTGTTGCAAATGTTGAAATATGGAAATTTCGACGCTCATAACTTTCATTTTTTTTTTTACTTTTTTGTTTCCATGCAGGGCCAGATAATGATGAGTCAAATTGATTCAATTTTTATTTTGAACGTACGTCGTCAAACAGTGGAGTAATCGCCAGACTACGTTTGTATGGAAGAATGATCGACTAGTGCAACCTTAATAAGCTCTAAGCAAAGCAGTTCGATCATTTCGCTGAGACGGTTCTTGAGATAGCCACGTGGTTCCGGAGGGTCGTCGACGCCCCCTTGCAAGTTGCATTATATACATTGCGGGCTACAGAGGTATATCGCTCGATCTTGTCCCACAATGTAATACAGTATACTTGCTTGAGAGTCAGTTGCTTGTAGGTGGAAACGGGGCCCAAGAACTGCAGCTTCTTCATGAACTGTTTCAGTTAAGCGATCGGCTTGAAGCTATGTGGCTTTCACCTGACGCAGTATATTGGTCTTTATAAACTAGTTTTGACTGAGTTTTTGTAACATATTCCTTTGCGCTCACAGTCGTGCGGCATCTGCGCGATGTTCCCGTCGTGCATGTCGCTGCTGTCGCGGCGGGGCGAGCAGCGCGCGCCGCGCCCCGGCCAGTCGGCCGTCGTGCTCAACGTGTACGACATGTACTGGACCAACTGGTGAGTTGCCTTGCCTGCCTAGCATGCACAACCACCTGCACCTTCCAAGACTTCAACGAGTCTAAAGAAGGCGCAAGAAGAAATTCAAATTTTCAATTCGAAGAAAATCGAAACATTTTGAACCCCATGTGGCATGCAGCAAGTTTTTGGAAACTTTGTAAGATGCATATATTTTTGTTCAGGTACACGGCGGGTGCAGGTGTCGGCGTGTTCCACAGTGGGGTACAGGTGCACGCCTCGGAGTGGGCGTACGGGGGACATCCGTACGCCTTCACCGGCGTGTTCGAGATCACGCCTCGCGACGAGCGGGAGCTAGGCGAACAGTTTCGATTCAGGTTCGTAGTGTGTAGTAGTGCTACAGCGAGGTACTACAGGTGCACGCCTCGGAGTGGGCCTACGGGGGACATCCGTAAGCCTTCACCGGCGTGTTCGAGATCACGCCTCGCGACGAGCGGGAGTTAGGCGAACAGTTTCGATTCAGGTTCGTAGTGTGTAGTAGTGCTACAGCGAGGTTATTCAGGTGCACGCCTCGGAGTGGGCCTACGGGGGACATCCGTAAGCCTTCACCGGCGTGTTCGAGATCACGCCTCGCGACGAGCGGGAGTTAGGCGAACAGTTTCGATTCAGGTTCGTAGTGTGTAGTAGTGCTACAGCGAGGTTATTCAGGTGCACGCCTCGGAGTGGGCCTACGGGGGACATCCGTAAGCCTTCACCGGCGTGTTCGAGATCACGCCTCGCGACGAGCGGGAGTTAGGCGAACAGTTTCCATACAGGTACATATAGAGCAACCCATTAGACCACCAGTTTTGATAACATAATCAGTCTGTAATGTGCCCACTGCTAGCACACGGTCCCCTCCCTTCGAGAAGAAGAGGCCTCAGTGTGGGGTGTTACATATCTTAGAATTTAGAGTTTTATGAAGTTCTGGAGTGGCGACCGCGTACCGGCAGACGCTGCGTTGGAAGGCCTGCCACTAGGTGGGCCGATGACTTGGTTAAGTTGGCGGGAATCCGGTGGATGCCAAAAGCAAGGGACTGGTCGATGTGCTGACTTTTGGAGAGGCCTATGTTCAGCAGTGAACGTCTTTCAGCTTATACTCGATTTGAAATAACAGGAGAAATTTCTACAACCCTTTTTGACAGTCCGTTCAACCGATTTTGAGTTCTATCCCGTAAATATAAGGATAGCATAAACCTGTTACCAAAACGAAGTGTTTAATACAGCTGCCATTTGTCATATCACCAACGCAATAGAAGTCAAAATCGGTTGAACGGGCTGTAAAATGGGATTATTTAAATGTCTAATGTTATCTCAAATGGAGTATAAATGATGATGAGAATGAAAGCAACAAATACCTTAAAGTATCACTGGGAATCGCAAAATAATTTTTGTCAAAACTTGCACTAATAAATTTGAATCTTCATTAAAATAATGTTTATTTTTGTATTGCAGACAAAGTGTACACATAGGTTATACGGACTTCAGCGAAGAAGAAGTAAGACGACTCGTAGCAGAGCTAGGCAAACAGTTCCGCGGTGACAGGTATGTGTTACTACCATATTCTGCAAAAAATTGTCTAACTTTCGGTTTCTGAACTATCTTATCTTCTGGAGGGGCCGAGAAAAACTCGGACACTTCGACCCATTGGGATCTTTTGTGGCCCCCCAGATAAAGTACTCCTCCCTACTCTCGTTGAAAACACTCTTCATGAGTTTTACAACGAGACTAGGAGATATGACCCTATAGTCTTCTGGTCTTGGATACCCTACTAGTTGAGAACATGAGTAGAATTTGAGACGTTCTTAACTTCAAATTCAGATATCAGGTGATTTAATTTTGGTTTTGCACAATAAGTATATAACCATACATGTTGGAATTTCCTTATTTTCGTCAAATGAAGCAGCTGATTTTAAAATTATGGTATAGCTAGCTGAAATGCCAAAACTGTTGCTGCAGGAGCAATAGCATAAAGAGGCAAAAAAAATGATATAGCTAACTGAGATGCCAAAAGCAAAACTGTTGCTGCAGGAGCAATAGTATAAAGAGGTAAAAAAAATATATAGCTAACTAAGATGCCAACAGCAAAACTGTTGCTGCAGGAGCAATAGTATAAAGAGGTAAAAAAAATATATAGCTAACTAAGATGCCAACAGCAAAACTGTTGCTGCAGGAGCAATAGCATAAAGAGGCAAAAAAAATGATATAGCTAACTGAGATGCCAAAAGCAAAACTGTTGCTGCAGGAGCAATAGTATAAAGAGGTAAAAAAAATATATAGCTAACTAAGATGCCAACAGCAAAACTGTTGCTGCAGGAGCAATAGCATAAAGAGGCAAAAAAAATGATATAGCTAACTGAGATGCCAAAGCAAAACTGTTTCTGCAGGAGCGATAGCATAAAGAGGCGCAAAAATATGATATAGCTAATTAAGATGCCAAAAGCAAAATTGTTGCTGCAGGAGAAAAAGCATAAAGAGGCAAAAAAAATGATATAGCTAACTGAGATGCCATAAGCAAAACTGTTTCTGCAGGAGCAATAGTATAAAGAGGCGCAAAAATATGATATAGCTAATTAAGATGCCAACAGCAAAACTGTTGCTGCAGGAGCAATAGCATAAAGAGGCAAAAAAAATGATATAGCTAACTGAGATGCCAAAGCAAAACTGTTTCTGCAGGAGCGATAGCATAAAGAGGCGCAAAAATATGATATAGCTAATTAAGATGCCAACAGCAAAACTGTTGCTGCAGGAGCAATAGCATAAAGAGGCAAAAAAAATGATATAGCTAACTGAGATGCCAAAGCAAAACTGTTTCTGCAGGAGCGATAGCATAAAGAGGCGCAAAAATATGATATAGCTAATTAAGATGCCAAAAGCAAAATTGTTGCTGCAGGAGAAAAAGCATAAAGAGGCAAAAAAAAATGATATAGCTAACTGAGATGCCATAAGCAAAACTGTTGCTGCAGGAGCAAAAGCATAAAGAGGCAAAAAAATATGATATAGCTAACTGAGATGCCATAAGCAAAACGGTTTCTGCAGGAGCAAAAGCATAAAGAGGCAAAACAATCTGATATAACTAAATGAGATGCCAAAAACAAAACTTTTGCTGCAGGAGCAATACCATAAATAGGCAAAAAAAAAAAAAAAACGAAATATAACACCATTTTGAGAGAAAACTTTAAAAACAAACATGAAAAGCGTGTTATAAATCTAAATCGTTTTGGTCACACATATTTTCGACAGCCAACAATATTCATACCAAAACTAATTAGCTAAATGCCTCAGTGATTACACCAATTACTAAAATTAGTACAAAACCATTAGTTTTTACTGCCAAGACACACACAAACATACGGACAGAGGATTATCAGTGTATATGGCACATCGAGCTCGTGGCTAAATATTATAAGCGACACAAGTAATTTTTTGAGGCTTTGGAATGCTTGTGAATATCGGTGATCCGTGGCTGAGAGACCATTTCCCAATTACACAATTATATTCAATCAATATATATAATTTATTTATACCAATATTATAAAGAGGAAAGATTTATTTGTTTGTTTGTACCGAATAGGCTCCAAAACTACTGGACCGATTTCAAAAATTCTTTCACCGTTGGGAAGCTACTCTATCCCCGGGTGAAATAGGCTACTTTTTATCCCTGTATTCCCACGGGAACGGGAACTACGCGGGTGAAACAGCAAGGCGTCCTCTAGTTTACTAATAAATTGTTATATTATTTTATTTCAATTATATTGGTGTAAATATGTATGTGTCAATAAAAATAAACAACTAAGTACTTTTATTATTTAGCCACGAGATTATAAATTATGAAAATTATTAATAACCCTTTTATATAAAATTTGGATACAGCTAGCAAGCGCTAAAAACGAATATTAATCTTATTTACTTGAAAATCTGGTTCATATTCGCTTGGAACTTTAACTGAGAAATGTAACTTCAAAATGGAATCAATGAAAACTAGACGACATGATATCGCTCGGCTTACAAAGGTTATCGGAATAAGACAGACGGACACTAATTATTGTTCTAAATTTTTGTTTTAATACAATATAATAAACTATTATATATATATATATCTATGTATGGTACTATTGTTTGTCGATGCAAGAAAAATGATTTTACTTTGTTATTTACGCAATGATGATAATTAGGGTTCCGTACCTCGAAAGATAAAAAACGGTACCCTTATAGGATCACTTTGTTGTCCGTCCGTCTGTCCGTCTGTCTGTCTGTCAAGACCCTTTTTCTCAGGAACGCTTGGAGGTATCAAGCTGAAATTTTATATCAAATACTCAGGTCTACTGTCCTTTAAAGCTGTGAAAAACCAACTTCTAAGCCAACGCAATCAAAAGATACAGCCGGTTATGCCCCAAATTTTCGACACTCGCAAGGGAATCAAAACCTACAGGGTACTTCCCGTGAACTCAGAATCATGAAATTTAGTACGAAGCAACGTCTTATAGCACAGATAAAGGAAAAATTGCGAAAACCTTCAATTTTCAGTTACTTCATATAATAAAAATATTTTTAATAATTTTAAACATACTATACCTTTCCTCATGAACGCGTAGAGGTTTATTACATTGAAATTCATATCAAATACTCAGGCCTATAGTACCTTTAAGCTGAGGTTTGTACGGAACCCTCGGTGTGCGAGTCCGACTCGTACTTGGCCGGTTTTTTTTTTAACTAGAATTACGGACTTGCAGTAGTCTTTATACGGGATATTTCAGAGTTGCATCCATGGTTATAGTTCTTAGTATTACTATTAATGTGTGATGATTGAAAAAAAAAGTAGATTAAACATTTACGGTGGTAATAAAAATCCACAGTGCAGTACAATTTTTTGATTAGGATAGATAACCAAGTTTGCTAACTGCGGTGCTCGACATTGACATTTTTCAAGTTTAGGCTGATAACTTCTAAATTTTAATTCTCTTTTTTTTTTGCGAAACTCTTTTAATCTGTCTACAGTGACTTGTTGAATTTCATCAAATTACAAAATTATTCAATATTCGCATCTACCTAGATAAGTTTCAATTTTTAATTTAGATGCATGTCGACTGGCCAAGCGCGTCATCATCGCCCGTTTTAGGATTCCTTAGTCAACAAAGAACCCGGCCTTATAGTTTCGCTATGTCCGTCTGTCCATCCGCAGCTTAGCTCAGAGGCTCTTAGTACTAGAAAGCTATAATTTGGCATGGATATACATATTAATAATTCCGACAAAGTGGTAAAAACAAAACCAGGAAAAAAAAAATCTTTCCTCCTATAGACGTAAAGTATTTATGTATTTCTATTTTCTCGTCTATCCCATGGTGTGGGGTATCGTTGTATAGGCCATTCAAAAATATTACGGGATAAAACCATTTTTCGATTTAGAGCTCCGTTTGCGTAAAATTAAGCTTTAAATTGCAAACTTTTGTTAGAGTCAAGGGGAATCCCCTTGACTCTAACAAAAGTTTCAATTATTTCAATCAGTTTGGGAACAAAAAAAAACTTATTTGCAAAAAAATACCACCGGCTTCCAAATACAAAACTACAAAGAGTAAAATAACTTTATTTTTTGAAGTCGGTGTCCATTTCGCAAAAAAAATGGTGTCTACGGAAGACACCGACTTCAAAAAATAAAGTTTTTTACTCTTTGTAGTTTTGTATTAGGAAGTCGGTAGTATTTTTTGCAAAAAAGGTTTTTTTTTGTTCCCAAACTGTGATAAAAATGTTTGTCTCAAGCCTGTCACAGTAGGCCGTGCTCGCTGCTGCTTGAGTTCGAACCCCACTACCAACGACACCTAAGTCGAGGCCCTTATTCACACCACAATATATCATCTAATAGCGTTCCTATCTGTTTCAGGTACCACCTTATGAACAACAATTGCAATCACTTCACCTCAGCGTTTTGTTTGGTGAGTCACTCTCTTATCAATTTAATTTATTTTATTTTATCGACGATGTTATCTAAACTAATAATATCCGTTTCATATACCATCAACATTTTCCTGACCTTGTCATATGTAACTTAGTTACTCATATTATTGTAAATTTGCTTTTGCCCGCGGTTTCGCCCCCGTGGTCTATCTCACATAGGGTTACTATCCGTCCGGACTTGTCCGGACATTTTGCGTACTGTTCGGACTTCTACTTAGTCCGGCTTTTGCTCTTGGATGATGTTTTTTTTATGTTACGAAAGGCATTTATGTATCTATACTTTTATTATTTCATTTTGTAATTAAAATGTCTGGACTTTGTTTTTGACCACATCATCGCTTACCATCAGGTGAGATAGTGGTCAAACGCAACCCTATCAATAATAAAAAATAAAAAAAAAAAAAAATAATGTCCGGCTTTTTACCCGACTGCCGAAGGAGGGTAATGTGTTTATCAGTCTATGTATATATGTATGTTTGTTCCTATGTGGCGTTCTAGAGACCAAACGCGTTGGCCGATTTTGATGATTCTTACGTCAATCGATTCGTCTTAACCCTGCGAGTGTCACTGGCTACATTAAAATTGGAAAAGAAAAGATGGCGGATTTTGGGCGTCATTTTGTAGGGAGAATTTTTTTTCATCCAAACCCATCGTGTGGGGTATCAAAATAAAGGTTTTAAGAGGTGATTTCAAAAATATATAACACTTATATGTTTAAATGCACCTAATTATAAAAAACTAAAAAGTTGTAAATATAAAAAGTTAATTTTAAAAAAAGGGGCGGGTTTTTTTGTTTTTTAAATAACTTATTTTTTGTCGGGACTTTTCAGTTTTCGTAATGGTAACCCACAGGATTCATGAACCGTGCATTTTCGGGGATAAAAGGAACCTCGGCAGTACTACAGCTTTCTATAAGTAAAATATTTTTTGTTAGTGGATCATTTATTTATTCCAGAGTTTACCTCGTACAAGCAAACAATTTTAGCTCTTCATCATATTTGTTTAGATACGCTCATATTAATCTTATTTTAAATATAAAGTTGCAATAAGTACTATGTTGGGGTAGCAAATATAGGTGCAGCTTTTTCGATGTCGTTTATTTGTTTTGTTCAATAGGTAATTCTATTTTAGGTTATGTATTTATCGCGATATAAGCTTGTGGTATGTCACCATGGTTTATCAAGCTAAGTTTATAGCACTTTTTTCCTTTAAGGTTGCCCTAGTCGACGGCACGAACTATTTTGTGCACGGGGTTAAAATGCATGCTATCTCATCCGACAACACGTGCGAATGAGATAGATGCTGTGATGAGCAGTAAGAAGCTAGTTCGCGTACGAATTAGCGCTTTTGAAAATTTGAAGCGAAATGGATAATGATTTAGGACGAAAACGAGCGCACGAAATTTTATAAACATACCTTTGGGAGTATGGAAAGCATGAAAAAACGACTTAATTTATATTTTCACGATAAAATTATTTGCATTGTAGAACTACTAATATATCCCTGTATGGTGGCTGTTTTGCAATTTTCCTTCTTCTCATGGTATTTATTTCCCCCCTAATATGCGTTAAAATTAGTGTTGAAATATGGAACTTTCGACGGTCATTTTTTTTTTTACTTTCTGTTTCCATAAATGGCTAGATAATGATGAGACAAATTTATACCATTTTTAGGGTTCCGTACCCAAAGGGTAAAAACGGGACCCTATTACTGAGACTCCGCGCTCCGTCTGTCTGTCTGTCACCAGGCTGTATCTCATGAACCGTGATAGCTAGACAATTTAAATTTTCACAGATGATGTATGTCTGTTGCCGATATAACAACAAATACTAAAAACAAGATAAAATTAATATTTAAGGGGGGCTCCTATACAAAAAACGTGATTTTTTGCCGTTTTTTTGCAATAATGGTACGGAACCCTTCGTGCGCGAGTCCGACTCGCACTTGGCCGGTTTTTTTATTTTGAACGTACATTGTCAAACAGTGGCGAAATCGCCAGACTACGTTTGTATGGAAGAATGATCGACTAGTGCAACCTTAATCAATCCAACTCACAGTGCGAGTGCAGTTCCCCCGATCAAAATATGTCTCATCTGTTGGAGTGTCTCGAATGTATATTCACCTGCACCCTCGACTTTCTGAACAAGGCCTATGCCAGTGATACATGTGGCCACTTACTTGGCCCAAACATAACTATATAAATGTACGCTTTGTGTAGTTACACGAAGAGGAGAAGAACTTTACTCCATCCATAACAATTATTTCAATTTATTGGTATTTATATGCTTCTTGTGTATTTTGACCGTAATTTTTATCGATACTCCATTTGAGATAATATTAGACATGTATATAATCCCATTATATAGCTCGTTCAACCGATTTTGACTTCTATTGCGTAGGTGATATGACAAATGGCAGCTGTATTAAACAGTTAGTTTTGGTAACAGGTTTATGCTTTTTATGCCATCCTTATATTTACGGGATAAAACTGAAAATCGGTTGAACGGACTGTAAAAAGGGGTTGTAAAAATGTCTAATGTTATTTCAAATGGAGTATATGTATGTACCAAAATATAAGCTAGTATTTTGGTAAACTAGGTAAATTTACATTTAAAAACATTTAGGAGGTTTTCCGAATGTGATTAAATGTTTTTAAATGCCCAAAAGTTAAAATAGTTGCCTGTAATTTTATCCTTCATCTTGTTTTCGTATCGACTAACTCCATTTAGACTCAACTACTCAAATTTTATCTGACAAGTACTAGCTACTTGGCAAGCTCTGTCATTTGCCACGTTCAGATCCTGAAAGGTGCAGGTGGTTGAGCATGAAGGCCAGAAAGACTGCCATTATTTATTTATTTTGTACTTTATTGTACACCAAAAAAAAACATGATCAACGTTTACAAAAGCAAGTGAACAATGGTCGGTCTCATAACACAGGACAATCTCTTATAAACAATCTTTGGATGGACTGAAGGAAAGGTGATGAATTTGTGGTATTATTTATTTATTTATTACATACTTTATTGTACAACAAGACAAAAACAAAGATACAACAGGCGGCCTTATCGCGATCCGAGATCTCTTCCAGGCAACCTAGAATGGAAAGAGACAGCCTGGACACAATATTGGTTTGCACTTGGTGCTAAATTTTCAACAATGAATTAATTTATTAAGAAAGTAGGTACTAAATACAAAAACAAAAAGAAACATACATACATACATACAACTAATATAAAGACAAGAAAACAATACAGCTTATACAAGATTATGATCACAGTGACAAGTAGTGCTCCTTCACAGGTCGCTTAACCTTTTGAGCGCCAAGAGGTACCGAATGCGATGTGTCCATCAGCGCCAAGCTATAAATGTATAACGATTATATAGTCAAACGTAGTGATGTGGGTAATTATAGTATCGATGAATGTTACTCACATGTTTTTTTTTTATAAATGTACCAGAAAAATAGAAATAATGACGTATTTCGATATAACAATAAATAAAATAATGACATATGCCGATATCTTGTTTTATTAACAATAGTTGTGATAAGAAAAAGCAGAATACACTATAGATAATGACCAAACAGATACATAACTCAATTTAGCCATATGAAGTTGGCTACATCCCTATTGTCTTTTGGCGTCATCCAGTAGTCTTCTTATCAAGACCGTGGCGCCCGGAGCACGTAAAATTTCAATTTTTATAGGGATGTGTATGTTAAATTTTCTTTTTTTTTCGTGTATCGATGTTTGTGTTTATGCTAAACACACATTAATATTATTATTATCGATTTTGCTTGGCCTCGTTACGCGCTTCGTTTCTGGATTCGGCATATCGCATTTATTTCAAAACTCAACATTTTGATTCGAAATAAAAGTGTTTTTTTAAACTTTTGTGAATATCGAAACTTTAGAAACTTAATCAAGTAACCACAGCACTAGGCGTCTTCCTATAAAGACTACGGCGCCTGGGACACAGCAAAACATTTGGCTGGTATTATTTTTCTGTTTTTTTATGTAAACAAAGACCACTATTGAAATAAAACATTAAGTTTAGGGTTTTAGGCAATAGTAGCAATACGCACAAAGCATTTGTTCATGTATTTTAATGTAATAAACGATAAGATTATATATTGTCTTCTAATAAAGACGTGGCGTGGGGGGCACGGAAACGATTGTCTTCTATAGAAGACCGTGGCGCTCAAAAGCCTAAAAACAGGCAGTGATTAGGCAGTGTGTTAGGTATTGTGTTTAGGATGTGTCTATGATACTCAATTTGGCCATAGGGGTGACCATAACCTCTTAGACACAAATCATATACATCTGTCCCTTACACACACTCAAAATAACTTTACTCCAAGAGCTTATGGTCGGGGTGGCCATAAGCTCTTGTTTGAACTTTAACCTTGCCAATTTTGTATTCTCTTAATTCTATGCAGTTACATCGAAATCGGTCAAGGCGACAAACACTATTGTACAAGTTACAAACTAAGTCAAATTTATCACAGGTGACAAAGCCGACAAGGCGACAAGTTTTAACATTAAATTATTATAAATGTTTAGCATGCATGCAAGTTTGGTATTTATGTATAAATCTTTTTGATTTATTGTCTTGAAGAGTATCAAAGGTTAAGTGGCGAGGTTGCGATGCTATTCTAATGAACATATTGTCTAAGAGTTTGATGTTTATAACGAACTTCTGTTTAATCGTGTTTATTTTGGTCAAAGTTTTTATTGGCTAAGTCCAAGAAATACTTGGGAGTTATGGGCTGAAATATCCACACATTGGGTACCAAATGGGAACGTGGCTGGCCCAGAAGAAGATGGCCGGATGAACAAGAATATTTTTTAAAGAATTGGCCTACAATTGCAATACCTAACCTAAAAACTGGCCAAGTGTGAGTCGGACTCGCGCACGAAAGGTTCCGTACCATTATCGCAAAAAACGGCATAAATATCACGTTTGTTGTATGGGAGCCCCACTTATATATTTATTTTATTCTATTTTTAGTATTTGTTGTTATAGCGGCAACATAAATACATCATCTGTGAAATTAATATTTAAACTAAAATTATTATTATATATTTAAAAATATTTCAACTGTCTAGCTATCACGGTTCATGAGGTACAGCCTGGTGACAGACGGACAGACAGCGGACCGTGGAGTCTTAGTAATAGGGTCCCGTTTTTACCCTTTGCGTACGGAACCCTAAAAAATATTGGACACGTATTTGTTCTTTTGACACGTAAACATAAAGTGACGACGTATGACGTCACGCCGTTAGTACACTTTATGACGTCACAAGCCCCCACTCCTGAACTTAGATGCGCTTTATCTTTGTGTTTTTTTTATTGATTTGGTAAAAACAAAAAAAACGTTTCCAATATTATTTGATAATCTCACTGACGGACTGAATAGAACTATAATTTTTCTACCCAGCAAACATCCATATTGCAATACCTAACCTAAAAATCGCTTGGAAAATTTTGATCGTGATAAAAAAACAGACAGTAGAACTTTCGCATTTACAAAATTAGTTATCAACTCAACACTGATTAAATATAATTAAATTTAATTATACAATGATCCTCCTGCCAAAACTCCCATCACTCAGAACATCCATCAAAAACTCGAATCAATCACAAGAGATGAGTTAAAACAAACAAGTATTCTGCCGTTACGGAACTGACGAACAATAATTATTAGAAGGCAATTATGTGGAACACAATAGCACAATTAGCGATAGCGCGGTATTATCAGCTCCGTGTTGATCGTTAGCGACGCAACGATCAACACGTGTGGTGTGTGTAACACGCAAAAGCATGATTAAATTTTTTAACAGCCTTTAACGTTTAATCGCCGGCACAGCTGCTCAACTTGTATCAAGCGCAAGTTCATCATGCACGGAATACTGTTCTCATCTCTGGGACGGATCTGCCAAATACCAGCTTGATGCACTAGAGTCGATCGAAAAGCGACCTAAGAGGCTCATCGGTGATGAAGCACTGGTCAAGTCAAAGCTCCAGAGCCTTGAACATCGTCGCCGAGTTGCCAGCTTGTCTGTTTTTTATCGGTTACATTTTGGCGAGTGTGCGATGGAATTGCTTGAACTAATTTCACCTAGCCCGTTTCATCATCGGACTACCAGACGAACGGCGATGCGCCATCGGTACATCGTGGATATCCCACCCATACGCACAAAACGTTTTGGGAACACTTTTATTGTGCGTACAGCTAAGGAGTGGAATACCCTGCCGGAGTCTGTGTTTCCCGACAGCTACAATCTAGGGGTCAAGTCAAGAGTGAATAGGTTTTTTCTAGGCAAGCGTGATTCACCGTCGACCACGTCATCGCTTACCATCAGGTGAGATATTGGTCAAGCGCGAGCCTATAGTGTATAATAAAAATATATCCATACTAAATGGGAAAGTTATCCTATTAATATCACAAGTAATGTCTCTCATCTCCAGCTTGCCTTTATTGGCCGCTCGGAATGAACACTGACGGGGAACAGAGCACCCACCTCTCTCTTGCCTTATTGGCTGGCTTGAGTTCAGATTCGCAAGATCAAACGTGCTTGGAGGAAGGAAGTTAACCCAGTAAGATGCTGGTAGCGATCTTGAACGTACTTCCGGGATTGACCTGATAACCGTGGTATACCTCTCCACTCATCAAGCACCTCCGGATATGTTGCCCCCTTGGTGCTTCGTCACTAAAGTGTGCCAGTCACCCCCCTGCCATTTTATAGCCGTGTAGTTCAACTGTGGTCAGGCAGGGGCCAGTAGTTTTCCTGTTTTAGGCAATCGATCCACTAAACCTACCAAACCCATAACCCAATACATTTTTATCCATATTTTGCAATAGTCCTGCGCCATCCGGGGATTGCCCTTGGGTGCACTTGTGCAGTGCATACAGGGATAATCGTCGGTTGGTGTCACATTTCCTGATACATTCCTAACAAGGCCTCTGCGAGTTGGCTTCGGCCCCTCGCACGCCTTTCATATTAATGATAATTTTTATCCGTGGTGCTAGGCAACTGGGCTTATCCCAGTTGTAAACGACCCTTTGTACCTATTGGCCTTGTTTGTTTTGTCTCCTGCTTGATATGGAGGGAAGTGGAAATTCTGTATTTTTCCTACTCGTCCTTTATTCTTTTCTGATTAATTTCGTTGCGGATTTCAAGACAGTTAAATTCAATCTCCGGGACTTCGTCGAGCTTCATAGCCTCGGCGCTTTTCTGGTGGTCGCCACTGTTGATTCTGGCTTTCAGGAGTTGCAGTGGTTTGGGAGAAGTGCGGTGGGATTACGGAACAGTACACCATCGTTGTGTCAACGGCCGTTCTAGTTTAAAATACACCCTGTTTCACTATTTTATGATAACAAAGCTTTGCTACACAGGATAGCAGGATGTCGGAAACGAAGTTATCTCAACACTCATCAATTGGTTTTCTATGCGACGGGGACAGGAAGGGAATCTCTATAGAGATAAGAAAGCAATATTGGAAATAATAATACTGAATGAAATATCAATGCACTGACTGCCTCTATGAATGAATCTTATGAAAGCCTAGAGTTTGAAACTGTGTCGGGTAAATGGAAAGTAAAAAGGTTTTGTCCCTTACACTAATATTATAAATTTTAAAGTTAAGTCAGGCCTCCTTCACTCGACCGTACTTACAGCGATTAATGCTTACACTTTCGGGTGGTCCCGGGATCACTCCGCCCGTATTTGATAGCGCTCGCGCGCAGTGTTTCTTTCAGGCAAAATACTCCGGGGGGGCGGTTAAGAGATCTGGGGGGCAGAGTAAATAAATGAAACAAAAATAATTAAAAACAATTGTAATTATTATTAATATTTTAATGAATAAAAGTTAAGCTAATATTGTAAAAAGCCACGAAGAATAATTTTCTTTACAAAAATCTTGCTATTCGTGGCTTTTTTCTTGCGTAGGTACAAACGATAAGGACACAGCTATAATTTTCATTCTACAAATTTCGCGAAATTACTATAATTATAAACAGCTGTTTAGTGGGAGAGCCTTATGGGATAGCGTTCGAGGAAAAGGGATGGCGATATTCACGAAAGTGTGTCGTTCTTTCTAGGCGCTATTCTGGTTTCTGATTGGCTACTTTAATATGTCATGCACTACTCAATTCCTGATTGCCTCGTCACGTCAATAAAGCGTTTCCAGCTCTAAAATGATACCAGGCTTAAATAATTTGCCAAATTGTAGGGATATTCGTCGGGAATATACGTAAATATGCTGTAGACGCGCGAAAGTGAGCGACCGGCAACCTATTGCTATTGATTAAATTCCAAACGCCCCGAAGTGATCGAAAGAAACACTGCTCGCGCGCAGAGTTTGCGTTTGCGACGGCGAATGCGTGGTTTGTGGGCGCAGGGGTCTTCGTTTAGTTTGGCAGCCTCGCAAGAAACGAGCTGTCACGAATTCAACCCTACCTCACGGATATTGAACTTAAAATTATGTACTTGATCTCGGCGAGTGAAACATCTGTTACATGGTAACTTCTCTAATCTATGGTTAAGTTGTCTGTTTGTTACCTTTTCACTGTTGAACGGACTTGGATAAAACTTGGCATACGGCTAGACCATATTGGCACTGGATTAGGACATAAGATAAGTCTTCTCTTGGGAAAATGGTCAGCTTTCACGCAAGCAAAACCGCTGGTTGAAGCTAGTGAAACTTTAGTTTACAAAATGTGGGTGTCATTTAAAAGACAACTATGACAAAGAGAAAGAGATAAGGAGGGTTGGTAAAGATGATGCTCACATCATCTTACTACCCCTGTTCCATGTTACTTGGGGTCGGCGCAACACGTTGACATCTTCCATAGCATCCTGTCTCCTGTCACGGTATCACTGACTCCCTTTTCGTTCATATCACTCCTCACACAGTCCATCCCATCGCGAAAAATATGTCTTTGTTTGTTTGTAGAAGGTATAATGGTTCTCGCCAAACTTCTGGGCCGCCGTGAAGTTGGCTTTCCGATGCGCGAGGCTCGGTGCTGTTTTTGTATGAGATTTACTACTGCGCAACCATTGAAGCCAACTTCAGGGTGGCCAAGAAGTTGGGCGAGAACTATAATCTCTGGAAGTACTGCCCCCCTTGCCAATTTTCTACAATCGATAACGCCTTCTATTTACATGGTCTGACCACGTGACTTAACGTTCAGATGTGTCATTCCCATACATTGATTCCTTTTCTCCTAGCGTTATCGATTGTAGATTGTCAACCTGGCTACAGGTGCCTGATCCGATTACGGAAATTCACTGATAGAAAGCTAATCTATTTCTAAAAGCCATAAAGGCTTTTTATCCGTCTACGGCGAAGCCAAAAGGAAGGGTTATAATTTTAGCAGTCTATGTATGTTTGTATTTACGTGTGTTCCTCCGTAGCGTCTAAACTATTTATCCGATTTCGATGTATAAAGTGTCAATCGATTCGTTATCATAGCCCGGGAAACACAGACTAAAAAAACACTTTGTCGTGTTACAGTTTTTTAATTAAACTTTTTGCTTGTTATCCTGAAAAATTTAACAGTTCCTAAAATATATGCCACAGGAGCGTTGCTGCGGACAAAGCTTTCTATAAATATAACCAGCTATATAAAACTAGCTGGTATAGGAGCCTTTTTGTTCTCGCACAGGGTTCTTTATTTATTTTTACCCGACTGCCGAAGGAGGGTAATGTGTTTATCAGTCTATGTAGGTATGAGTGTTTGTTCCTATGTGGCATTCTAGAGACCAAATACGTTGGCCGATTTTGATGACTGTTACGTCAAACGATTTGTCTTAATCTTGCAAGTGCCAGTGACTACATTAAAATTATAAAATAGTGAAATGGCTGCGACATATTGTTGGCGCCCAAACTTTTATTTTCTTGCAATATTCATCTTGTGGTGTATCAAAATAAAGGGTCTTAAGAGAAGAATTCAAAAATATTTAATACTTATATGTTCAATAAGAAATAATGAAAAAAAGTTATAAATAAAACAAGTTAATTCAAAACATTGAAAAAAAAAAACAAAAATGCCGACTGCTTAAGAAGCGCACTAAAATGACGTAAACAAGAAGAAAATCATGCAGTGCAGTCGGAGGATACATGTTCGCGAGCTGGCTGACCAAAACCAGATGTATCCTCCGACTGCACAGCATGATTTTATTAAGCCGTCATATTTTTTGTTTTATCATTATTTCTACTATGCGGGTCACAAATAAATACTGATTATTTCTTTGTTTTCTTTAAAATATACAATGTTTCGTATGTCGTTGCAGGCGCTATGCGACCACGACATCCCGGCGTGGGTGAACCGGCTGGCGTACGTCAGCTCGTGCGTGCCCTTCCTGCAGCGGTGTCTGCCCAAGTGAGTCTCAATGTATTACGTGTCGTTTTTCTTTCTTTTTCTTTTATTTTGTCTATGGTATGTATTTATTTTTGTGAAACACACTGACTGGTTTGCGATTTGGTTGCGGGTAGAAACGTATATGTTGTGGACCAAGTGATAAATACGGCATTATTCATAATGCCCGGACAATTTGAAAAACCCCCAATATGAGAAGGCAATATGATAAAAAGTATTCAAAAATTAAATTGACTGTGCTTTCTGAATAATGCCCATCACTTATTGGGCCGGGTAATAAAAAGTATTTGTTTTTTTTTTATATTGTAGAATAGGTATTTAACCAAAAAAATCGACAGCAGCGGAGCACCGCTGAACGGTGCTCCTATTTCTGTCTGCAGGGTCTAAAGTAACCTAATACGAAGGAGATGACGGGAACTGAGTTCGCTCACTTCAGTTCCCGTCATCTCCTTCTAACCCAATCTATCCGTGTCGGGGTGCCCTAAGCTCCCGAGCTCGCTTCGCTCTTGGACTAATTCATTGACCATAATTATCAAATGGCCCGACCGTTACGTAGCAATAATCATAATGACCAGACAATGTGATAAATATAGAAGTTTAAATCAGTATTCATTACATTGCCCGATTTGACTTGACTAGATTCATAATGCCCGGGCATTATACACAGTGCCCTAATGAATCACTTGGTCCACGACATATATACAGTCTGTATTTGTATGTCTTTCTGTTACTTCTCCTTTGGCTTTTAATCATATTCATTAAGACCGTGATGTACCAAATCATAGAGGACGTATGTCTCGAATCACCATGATTTGGTCTAATTTCAGAGTGCTGGTTGAACCATTTATTTTATTTGCCGCTGTACGAGCGATCTTCTCTATTGTCTGTGGTAGGAAACAGATCTGGTAGAACTAGAAATGTATTGACTTGAGCTGCCGAAATACGCCTGATAAAAGGCCCCCCTGCAAGTGTTCATCTGTCGCCTAGTACAGTCACTAAAATCTATAGTTTACAATTTCTACCAAAGCGGCATTCTTTTTAATTTTGGCAGTATTTGCTACCATTTCTGACACTCTCTTCCTTTAGGCTTAGCACGCATTGCGATTTTTAGCCGCGCGGATTTTATTCGCCTACTGAATCGTAACCAACACGCACTGCGGATAATTTTTTGTCTCTTTCTGCCTGTTTATAGTGCTCAAAATATTCGCGCGAATATAATCCGTGCGGTGGATTCTCTGGCAAAACAGATTTCTTGCGTATTATTTCCGCGCGATTTTTTTACCGCAATGCGTGCAGCTTCATACAAATCCACAGGTTGCAGAATGAGCGGGAAAAAATCGCGCGAACAAAAACCACAGTGCTAGTTATATTTTTATCTGTGATACAACCTACCTTGTAGGTACATATTGTGTGGTTCAACATGACTAACAGTACTATATCACTACTGTGCTATAGAGAGTGGCTGACGCCGGCGGCGCTGCAACACTCCCTGGCGGCGCACTCCCGGTCGTCGTCGCCGCAGACGCCGCAATAGCTAAGTGAGTATACACCTTTAGGGCAAAAATATACATACAACTTGCATAAAAGTGTGCACGATGATTCCATGCCGTTGTGCCCTACATTATTATTATTATTCCGTATTATTAATTATTTAATGGATTTCACCCTTATTTATAAAATAAAACTACGGCTAATTTGTTTTTACCTAACCACATATCTCGAACTATTCTTTCTTCTTAATATTACAAAAAAAAAATATGACTCTGTGCTTGGATAAGAAAAGTGGGGGTCTATCAGTGAACGGAAATAAACATGGAAGCATTTCTAACTTTAAAAAATGACCCAACGCACATTGTGCCGCGGTGGGCGGGGCTTACCGATTATGCCGCTCACGCTTTCAGTTCGTCCGCAGCAGGCAACAGCGGCGGTCGACTAATATTTACCGTTTATCGCGTGTTAAATATTTAAAAATGCCTTCTTTTGCAGTGAAGGGGTGCATAGATAAATCACATTTGCATAACAGGAATGTTGGAATTAGTTTTCACGTGTAAATACATTGCTATTCTTTATATTTCTATTAAAAATGAAGTACACCACGAAATCTATGGGGATGATGTTATGCCAACCAAACAATTTACTTTTCTAACTGACAATAATGACAAAATATAATTTTGATTACAATCTATGATAGAATACACGCCATTTTTTTATGGGGACGGCACTACACAAAATATACTAAGTTATTGTAGGTACATAAAAGTTCCTTAATAGCATGGTGAAATAGATATCGTTGCTGTATCTTTATCTTTTCTAATATCTTTTTGGTCGTTCCAAAAATATATTTATCTACTTCGGTTTCGTTATATTCGAATTATAAAATTGACAGCGGTTTCATCATAACGACATCGGGTTGCATTATGCGAATCGTCATAAATTCTAAAACACAAGCAAAGACATTCTGAACATACAGCCAGGTACCTAGAATATTACTTCGAAATCGAGACAATGTAAATCATGTTTTTAAAAATGGAACAAGTTTAGAACAAAAGTATCGTATATTATTTGGCTGTTGCGGCTACAAGATGTTTGCCTTATACCTAATAAAGAATAAATAAAAAAAATGGACGCGCGAAAAATTTTCTGAGTGAAATTTTATTTAAAATTTTATTAAAAATGTCTTCAACTTCAAGTGAAAAGTGTGAAAATACTCCACCAGATATAACAAATAGAGCAGTTGCGGCTACAAATAATTTACTACCAGAAAAATCAAGACATGTAAGAGAAATGAAGTACTTAAACACACTTCCTGAAATACTTATTTGTCTATATCTGTGTTTTATTCCTTCCTTCGTAGATAAAATCTTGTATGCAACTGTACGTTATTAGTCTTTTAATAACTCGTGCCCACCTATTTCGGTACGCGCTACGCTTGTACCGAAAAATGGCACTCGTATTAAAAGACCGTCCATAACGTAACAGTTGCATAAATAGCTATTTTTAATACAATGAAATATGGTTCTTAAACACGAATTGCGGTAGGAGTTGACTAGTAGAAATCATCACGCGAAAAAGCGTTCATACTTCTATGCAATCCAAGATGGTGGCTGCGAAAACTGTCATATTTTACATTATGGATTTAATTTTCGAGGGTGCTCAAGTCGATTGTGAGGTTATAATAATCCAAGAAGGAAAAAAATCAAAAAAATGTTTTTGTTTAAATCATAAGTGAGAAGGAAATTCGTTCCTGACTGTGGTCCCCTGACCACACACGTTTTTTTATGCTTCTATATTTTCTTTAAGATTATTTTATATCACTAACATAATTAATAATTGCGTTGCACCATATTGCATAAAACATCCCGGGTGACGTGAATAGTGGAAGCAGTGGCGTCGTAGAAATGTCGTTAGCGGCCTATACGTTAGATGGTAATTTAAACCCAAACTGTCAGTGAATAAGCTCTATTTTTAACTGTGCATCCTGAGTTGTAATAATATTGTTTGTGTACTTCGGCTAGTTTGGCGGTTTTTCGTGTCAAGATGCGCGTCTAGTTCCTTCGAAGTAATGCTTCCATGTTTATTTCCGTTCAATGGGGTCTGAACTTTGTAGTAAGCTAAAACGGGCCAAAATTAAATATTGTTTTTTAAAACTTATGTTTTCCTAAAAACAAAAACCGATAAAACCCCTCGGCCCACAAAACTTGTGCAACAAATTGCAGCAATCTTTCTTAAAGTACAGACTGCCCTACTAAAACGAAAATACCTAACAATTTTTGTAATATTTTATTCATATTTTTTTTCTCTTTTTGTCTCCAGAATATGTACTGCACTGTTGCAGATAAGCAGTCAGAAGTGTTGTGCGAACTAATACATACTAGATATAACGTTAGCTAGTACTTGTTTGGCGCATTGTCGATCGTTACTAGAGAGGCGGGGCCGCAAGGAGCGTTTAAAAAAAACAGTTTTAGTCGATTAGTCTATGGTATGTTTGAAAATCGACTAAACGTACTAAACACGAAATAGTGACTTAAAAACGACTTCGATGCGACTCCGGCCTTTATACTATATTAATCTAATTATAAATTCTACTCTCTCGCTAATAAAAACTGTGTTCTGTCTCTGAAATGAAAGAGTGAGCGACACGACACTATTTCTCTCAGTTTTTATTATCGGGGTTTACTGGCAGTAGTGTTGTCCCCATTTTAAGGGTTCCTATTTTAATATGGAACTTATATTTAACGAATATTTAAAACATAAAACTTTGTGAAGGAATTGATCGTTGACATAATTTTGTTTCTTTGTGAGTGAAATATTATTTCTTCGTTGATAAGTATCTCTAAATTGATTCTATTTCTTTTTAAATTAAGATGAGTGACAAAAGACAAAATATATTCAAATAAGATTTAAAGTGCATTTTTCATTCATTTTCAAATTCACACATCGTCACTTACATTATATTTGTTTAAATTTATAAATACATTTTAATTTTTAGGCAACTCCTAAGTGTAAGAATATCGGGTTTCTATATAAAATACAAAAAAATAACTCTATTTTGTCGTTGTAAGTGAGTTCAAAATGGCGGAAGCATGTGTGTGTGTGTGGAGATATATACGTAGATCATTGTAGTCCGTCCGTCAGAGTTGAAACAGGCGTGATTTTTAATGATAAGTGCGTTTTCTATACTTCGTTACTTACTATGATTCTTACAAAGGGTTGTTTGGTAGTATTTGATTAGCTGAGCAAGTTACTGAGTAGACATTTGGGGGATAAAGTTATTCGCAAATGTTTTGCAGAGATGACAGTTGGAGACGCGCACACCCTGCGTTCTGATCAATTGTCTAACAATCTAAGTCGGCTATATAACGTGTAATGTGTGACATAGTACACATCATTATGAACAATTTTTACTATGGGACCAAACCACAGATCGTAAAAAAAATATGTTTGCATAACTCGACAAAAGTATTGTTTTTCGGTTTTTGGACCCCATAGTAAATGTTCTTCATAATTATGAGTGTGAGCCCTTTTCAAGTTTTGCGTGTACAATGTTACACGTTATTTATTACCCGCGTTTTACAGCGATATCTACTCAGGGTGGATTTTCAGAAATGAAACATTGATCAGCACATGTAAACCGTCAAACCGGTCAAAAACTATCAGTACCAGTATTTGTTCACAGCTCTTGAACGCAAGTTAGATCTGCTGATGACGTTCAGCTTCATCAATGAAATTCGCCCCAGACATTGAATTTGGTAGGGATCACATTTATCTTGAATATCGTTCTAGAACATGGTCATAATAATATGAAACTAAAATATCAAAAAGTTTAAAAATATATCAAACTGCCTTTTGTAAGACGCGAAAGGTTGGGGAGAAATAAAATATTTCTTGTTAATGTTTTAAAAAATCGTTTGGTACGTGTGTATATTGTAATAGTAATTTAAATATCTATTAAGCGTATAGGTATAAATGTGTCAGAGTTGCTCGATACATGACGTCATCGGGCCAAAGTAGATCTGGCGAAGCGCAGGCCGGCCAATCAAATATCAACATTGCACTAATCGTAATAATGTCGAAAATACTAAACTTCGTGCCTCACTTCTCAAACTCTGGCTGACAAGTCGATGTTTATTTGTTTTCGACCTTATTTCAACAAGATCTAAATTGATATTCTATTGGCATTGCCGACCGCGATTTCTACCAATAGATTTGGGCGTTATGTATGGAAGAGCCTTTCAATTCACGCTTAAACTATACATTTATGTCGATGCAAGCGCAAAAGAATATAGTCGTCTGTGAAAGAATCATCTTCGATATGATTGTGTTGCCTTATCTAAATAATATACTGTGGTTTTAATTCTTTGGGAAAAAAGCGGTGATCTTGTTCGTTACAATAACTGAAATTTTGGTCGGACCCGTTTTGGAAATATAACGATCAATTTTTGACTCGATTATATCTTAACTGCAGCCTTATTGCGTAATAAATTCGGAAAGGGCAAAGAATATGTCACATCGGCCAATCACATAGACGGATAGCCACATCGCGTCATTTTTCTCGCATGTGATTGATTATCTTTGCCCCTTGCTCGTTCTGAATTCAAAATCAAAATTCAAATAGACTCTAGTTGCAAATTCGCAAGCGTCAGTAGGAAAGTGAAGGAAAGAAGAATGTGAAAGAAACTCCACGGACATTCTTTTCCATCAGTTTTAATTACAATTTTTGGTTACATCATTATTTTTGTAAAAATACATATGTGTGAGAACAATGTAAAAAGACGTGCACGTAAAAGCTTGTAGAGTAACAAACAATTAAAAAAGGACTGTAATAGGCCGAGGCAGCAAAGTTATGACCAATCCCAACTGATGGCGCCCGTTCACGAACATGACGCATGGATCGGCACCACTCAGCTCAACCATCATGAAGGGAACCGAATGATCCAACATATTAAAACTATAATTATTAATTCATCACGTAATAAGGCTGCTGGGGTCCTACCATGCCGCATTAAAACCATAATGATTCCGGTGTGACAGAGAGAACGAGACGAATAGCACTATCCATTTTTCACAACGTAATCACGATGGCATTGGCACTTCGTAGTACGGCCCTTGTAGTTCCCGAACGGTAACACACTATCTTATTTCCAACAGGCACAGACCAAAATATGCTTTCTTATTATACTCGCAACGGACTTTATCAAAGGTGTCATCTGTATTATTCAGAGTTTATATGTATTCTGAAAGATAGCCTAGTAATTTTAACCACAGTGTATTTGTATCAAATCATCTCCAATACACTTAAAACGGATAACAGAATGACGTCGTCAAGATAAAACTGAAGTGCACTTAGACATTGTGCATTTACTGGGTTATGTAGACATAATGTATAAAGTAACACATAAAGTTACTTTTAAGAGTCCCGTGTCTCTCAGGATTGCAGCTTAGGGTGATATCACACGAGCGCAACACAGTAAATGTCGGTAAAATGTAACGCCGCAAAAAATGAGTCGAAAAAGTGCTGAATACCGAAGCGACAATGCTACAACGCGTTTTCATATAAGTTCTTTTGCAAATATACAGGGTGTATCGGAAAGGCTGCTGTGATCTCCACCAGGTATTCTCATGAATCGTGACCCAGCTGTCACGGACAGCTGGGTCACGTGATTGGCCAAAGAATAAGTCATCAGTTGCGATGCACTAATAATGCTATATAAAAAAAACTCGTGTGATTCATTTATATAAGATGAATCACACGAGTTACTAAATATTCAAGCTGGTTAGTCATTTATTTTATTTTCATTAAATAAATGAGAAACTACCTAAATTTACTGACAAGGACAATCAATGGTAATATTTATCCTGACGTAGTCTTAGGCCATCGTGGGAAGAGAATACTAGGCTGAGTATATTATTATACCATGGGTGTGATCATATTTTAGAATTAGCTTCTGCTCATGTAAAATAACAACTTTCTTTATGGAAGTCAATGGCAACTCTCAAAAAAAAGAAATTGTATCTCCCTTACAAATGGTCAGCTGACGACTACTTTGTATGGAAGATACATTTTTTTGGGGCAATGTCTATGCCTTCCTTGGAAATAGTTGTTCAGTTACAAGGGCAGAATCAGTTTTAAAATTGTCCCATACACTCTGTAAAAAAGGGTTGTCTGTCGCTCCGCAATTGAAAGCAGCGTAAATTCGGCGACTCATTATCAAAGGCGCAAATAACGCTCGTGAGACATCGCCCTTAAATAAAAAAGCTTGTCATTTGAGAGCACTTCACAAATCGTTCATAGCAATAAATAGAAAGAGATAGAAATTAAATAGAATGAGAAGACAAATAGAAGCGTTTAGTTATTTAATATTTAGGAGGCGTACGTTGATGACTAATAATATTGTTGTAATTATAATATCGAGGTCCTAATTAACCATAGATAAAGAGTGACTAACCAAACGTGGTAGGTATGTTTATCGCATGAGTTACTTAGGCCTAGTTTTTTAAACCATAGATAATTCAACCGTTGGTTAAATATGGTTTCAAATTTCGGTAACGTGTAAAATCCGTGTTTTCTTCAATTCTTAGCCACAGAAATGGTCAAATAAGTCGGACAGTGAATTATTTGACCACTTGTGAGGATAACAAGTAACGAAAACGCACATTTTACCGAATTTTGAAACCATTGACATATAACCTTAAAATGGTGGCGTTAAACTGGGCCTTCTATGTTCCGTCAATTTTTAAAGATGGCAGCAAAATGCAAATTAGCTTATTAAGAACTGTTATTTAGCTAGTTTCTCTTTGTTTGGGATAGAGAAAATAAGTAAATCAAACTGCATAGCCTTTCCTCAACTATGTTGGGGTCGGTGACCTGACCATAACCCAGTATCTGAGTAACACCGTATACCCAGTTACTGGGTTTTTTGTGTTACTAACACGATACCCCTTGGGAAGACTGGTAGCTGACTGCGGGGACTGGTGGCTGGTTTTTATAGATAAAATAAGTATATTTCCTAAGTATTGAGTCCAATACTGCCCGATTCTAAAGTTATCATAGTGTTCATTCCACCCATACGGCGAAAGATTAGGAATTAATCCATAATTATATTTAAGCATAGCTTCGATTCTGATATTTCACTAAAGTGCCATTGATAACATAATGGAAATTAGGTAAAATTAATTTATTAAAACTAAAATTGTGTATTTTTGTCGCGGCCATTTTTTTTGTGAGAATCTTTAGAAGTTAAGCAAGGTTACTTAGTTTAGAATAATTGGCTTGAAATTATATGAGCGGAACATGATAATTGTAATATACCTAATCATACTCTCAGCCTTTGGACTTGACAATGCGCCAACGAATTACGTATTTCAAATATGAACACTTGCACGGATATATTATTTAATCATCAACACATTTTCTACTTGCGTTGTGTACATACTTTGTAAATCATAATAATTTCTTTTGAACAATGCAGTTTATGTTAAAAATCTAAAAAATCTTTTTGTAAAAACTCGAATGATGTTTCCATAGAGAAAGAGATAATATTTATGGAATTGGATCTATCTCTCAGATTTGTTTAGAGCCATCTTAAAATATAGAGTTCTAGATCTGACTTAACTAAAAAATTTATGAAATAAATTGCCCGTGGTCAAAAGCATCGAGACGCCAAGTATTTGAGATTTTTTTCTTTTTCTATGGTAACATTGCATTTATGAAATTATATTGTGTAAATTGTGCAAAAAGACTGTTAGTCACAGCACATGGGCCTTCTATAATTTTTGTTATGTAAGTATGTGAAGCGTGCATCGTGTTTGATTTGAAATACGTGTGTATCGTGAGTAAGTATCGGACTATAATGTGCCACGTCTCACCTCAGTGTTTCAAATTATGACATTTTTACAAGTTACGACTAGATAGGTTATGTGCTGCCGCAGTGGCGCGCTGGCGACGCACGCGTGCTTTATATAGCGTTTATACGTGTAGCTAATAGCAAGATTTATAAGTTGTATTTCTTTATGTATTTCTAGATTTATTATAGGCTTAGCGCAGACCAGAGAGGAGTGTAAAGCAGAGGATTGTCTTGTAACATTGAATAATAGTCTTTAAAATCAATCTCATAAAGTTTACGGAACATTACCTTTGCTCCTCGAGGACAGACTGATTTGCCCTTTAAGACTCTCACAATAAGGTTAGTTATTGAAAATCCTCAATACTGCAATCCTATTTGATCTAAGCCAAGCCTAAACCATTTACTTATTTATTAACTTGGTCGCAAATTCTGACTTAATTTGCGAACATAACACAATTTTTTTGTAAAAACTTCGCTACAAATATTCCTCTAGATAAGTTTTACAAAAAAAAATATTAATAATATGTTTAAAAGGAGTTCCTAAGACTCATGACAATTTCTAAAGACAACGTGTTAAATCGTGTCGAACAGCGCGCAACTGCAGCAAGAAATACTGTAGATTTTGGAACTATAAATATGCAAATAAAGAGTTAAAACTGTTGAATAACACTATAAAATATTACTGTTTAAGGTAGATATATTTTAAACATTTAATTTTTCGAAATGTAAGGGCAACTGTACTTGCATGTAAAATAAAAAAAAATAGATTAATACACGTCATTTTGTTAAAATCATACATTTTCAGTCACAGAAAAGAAAATGCGATGAAAATCTTGAAGCACCATGTAAATTTATGACAAAGCAATAAATACAATAGTACCTAGAAAAAATCCTTAGTCGCCTTGAAATCAGTATAACATAATGTATAAAGACATAAATAATAATATAAGAAAACTAATAAATAACTGCCACATAATTGGATCATAATTAAACCAAAGATTCCTCCACATTAATTACGTCATCATCAAAAACTATACTATCATTGCATCAATTCTAACTATTATTTAACTTCAAAATAAAAAAAGCATATATGGTATTTGCTAAATTGTTCTTTTTGTTAATAAGAATACTGTGTAGATATTTAGCAAATATCTTAACAGTACAGTTTTTAACGAGGTGTAATTATTTTGTCCTTAATTTTAACTTTACATGATAATGTAATATTTTAACAATTTCTCAGTTTTAGCAGCATCATTTCATTGCAACATATTGTTCCTTTTTAATTAACTTCAGTCTCTCATCCAATGTGTTGCCACGAAATTATACATAATATAAACTTGGTAAATAAACTATAAGAGCGTCCTCACTGGGAGCATTCGTTCGTGAGCATTTGTAAACAAGCAATGCTTCCCAGCGAGCCCAGCATTCACTTTCGAGCAAAACTATGAACGTTCGTGTCGAACATTCCCTTGCGAGCTTG
Organism: Orthosia cruda; assembly: GCA_964057195.1. NCBI lineage: Eukaryota > Metazoa > Arthropoda > Insecta > Lepidoptera > Noctuidae > Orthosia > Orthosia cruda. The sequence continues at coordinate 30,934,606 of OZ059839.1, forward strand.
GAGCATTCGAATACGATCTCTTTAAATGTCATTCATTCGATAATACGATTGACCAAGGTCACAAACGCTTAAAATCAATGTACTGTTCCTTGCTTTACAAGTGGCCAGTAATATTCCTATATATATATATAGAACTGAGTACTCGCTTTCGAGCGTTTTATTTGCGTGAACATTCGAATGCGAGCAGTTTCCGCGAAAATCGTTGCGACGGCGACGTCCACACCGGCCGAAGTTCGCGCTTGCGTGTAAGCTTTGTAACGCTCGGCTCAACGTCCACACCACTCGAATATTCGACGTCGAATGCTTATTACAAGTGAATGCTCTCAGTGAGGACGCTCCTTATGATTTAAGGTTATTTTAAAGTTATAGATAATTTCGGTCACATATGTAACTCGATTCATAAATGCACGCGAGCTTGTTAGTTATTTACCAAAGTTTATTCTAGTTCTATTTACTTAGTAATTGCATTTATTTTTAAATAAACTTTTTGTGTGTGCATGTGTGCGTATCTTATTTGTAAATTAAGGCCATATATTTTATGTAACGCGTTTATCCCTTATGAACCTCGGAAAGGTATACTTTTGAAATGTTTGTACAATTTGTTTCTAGTTATGAAAATATGTAGTTGTGAGTTGAATTTCAATTTGATGTTAGTCTTGCGTGTGGGATAAAAAAGTCTCTATTTTTATTATGATGTGGTAACTAAATGAGGATTTAACGAACTAATCTAGATGCTAAATAATATAACACTGTTACATACAAGTAAATCAATGTATATTCTATTGGGTGAGTCGGAAACGTGTTGTGGATATTTTCCGCTCATTGAATGGCGATATTTAACGGTTTTTCACAATATTGTCAGATTAAAGTTTGACAATAGTATAATTTTTGAATGAATAAACTGTGTAAAAAGTTTGCAAATTGATGTATTTTTTTAATCCCCGAACCTCAGATTAGATTTTCTCTAAACCCCATTTTATAAGCCTGAGCGAATGCATGCCCCACGTGATGCGGGCACAGCTAGTTCCTAAATAAAATATTGACCATTTTTATTTAGGAATTCAAAATCAATCAAATTTTTTTTATACAATTAGGCCATTAAGCGGCACTTTCGAACGTCAAAAAATAAATTAATGTAATAATAATTGATTCTACCGTCCATTCGGAAATATAGCTTGTTATGTAGAAGAACGGACAAGAAAATCCCCACTAACTCTTTAAAAAAAAAATGTTTTTACAAGTATTTGGTTACAATAATCTATAAGAAAAATACATTTATATGAGAACGAAGTAAAAAAAAAAACGCACTTAAAAGCGTCTAGAGTAAAACAAACAAAATACAATAAATAGGTACCTAATTAAAAACAGGCGGAGGCAGCTAAGTTATGACCAATCCCAACTGATGGCGCCCGTTCACGAACATGACACATAGATCGGCACTCACCTCAACCATCATGAAGGGAACCGAATGATCCAACACATGTGCCACCATCAGAGAGACATTAGAGAGAGCATGACACACTCAACTGCCAGGGCACACTGAAGTCAAAGAACGACACATAGGTACAGTAAATGGTAGATTTACAGTTGGTTATATAATCCAAAAAAAATTGAGTTTATACAACATAAATGTATTCATACAGTCTTCAGCAGGTCCAACAATACTTCAGAACTTTTCTGCTTATCACTTGTTTTTGTGCCCTAGTGGCTGTGGAGCTGGACTAGCGTTGGGCCAAGCATTTTTATCAGCGATGTAATCCCCCAACCTATAATATGCCTGCCTGCAAAGTGTGCGTTTTATACAAGTTTTGAATTTCGCCTCATTCAGTTCTAGAATTATTAGCTATGCCCGCGCGTTCGCTCCCGTTCAATTCAGGGCGGCCAAGAAGTTTGCAGAGTACTGTACCAACTTACTCTCCCACATAAACAACTTAATGTATCAAAGTACTAAGGCGTCCCTAATCCTAAGTTACTCCATCAAAAATGAATGCGAGTAAGACAGAGTGCTGAAGCCCTTATCGTTCGACCAACATCTTAGTTTTATTTATCGCCACCATCTTTTGACCATATCCGGATCTAATAAAATTAAATAAAAGAAGTCAATATTTTCTTCGCTACTATTGGCGCAAAACCTTGAAGACAGGCACGTTAATATGCACAATTATAAACATGTGCCATATCTACGAGATGACGCACAGCTAGGTTCTCTCGCGATCCTTACCGCTTACCTAGCCGGATCTTAAGGAAGTAAACTGTGGAGCCTTCGTACTGGTTCTGCTGCAGGATGGGAAAGAATTTCACCCAAAATGTTAAAATTGAACCGACAGTTCTTGGTACCCCCTATCACACACATAAGTGAGTTGTGTATCTCCAAAGGAGTATTTCCAAGGCCCTTAAAGAAGGCGATAGTGCATCCAAAACACAAAAGTAGAGAGTCAATAATTACAGACCTATATTTATTCTTCCGGCGCTGTCAAAGAATTTGGAAAGGATCTGTAACACTCGATTGGTCAACTATATGGAAGCACATGGTATTCTGTCAGAAAACTAATACGGCTTTCGGACTGAAAAATCGTGCGAGTACGCTGTTGCTGCTTTTGTAGACAGTAAGGGTACTGATGAAAGGTCTGTTTGGGTGTTTTCTTGGACTTATCTAAGGCATTTGATTCTGTCTCTGTCCCCATATTGCCAACTAAATAAGAGAGGATAGGAGTGAGGACTCCACTTGAAATTTTTGAGGGCTACCTTTCTGAGCGGCCACAATGTGTCAAAATTGGATCAAACATTAGTGATGAACACTTTTTTATTTGGGACAATCCCACAGCACTATTCCCAAACCACTGCAACTCCTGAAAGCCAGAATCAACAGTGGCGACCACCAGAAAAGCGCCGAGGCAATGAAGCTCGACGAAGTCCCGGAGAATGAATTTAACTGTCTTGGATCCCGCAACGAAATTAATCAGAAAAGAAAATGGAGGAGTAAGAAAAATACAAATTTCCACTTCCCTCCATATCAAGCAGGAGACAGAACAAACAAGACCAATAGGCACAAAGGGTCGTTTACAACTGGGATAAGCCCAGTTGCCTAGCACCACGGATAAAAAATTGCATTAATATTAATGGGTCCTAACATTGTGAGCTGTTATATTTGATTCCAATAATAGGTATGGCAAAAGCGTTTGAACGCACGGAAATTTGTTCTAGTTTCCACAAGGTCCGTATAGTAAACGGCTCCTGATACAGCCTGTACATTATTTAACATAGTATTGCGTTCATTCTGCCAAAGAATACACTCCCATAAGATATGATGTGCAGATTGTACATATTCACAGTCAGATGTAGAACACTGACATAATGGCGATGCAACAAGCTTGAAGGAAAATAATTTACTTTTAAAGTTACCATGCCCTGTGAGAAATTGGGCAACACAGTGAACCACCTCCAGCCACGTCCTGGCCAGCCGCACGCGAACGGATGGAAAGAATTGGTAGAGGTGTCGGCCCTTGATGGAATTATCCCACCTACATTGCAATTCGGATAAAAGTTCCTCCCAGACGTCAATATGTGGTTTAAATAATCTAGAAATTTTGGCACGGTCACTCCGCGTTAAAAAGTCCGCGTCCATGGTCTCTTTTGCGGAATAGTACATTGCAGCACGTCGCTGCACTTCAAGGTCGACCGGAAGTACGCCAGCAAGTACCGGTAAGGCCTCAGTACTAACCGTACTGTATGCTTTGCATAAGAATATCAAAGCCAAACGCTGACTCTGAAGTAATTTACGTCGAACCCCTCCTATTGTGGCCCTATCAGCCCAAACAGGCGCCCCATAGCAGATACAACCCAAGTAAGTAGCCCCATAAATAGTCTTTAAAGTCAAAAAAGACAGATCCCACGTAGATTTAGAAATTCTCGTTAAGGCATAGAAGTTCTTTTTTGCTTTTTCACCGACGATTTTAATATGATCTATAAATGCAAAATTCTTTTCTAACACTAGACCAAGATAGCACACGGACTGCTTCCTTTTTACCGGAACGTTATTAAATTTAATAGTAGGACACGATTTAAGATTACCTTTCAAAATGAGCTGATAAGTTTTAAGCGGAGCAAAGGTCAGGCGGTTACGATCGCCCCACTGAGATATTAATCGTAGGCAAATGTCAGCCAAGTTGTCGAGTCCAGCTCGAGTACTTGATTGAATGAGCAGAAGTTCGTCGTCCGCGTAACCGGTTAATGAACAGCCGCTTGGAAGCGGAATCGCGAGGAAATCATCAAAGCCTAAATTCCATAAAGGTGGACCAATAACCGAACCCTGAGGACATCCCATGGTGAGAGACTTCGACATGGAATGATGACCGAGTTTGAGTTTCGCGGAACCATTTAAAAAGTAAGAGAAAACTAAATTGTATATATTTATATAGCAGCCTCGAGTTTTCATTTTAAGTAATAGCATTGGCCACCATGCGTTATCAAAAGCCCCAGAAATATCTAGAAAAATCCCAATTACATACTTATGTTCAGATGTATTAACTATTTTCCGAACAGCAAGGGCCGCGTCTACGGTAGATTTTCCAATAGTGAAACCGAATTGATTATTATGAAATTTCGGTCCGTCCGGTAGCAACCGTGGAACGATAAGGCGCTCCAGGAGTTTTCCCAAAGATGGAAGTAATGTTATGGGCCGGTACGACTTCGGGTGATGAACACTTACTGACATATGGAGTTCCGCAGGGCTCAAGTTTGGGACCTACATTATTCTTGGTATATGTTAACGGCCTACGTAATCTACCATATCCCACACTGTATCATATATACTTATGCATACGATACGGCTTTACTCGTGCATGGCCCTGACTGACGAAGCCACCGAAATCCAGAAATACCATTGGAAATCCAACAATCATTCTTCTTTCCTAAAAATATCAACAGAATTTCGATGCAAAAGATGGTGATATGAAGATCGAGATAGAAGATCTTCGAGATATGAAGTTGAGGACTAGGAAATAAATAAAATGACACCAGTTCTTATTGAATACATTTTATTACTAAATCATTATCAGTAGTGACATTGGAACCACACTCCTTACTAAAACATTTGTACACGAAGCTATAAGCTCATCATTCACTCACTCACTCATCAGGTCAGTTACCCAGTGTATCTTAGTCATTAAAAAAAACTTACAATTTACTTACCCCCGATTTATATTAATTACATACCTAAAGTAAATAGCTAATTTTAAAAGTCACCTCCATACCTAATTGGTAGTTGTATAAATTCCCAGAACATTTGGGTATATTATATTAATATCGCGGTGTGATTAAAAATATTACTTTTGCGTTACAACATAGAAACAGTTGTTTTTCAGACACAGTGGTAAATATTGACAAAAGGGCGTCGTGTGACTTTGACTTTTAACTAAAAACCTAATAAAAAGAAACGTAAAACACAAATAATATCATAAAAAAAACATTTTGTCAATATTCTTTCACTTGATCTGATAGCGACTGTATTTTTCTACAATTTTTATAAAAACAACTGATTCAATATTTATTGGTTGTGAAATCTAGTTACAATCCTGTGAACTTCTAAATAAGATATTTCGTGCTTATAAAAATAGCTTTTCAAGATATTGTCAGCATACAACGCGGTGATAGTAAAAAAACTACCATACGCAAAAAAAAACAAATAAAAATGTGCCAGTATTTCTAATTTAGACATTACTGAACTTCTGACTAAACATTCAGGAAATATATATTAAAAATTTGTATAACCGTGATAATAACCTTATTACCTACATGTTTAAATGAGTAATTCATTACAAAATTGTTTTGTCAAGACAATTGCACAAAAATAAAACAACACGGTGCAAAACACCCACATATTTAATAACAATATTGATGTAAAGGACTTTTCATTTACTATTTCAACTCTTCCATAACTATGCAATGGACAAATATTGCAAAAAAAAGTTGCAACCACTTCTTTTTATTATTACTGTGCATATTCACTGATAAAAAAAAAAATACTGCACCAATTGTAACTCATATTCATTACCTAAACAAAATCAGAAAAAAATTAAATAGCGAAGGTTTAAATAAAACATATCCAAATGATACGGTATTTGTGACGTCCCAAAGAAACAAATCATTAAGAAAAATATTTATAGGTATATATTTACAATCGGTGCAATATTTCCATTTTATTTGTTTTGGTAATACCTAAATACTGTAGGAAAATATGTATCACTATGCGTTTCGTCTACCTAATATCAAAAACTCCGACACTACCGAACCATGGGATTATTCGAAAGTTTCAACTTCTGCAATGCCGCTGCTATTTTGACTACTCAATGACTACTTTATAACAGTTTGCCAGATACTTGCAACAACCTTAATAACGCCTTATAATGGCGCGCATAATATACGCGTTTGTTAGGAAACGAGTACATACAAAGAGGGACTAAGACGATACGCAACTCAAAATCGAGTTTTTAGAAAACCCGACGTCATGCTTGCACTTTTTATGACCGCGACTGCGCGGACGTGGTGTTAAGACAATAGTCCGACTAGACTTTAATATATGCGAGGACATATTGAAATGTAAAGAAGATATACAAAAAGGTTTTTATTAACTTTACAAATACTTAGAAACATTCATAACGTTCTTTAGTCTAGATATCTGCCTAATGTTGAGCTCAATTGTACGATACAAAACTTACAAAATCACAATTTATTAAAATAAAAGTGCTTAATTTCCATATTACTTTCATATTTATTGCTTCTAAACGTTTTGTAAAGTAGTGAAATGATTTAGAACAGAAAATTAAGCAAAATAAGTTGGAGGAACCTTTAATTTTTGAGAAACTACCTTTAATTTTTGAGAAACTATCTTTCATTTTTGAGAATCGAAGTCCTGTAGTTTCTGCCTACCTATGTTTCTAGCTCTCCTGTCTGTTTAGAAAATTGTGAGTTTATTCTGATCTACCTGAAAAGTACTGCTTTAAAGCTCTTCTATAGAGGCGTTATCATCCGACGAAATCCAATAACATTATTTATTACAATATTTTATTCACTAACACGACATTAGTGACACAAGAAACGTCCATATCGTATATAGTGATAATAAAAGAGTTATGAACATTATTTTTAAAGGTTATACTGTCACAATTTCACAAACCGACTAGTGTTAGAACGCACTCGCTATTGAAGTCTACCGTCCACTGCAAGGAGAGTTTTTCCACGGTTCATCCTGCTTATATACAAAGCTAAGCCAAATACATACGTAGTAAGTGTTTATGAGTCGTCGGATGAATAATCGTCTCTATCGTACATAGTGTAGGTGATGGAGCGTTGTTGGCGGTTCTGTTTGTACAGCAGCTTGTTAGTGAAGGAGTCGTTGTGAGCGGTGTTGTCAGCCGTGACGTCACGCGTGTGCGGAGTGCGTGGCGGGAGCGAACATCACTTTTTCTCTCCGCCGGTGACTGCGTTGCCCGCGTTACTCGCGTTTTGGTTGCCGTAGTTCTGTAATCAAGTTTTTGTTGAATAAATAATTGTCTGAAATGGAGTTGGTGATAGCGAGACTGTTATTAACGTGAAGTAATATCGAATAAGGGCTGAAAGTTGATGATTGCATGAAGAAAACGAAAAAACACTAAGAGATTGAAGATGGTGTGGCTATTTCTACTAGAAAAACTTAATATTAACTAAGAAAAGATACATCAAAGGAAAAAAAAACCTATGAATAGCTGAAATTCTTAAAAAAGTGGTGAAGACACTAAACATTACTGGCTCGTGTAATATAGGTTATTCATCTAGCACAGGCGTCACCCAATTTATAATTTTCTTATGTAAATGAAGCATATTATTATTAAAACAACACATGGATTATTAAAAAATGTGTACCTAAAATCGAATGGTATTTTTATCTTGTTCAAAATAGTGTATACAACGCGTCCTGTACTAACCTGATAGTATTGTGCCCACGCCTGTGCGTCTGCAGCGTTGCCTTGTTGGTTACCTTGTTGATACTGTAACAAAGATATACCATCAGATACTGCTAACTTCGTCGTTTTCAACAATAACAAATCACTTTCACACACACACTCACTTTGTTGGTTTACACTTGCTCAAAATCTAGAGGAATAGAAAGAAGAAAGATGGGTCTTTGCCCTGCAGTGGGGCAGCTTAAGCTAAAAATTATTAATTATAAAACAAATGTTTGTGTTAGCTTTCCGTCTGATTGTATGCGACGTAGTATCAGCTTTTCACATGGTTCGAATGCCTAGCTGATCTTCAGATCTAGTTATTGAATAACACTATACGCTTAGGTAAGATTTAAAGAAGAAGAAGTTTATTAGAGCCAATTTTAAGACGCTGATTAGTGTTAAGCTTCTGAGTACTCGTAACGGTTATCAGATCTACTAATATCAGTCGGGAAAAAGACTTAACGTGCTTTGCGGGATACGAATTCTCGATGAAGTCGACCAAGAATCTTCTTAATGAAGTGTTGTTTAACTAACTTTCACTGCCTCCAACGGGCCAGGCGCTTATATTTTATACCAGAAGCTCTGTAATATTTTTCTTTCTTTTGGGTTCGAGCCCATTGTGTAAATTATTTCACACCATTGCTGCTTTCAAAACGATGAAGAAAAACATGGTGAGGAAACCGGCATGCCTTAGAACAAAAAAAATCGAAGACATGTGACGACATGCACTGGACTCGCGTGGTGGATTACGGCCCATTCCTTCTCACAGAGCGGAGGCCTGCACGCACAACGGACCAATCTAAGTTCGGAAAAAGGGTCCACCTATCCTATCTGTAATATTTGAATGGTGGCATGGCATAAGACATCGTCAACATTGGCTAGGCAATAAAAATGTTGCACATGAAGATTGACAAGTTTTACTAATATTACTTAGTTCTGAAACCCTCTGTAGGTGCAAGTGTGGTCATTATTCAGAATAGTAAGAAGTCATGGTTGGCAGTACACACCCCGGGCCAGCCCGCTTGCTGCTGCTGCTGCTGCCACTGCTGCCACTGGTACCACTGCTGCGCCGTGTAGTTGGCAGGCCACTGCTGGCCGGCGGCGCCCTTGGCGGGCGCGGCGCCCCCCTGCGCCTGCGCCGGCGCCGCCGCCCCCCCCGCCCCCGCCGCGCCGGCCGCGCCCGCACCCGCGCCCGCTCCTTGTTGTTGTTGTTGCTGGTTACCCCAATTGCCCCAGTTACCCCAGTTGCCCCAACCTATAAGAAACATCAGAAATGTCAGATGGCTAAAACATCGAACAAAATCCCGGTAAGTTGAAATTTTGCTAATGATGAAACTATCTGTCACATTATTTAAAGCAGAAATAGACTACGAAGTTTCATAACGTGCAAGTGGTACAGCAATTACAGGGTGGTACAGAAATTAAGAAGTTGACTATACATTAAACTCTTTATTTAAAACTAGCGGAAGCCTCGCGGTTTTACCCGCGTAGTTCCCGTTCCCGTGGGAATACAGAGATAAAAAGTAGCCTATGTCACCCGGGGATAGTGTAGCTTCACAATGGTGAAAGAATTTTTGTAATCAATCCAGTAGTTTATACCTTACATACAAAAATACAAACATACAAATCTTTCATCTTTATAATATTATAAGTACAGATCTAGAAATGTTATCCTATTTATTTCCATTCAGCAATTTACAGACGCTTTAGAACCGTCCAGAAGTGAGCAGTTACTAACAAAGTTCAAGCTTGTTTCCTGTTTTATAGTGTAGTTTCCAGTGACGAAGATTAGCCAGAAACTAGTTCAAATTACATTTGCTTTTATCTAGATATCTACAAAACAACCACAGTATTCACCATCAGGGACAATAATTATATCAAACATGAGCTTATGAATGAAAATAAAAATCTGCATTAGTGACTTTAGTTACATACAGTGGCGGATTTAAACATTTGCCGCCAGTAGGTTATTCAAATTTTGCCGCCCCCTCTGATCTCTAATTCTCTACAATTCGGTATAGATGTTCACAATCTTTTTTATTAAAATAAAATCTATGAAATTGCAGCTTTATGACTTGTGCACTACCCCTCCTCATTACGTCAGCTTCTTCCCGTAATTAGTATGATTGTGTTGTGAACTAGGGGATTGATGTGTCGTTTCTAGATTATATTTACAAACCCACGATTTAGTGAAGCTTTATATTCTCTCGTTCAGCTACGAAAAACATCAAGACTGATTCGTAATGATCGACAACAGTGATCAAATCTACGGTAGAAGCCTGAACTTTCATTTTGTTTAATCCTCCCAAAAAAGCATTCCACACAATCATTACCGCTGTTTCCAGTTTTTCCAAATTCAAAAGTATCTGTCTCTTGAACTCAATGCCTCCAAGCAGCATATGCCTACAACAGAAGTACCTACAGAACCTCGCTTGGCGCTTCGGCTTCCGCGTGCTGTCAATTCGGCTAGACACCTAGCGAACGGACATGTCATTTGTTCCCGCACCGTAACCCAAAAACAACTATGCAAATACTAGTACACAAATTATATATATGGTGAAACATATCATTACACGATGATTGAATCGTGAGAGTGGACAACATTTAGGTATTTGATAATGTTTTTTTTATTACCATAAGACAAAAAAATATATGCCCATATTTGCCGCCCCGTAAAATCTGCCGCCCTAGGCTCCAGCCTACTCAGCCTGCTGGTAAATCCGCCACTGGTTACATACCTTGGTTCTGGTTCCAATTGCCTCCCCAGCCACCCCATCCGCCGGCCCATTGGTTCCATCCTTGTTGGTTCTGCTGGTTCTGATTTTGGTTCTGGTTCTGTCCATCCTGTATGCAAAAAGAGCTTAGTTCAACACAGACTTTGATAAGCTTACGACGAATAACTTTAGATCGAGATGTTGTCTATTGAGTGATATGGCAATCCAGTCTTGTGTGGACGATTAAGCTCTGCGCCAAATAATTTATACGGTAAGTGTCTACGGTAGCTGTAATTAGGAAAGTTTAAGACTAAACGAAAGAGATGATCTTGTTCACTTCGTCGTCAACAGTCGACAGTACATCCGACGTGTCCTGAATAAAGGACTGCTTCGCTTTTGACTAGATTTGCTTATGACTAATAAGACGCGGCCTAAGTACTGAAAGGAGACTCTCTTGATATCAGCACATAAGAAAGGCTCAACTACGGGGTCCGAGCTCTAAGAAATAAAATTAGTCCATTCTCGACCAGCTGAACATCAAATCCAGACTCGCCACGATATACTGCCAGAGAGACCTGGGTTATAGTTCTCGCCAAACTTTTTAGCCGCCCTGAAGTTGGCGCATGCGGATAGCCAACTTCAGGGCGGCCCAGAAATTTGGCGAGAGCTATACTTTGGTCGTATCGCTCGGAGAGTGCCAGACAACCTCGAAAAACTAGACTTGGTGGGCAAGGTGAATGTCAAATACTGCGCGGACGTTCACTGGTCAGACCAGATTAAACAGCGATAACAGGACTCACGGAGACCACTGCAGCAGACAGAGTGCCGTGGAAACTGCTCGTCAGTGACTCCGTCAAAGCGTTCCAAGACGGGCACAACCTTCAGAAATGAAGACAACGAATAAGAAGATCGGACACGGGTTTACAGGCCACAATAATTATTATTTCAGCCAAAATACGTTCACTCCTGGACAAAGGCTTTCTCCAATCGTCGCCAAATCGACAGGTGCTTGTTGTGCTTCTCATACAAGCTGTGATAGAATACCAAAAGAAGGTTGTGGAGTCCTAGCTTAAAGGCGTAGTCCTAATACACAACTTTATCGCGCAAATATGCGATGGACACGTTCATTTTTATGGCAAAAACGAAAAATGCCCTCTGTCGGCGCTACGACGTCGGGTATGCCTACCATGCCCATACTGCTTTGGTCGGGCAAGTCCCATTTTCGGACTGGCTGTCCCGCTTTCGCAAACTGACCAAACGACAATTTAATATAAGTTATTATTAATCTCCCCAGGGATGTGCCCTAACAGGCGTTGCACAGAGGAGATCCGGGGTGGTCTTTTGAGAGGTCACGGGGTCCCTTCTACATGCTGAAGGTGATCACCAGGGTGGTTTTAGTCAGGTCAAAATCCCACACTCCCTGATCTTTTTACCCAAAATTCCAGGCGCCTTTTGAAGGTTTCCCCCCGTAAACAAAAAAAACCGGCCAAGTGCGAGTCGGACTCGCGCACGAAGGGTTCCGTACCATTATCGCAAAAAAAAAATGACAAAAAAAACACGATTGTTGTATGGGAGCCCTACTTAAATATTTATTTTATTCTGTTTATAGTATTTGTTGTTATAGCGGCAACAGAAATACATCATCTGTAAAAATTTCAACTGTCTAGCTATCACGGTTCATGAGATACAGCCTGGTGACAGACAGACAGACGGACCGCGGAGTCTTAGTAATAGGGTCCCGTTTTTACCCTTCGGGTACGGAACCCTAAATAGGTATTATTTTTGCACATGCAACTCACAAAACAACTTCTTAGATATTAGAAGTCTAGTGACTGGTTACCTCATCAAATGTGTACTAAAACTCACTTAATATTTAAGTGTTCTTCATTTTCCAATAAACGCTAGTATGCTCATTACCTTTAAATATTTAAAAATATATATTTATTTCAGTTTTTTACATAATTCTGCTGGCGTCCCGCTCTGACAAAAAAAATGGTCACAGTCGTGAGCATCACGTTAATTTTTATGGCATACCGTATCCCATACAAATGAACGCGTATTCACGCGATGATAGCTTTGTATTATGTTTCGGTCGCACCTGCGTGTATCGTCCCTAAGCTTCGTACGTTTTGACACTAAAAAGTTATCGCGATAAAAGCTGTGGTCATATTAGCGGCTTCGTTATTTTGCATGAACTAACGTGCAATAGTCCAAAATCATTTTCAGACGTTTAACTATGGATGACGACTTTCTTTACTTCTACATGCGTGTTTATTTTTGCGATTCACAGTTTTTGGATGCCATATGATGGGCTAAGCTTCATAATTTTTGAGGAATTCCAGTACCATTTCATCGCTCCACTCCATTTTTATACAGCCACCCCCGCATGCATCTGAACTGATCGAAAACAACGGTCGAAATGAACAACGCTAGTCTGACCACGTAGCGCTGCGTGTATCGTGTCATGGCGCGAAGCTTTGTGATGATACACGCAGATGTGGCCGAAGCATTAAGGTGCGTCCAAACTTTGAGCGGTAAATGTGCGCGGCTGCCGCGCGCTTTGTGCCGCGCTGTGTTTGGACAACAGCCGCGCGCGAACGTTGCGATCTAGCTGCCGCGCGCAATCATTGCCAAGTATCGCTCATCGGTAAACGTGTCTGGACATGTTTGCGCTTCTCAAAAATGGACAATGAAACATCAATTAGACTGATTGAAATATATGGCTCATTCAACAAGTATCCTCGACATAAAGAATATTTTAATAAAAATGCGTATGCGGCAATGCGTATCCTTTTTCTTGGTAAACGGCCCAACCAAGCTATTCAAATTCTTCCAAGGACACTCTTAAAAACTGTGGTGTTTTATAATTAATTTCGTAATTAAGCCAGCATATTCTTGTTTTGATGTTTTTTTTTATTTATTTTCTCTTCTAATTTTGGAATAACAAGCAGAGCTAAAATATTGACAACCGCCTTCATTGTAGTTTAGATTCAGTCTGAATTCAAATGCTCAGCGTGTCTCGCATATTGCCGCGCAAACATTCGTCGGATTGTCCTAACTAGAACGCGGCAGTTTTGTTGCCTGGACATGCCGCGTGTTGCTGCCGCGCACTTGCCGCTTAATGTTTGGACGCGCCATTAGGACAACAGATAAAAAATAAGTCGCGGGTAAATATCGTACCTTGGGGTTCCCCTGTCCGGGTCGGTGCGGGTTCATGCCGCCCGGGCGCGCCGGCTGCATGGCGCCGCGGTTGTTGCCCATCTGTCCGCCGCGCTGCCACGAGCCTGCGCCGCCACCACCGCCCCCGCCGTTGTTTCCTGATCCACCACCACCTGTATAACACGAATTCATTATTTTCAAGTCTTACAATATAAAGCCAACTTATCAGCGAACTTAACTACGCTCTTAAGGCGATATATACGCCCCAATGTTAACGCAGTACTGGCCGTGCGCTCGCTGGATGACAAAATATCAATATTGAACCTCCTTTTGAACAGTTTTTTTTGCAAAATATTATTTGATTTACATATGCTATGTTAGTTATAAAGAAATTCCAGCCATCAATTTTCCCGTGTAAAAATATTTTTAAACATCCAAGTCGTTTTGGAGGAATATCCAAAAGTAGCGGCAAAATAGCGTGTTGTTAATATTTTGTTTAAAGCAAAACTATTTGCTATACGAAAAAATCATGTGTTCAAAATAATATACATGAAACAATAATAAATATATATTTTTTTCAAACCTTATAACCTAGCCGTTACTAAGGAGTACGCTTTAGAAAGTTACCGTTTTACGGCACTAAAGCAGATTCCAGATGTCAATACAGTCATCGGTGCCGACGACATAAAATTATTACAAGCATATTTGCTATTCCATAACGTAAAAATCTGGAGAAAAAAGAACATCGATTCCTTAGACTGCAAATGCTGTGCTTCGGATCACAACATATGCCATATGTTGTCTCTGAACACTGATGTCCAGTATTACTGAGGATCTAAGAAATACCAATGGAGCCCTGAATAGTTGTTATAGTGAATAGTCGTTTTCACTTTTGTTTTATTTCAACTGTAAGAATGAAGATAAAGGCATATAATTAGGTAATAAAACACTCGCGTGATAATATTATCCCACGCTCGTGTTTTAATAACCCCTATTATATGACCATTGCATAGACTACCATTATTAATTCTCAAATAATTATATTACACCTGTAAGTAGTATCTTGAACTTACCAATTATTACTGTAATATAAAAAAGTAATATATATGCAATTTAATGTACTGGCGTTCCGTCGCGGACAATCGGCAACGGAATTTCCGCTCAGTGTGGCGTAGGCCTAAAAGAAGAAGTACAGTAGTACCCAACTGATATGGCTTACCGATGGATGTACCTGCGCAGAAGACAAATTTTCAAAGCGCGGGAATGCTATTGACCAATTGGCACGCTCCATGCATCGCGCTTCTTTTTTCTGCACCGCTATTGGTCGCCAGCTGCCGCCATGTTTAAGTCAGCCGCCATACTTGCGAGTGAGACGGAACTAACAGCTGCAGTGTATTATGAACCTTATAGTAGTGATCTAAGGTTGATTGTAAGTTTCAAGCGTTCTTTCGTTCATCTTCGGGGCCATACGAACGAAGTTTCACGACGCACCTTATCAGTTGGGTACAACTGTACGCAAAAAGTGTAAACAGTTAGATATAAGAGCATCATACCGGGCTGGTGATGCCTCTTGTCGGGACGGTCGTTGGGCCTGTTGTTGTGTCGGTCGCGGCCGAACCGGTCGTTGCCGGGCGGAGCTCCCCCGCGTCCACCGCGGTCCCCGCGCCCGCCACCTCCTCGGCCGCCACGTCCACCGGCGCGGAAGTCGTTACTGAAACAAGAAGGATACGTTTGCAAATCGATAGAGGAATACGATTTGTTCCTTTCTTGAAAAGGGATATTTAGCTAGACAGAAATGGCTATCTATTTAGGGGTCTTTAAAAATAACTTGTTCCAATTTCTTATGGAAAAGTGTTTTTACTCCCGATTATTCCCGATGTCCACCACTTGGTTGGCCACAACTGGGGGACAGTGGGAGAACTTTTAAAAATTATTCTAGCTGTCCACCACTGGGGGACAGCGACACGGATTTTTTAATTATTCTCGTTGTCATCCACTGGGGTTAGTGACACAGAATTTTTAAACATTCCCTATGGTCACCGCTGGGAGACAATGTTACAATATGTTTCACTTAAATATAAAAAAAATAATCATCCTATTACTTATTAAAGGTGTTATTGCTTATTTTTTTCATTAAATTGGATAATTAACCGACATCATATTTTCACAGCGATAACAGACTTCTACAGACTGTACTTTGGGAAGAATAATTAAAAAACCCGTGTCGCTGTACCTCAGTGGTGGACAGCGGGAATATTTTTTAAAGTTTTCCCACTGTCCCCCAGTGGTGGCCAACCAAGTGGTGGACATCGGGAATGTAGGTTTTACTCCGTAGATGAATTCTTATCGCCGAGAACTTTTTAAATGTTTCATTCCACTTGATGATAATTTGTTTTTGTTGATTGTGTCGTGTCTGTCATGTATGACTAGTAGTAATAATAATTTTGTATTTAATCTGAAATGGAATCAGAATTTTACACTCATATGTTATTTAATAATTTGTATGCCTATGTAACAAACACCTGCATGTGACCCATGTATCACAAATAAACAATTTGATTTGATCTTTCCCCCGGTTTCTCACCACTCGATTATTATCGGCCTGTTAACGTAATCGATGAATAATCGCCGGTTATCTGCTATGATTGGCTGTTGAAAAGTAATTCAACCAATCACAGCAGATAACGCGTACTTCACAATTTCTCGCAAAATTCTGCGATAATGTGAGAAACGCGGGCCTTTAAATCAAGAATGAATAAGTTACTTTTAGTCAAGCGTGCTTCACCGTCGATCACCTCATCGCCTACCATCAGGTGAGATAGTGGTCAAGCGCGAGGCCAAGGTTAATAAAAAAAAACAAGCAACACGTCTAGTCAAGAGTAAATGACCGAATATTGTTGTAGAATTTTGTGTGCAGTGTCTTGACAAGCTTGCACGTTGCACGAGAGCAGTGATGGCCCAGTGGTATCCACCGCGACTTACAAGTTGTCCTCTCTCACAGCCTGTGTCCCAGCAGTGGGAACATTAAAAGGCTGATGATTGTATGTTGTAGAATTTTCTAATATTCAATACTGTTTGGCATTACGAGTCGCCGCTACATAAGTTTTGCTAAACGAAAGATAAAATGTGTGGTAGCGACCATCAACAAATGAAATTATTTAACTCGTAACCTCAATATAATCTTATATATAAAATTCTCGTGTCACAATGTTCGTTCCCGTACTCCTCCGAAACGGTTTGACCGATTCTCATGAAATTTTGTGAGCATATTGAGTAGGTCTGAGAATCGGCCAACATCTATTTTTAGGTAGGGTAGGGTATGTAGATGTAGGGTAAGGTAGTATAGGTAGGGTAGGGTAGGTAGGTTAGGGTAGGGTTGAGTAGGTAGGGTAGATCACGGCTGGCAACACTGGCGACAGGTCGTCAAAAAAACGGCCTCGTAACTATTTTAAAATTATTGTTTTATTGTGTTTAGTTTGTTAAAAATCCTTTATTTATATTAGAATCAACGTATATAGTGACACACGTAGTGTTTGTGACCAGTTTTTATTGTGATAACTCAATAACAATTGATATTTCACTAAGTCATGTACCGGCTGTCAACGTTTGAACTGTGGATTTGAATTCTTCGAACCGGGGGAGTATTTTGTTTTGATTTGCGTATTTATTGCTGTATTATTTACATACTATACACCACTCATACACTGCTCAGGGCTCTGAGCGACGTCCAGTACACACCGGCCACGTTTATGTCTCATTTTGTTTGACAAATTGTGGAAGCAAAATCGAGGACGAAAACACTTGCCCCAGACATAACATTCACTGCAAACCCTACTTCACACATAATATATCTTAAATATATATAGGTATCTTAAATATATTGTAAATATTATAGGTAAACCCCATAGTTCATAAGCATTGTAAATACTTTGTTTCCACTAAAACTAAAGTTCTTAGCAATAATCCTTATACAAAAATCTAATTGAGCAATAAAAGCCAATGTTTAATAAAGCCTTTCCATTAAGTATTACCTGTAATTAAGTCTGAGAATATTAATTCAAATAGCTTTTCTTTGTTCTTAGTTTGTTTTTTTTTTTTTTTTTCTTCTTTTTCTCATATACCTTCATATATTTTTATAATCTTTTTTTGTAACGTTTCTATTGTTTTTAAACATTTTACTTCTTTTTAACTTTTAAACCCCTCCTTATTTCTCAAGTTTTCAACTAACATAGTATTCTCTTCACATACTCAGCTGTTTTCTGTCACATTACAGGTGTCGCTTAAGGAAAACATTCAATATGATGACCCGGGCAGCTACCGTTCGTGACATGAGTATCAAACTGAAAGCAGTGCTGAAGGAGCTGGATTCATCTAGAAATGAGTGCAGCAAGCTACTGCGGGAACGAGAAGAAAGTGAAATAGAAATTGAGTTAATAGTGAACAAAAACACTCAACTCAAGAACCAGCTTGCAGAACTACACTCCCAACATATGGATATACTGGACCAGCATCACCATCTCCGTCAACTGGTGTCAGATTATCAGCAGTGCCATGACACTCATGACCAGGCACTGAAGCGTATATCTGTACTAGAAGCAGAATTGTGCAAGGCTCATAACACCATTACCTCCATCGACTCGCTGAAAGTCAGCGAAGAGGTTTCTAACACCAGTAACCTGTACAATGAGCTGATGGATGCATCCAAACTGGAGTGTGAGCCGCCCACCATTACCATAGACCTTACAGGGGATGATACCATTGCTAAATGTCCAATTATAAGTAGTCATAATAAAATTAAGAAATATATTAAAATCAATAAAAGTATTAAGAAATATAGGAAACTTATAAAAACTCAAAGTGTTTGCAAATATAATGTTAACCTTAGGAAAGATTTAAGAAACTTAAAAAACCAATTAAATATATGTAATAGTAAATTAGAAACTAGTACACAAATGTATGATGTTGAAATTCAGAACCTTAAAAGGGAATTATTGAGTAGGGAAAATACACTTAAGGAAATATTTTGTAAATATGAATGTAGTCAACAGATGTTGAGTGAACGCATGCAGGAGGCCTGTGAGTTGGTGGACCTGGTGAAGTATAATGCAGAGAGGTGCGAATCATTGACTAACAACCTCACCTATAGTTGTGCTGCCGCTCTGCCACCTCTCATGTCACAACATGTTGCTACTACAACTTTACCCATTGATCATACTGCAACAACTTTGAACCCCACCAAAAGTAATGTCTTAGTATTTTCTGATAGATTAGGAACAGGTTTTGGATCTTTGTTAAATAACCGTTCTAAACATACAATAGTGAACCATTGTTATCATAAACTGCAATTTAATGAGCTTATCCATAAAATTCAACAGACACAATTGAATGAGCAAACTACTGTAGTACTTCTTATTGGAAATAGCCTTAGTATAACAAAAAGGGACATAGTTAATGGTATCGACACCCTACTTAAGTTAAGATTAGGCAAATTAATATTATGTGCATTGCCCTATTCTGGCAAGTTACTTGTTCATGAAAATGAATACATTTCTAGTTTGAATAACCTGATGCATATATTATCTTGTCGTCATAGTGACCGTTTATTGTTTTTTGACACCAACAATTTTGTTAGTGATTTTGTTTTGATTGGGAACCATATGTTTCTTCCCAAAAATAGTCGACATTTATTAGCTACATTGTTAGCTTTTAATATACACGCAGTTATTGATAATTTAACTGAGACTAGGTTTAGTGATTTAACAGTATTATCCAGTTTTTCTGATAATACTTTAAACGACAATTCTTTAAACGATTAGAGCCGACAAAAGAGAAGTCGAATAGTAATATTTTACTATATCATCAAAATATAAATCGCTTCTCCGGCAAAATTTTAGACGTGGAATTGTTAGTAGATAAATACCACATGGATATCTTATGTTTTTGTGAAACTTGGTTAAAACCAGATAGGATGTTGTTTAATGTAAATAATTTCTCAGTTGCCAGCGCGTACAACAGATCCACAGTGGGTGGTGGTACCCTGATACTTTGTAATAGTCATTTAAAATATAAGGAAAGGAAGGATATCACTGCTTACTCTGTTGATCGCTTGTGTGAGGTAGCATGTGCAGAGGTCGAGGGGCATACTGTATTGTGCGTTTACAGACCACCAGCATCAAACTTGTCATTGTTTTTGATTACAATGGAAGAATTATTAAGTAAACTTTTCAGAGATAATAAATTAGTTTTTGTTTGTGGTGACTTAAACATAGATCTGTTAGTCAACTCGCCTGAAAAATGTAAGCTCATTTCATTATTTAAATCATTTAACCTAAAATATTTATTTAATGAACCAACAAGAATAACAGCGACTTCAGCTTCTTGCATAGATAATGTATTCACTAATTGTAAAGTAAAAGATTCGTTTTTAATTAGTGGCGTTAGGTCAGACCATACTGGTCAACTAAGTCAAATAAAAAAATTAACCTAGCTAAATCAATTCGATTAAGACCACTTACTAAAAATAAATTAATCTCTTTTAATAATAATGTTTTTAGCAACCTTTGTAACGCCAGTTTTGATTCAAACGACCCCAATATAAATTACGGCAAGTTGTTTTCAACAGTTTGCCAAGAATTCAATAAAACGTGTCCTGTAAAAACAGTTAAAGTCAACAATTCCAAATCGAAATTTAGTGAATGGGCCACTGTGGGCATAAGAAAAAGCCGAGATATCTTATATAATTTATATTACGAAAAATCTTTGACTTCCGATCAAGTTTTTCACACTTATGTTAGAAACTATTCCAAAATATTCAAAAGAGTCTGCGCTCAAGCAAAATCTCAAATAATAATTAACAAAATTGGTGCTTCTAATAATAAAATAAAAACTGTGTGGCAATTAATTAATAGAGAAACTGGAAAGATACAAGAACGCGATCAGAATGAGTTGTCTTTGAAAATAACTAATCAAACCATTTCTGATAGGCAAGAAGTCGCTGAGACATTAGAAAATTTCTTTACCAACATTCCGTTAGAGGTTACGAAGTCTCTTCCTTCCTCATCTAAATTAGCTGAAGCTCTTCTTAAAGAAAACTTTACTGAAGACATACCAATCTTTAAATTTAAACCAATATGTATTGATACAATTAAAAACGCGTTCAAAAGTCTCAATATAAAGAATACTGAAGACTTGTGGGGGATATCCGTTAGGGTTCTTGGAGATATTATTGACTCAATTGCTCCTGTCCTAACAGGCATATTCAATCAATGTTTGGACAGCGGCACTTTTCCTGACTTAATGAAACACAGTAAAGTAGTACCAATTTTCAAATCAGGCTGTAAGAGTGATCCTTCTAATTATAGACCTATATCCGTGCTTCCAGCATTGAGTAAAATCTATGAAAAAATCATGCTGGAACAGATGTTGTCTCACTTTAATTCAAATGGGATCCTGCATAGTCAACAGTTTGGTTTCACGAAAGGTAGGTCGACAACGGACGCGGGAGTAAAACTCATCAGCCACATCTTGGAGGCTTGGGAGAGGTCCCAGGATGCCATTGGCATTTTCTGTGATCTCTCAAAAGCTTTCGACTGCGTCGACCACAACACACTGATCTGTAAATTGCACCACTACGGAATTCGTGGAAAATCTGCTGATCTCGTGCTTTCCTATTTATCAAACAGACAGCAAAAAGTAAATGTTAATGGGGCGACGTCCTCCGGGTCTCTAGTCAAGATGGGCGTGCCCCAAGGTTCAATTCTCGGCCCTTTCCTTTTTCTTGTTTACATTAATGATCTCCCTTTTATGATGGCCAAATTATCGGATATAATTCTATTTGCTGATGATACTTCGCTAATTTTTAAAATAGATAGGCAAGATACGGATGTTTTAAATGTCAACGAAAGTCTAATTGTTCTCTCAAAATGGTTCGCAGCTAACAATCTTTTACTGAATGCGAAAAAAACAAAATGTCTAAAGTTCTCTTTACCAAATGTACCACAACATGACCTAAACTTAAATCTTGACGGCAAAAATCTTGAAGTTATAACGGAAACTGTATTCTTAGGGATTACTATCGATTCAAAATTGCAGTGGGGCGCGCACATTAGAACTCTTTCGGGTAGGTTAAGTTCGGCTGCATATGCAGTAAGGAAAATAAGGCAGCTAACCGATGTAGCTACAGCTAGGTTAGTATACTATGCTTATTTCCACAGTATTATGTCTTATGGCATTCTGCTGTGGGGATCAGCAGCAGACGTTGACTCAATTTTCATCCTACAAAAGAGGGCAATCCGCGCAATCTATAAAATGGGTCCTCGCGAATCCCTCAGAGAAAAATTTAAAGAGATCGATATACTGACTCTACCTTCACTTTATATTTTGGAATGTATTTTGTATGTCCGTAAAAATCGGGGGCTGTTCAAAACTAGAAGCGACTTCCATAATTTAAATACACGCAGTAAGCACGAAATTGTAATACCCAAATTCAGATTAACGAAAACTAGCAAGTCTTTTCTTATAAACAGTATACGCTTTTATAACAAGTTGCCAAAGTCAGTTATAGAACTGACCGATGGAAGGTTCAAAAACTACATCAAACGTATCCTTATTAAAAAAGCATATTATAAAATCAAGGACTACGTTGAAGATAAAAACATTTGGCCTTAGCTCCTTCTGCGCATGCAGCTTCCCTGGTAACTTGTAAACGGCACAAATATGTGGATGTCTCTAACTATTCTCAATCTCATTTTTCTTTCCTTCTTTTAATTAGACTTTTACAATGGTTTTCAAACATCTTTATAGCCCTTTGCTAAGAATAGTTACAGCACTGATAACAAAATTTGTGCCACATGTTAAATTTAGTCTTGTTATACTTATTTTTATTTACAATGTATAGATTCTTTTACCGATTGTTTTGTGAATGTGTGAACATTGTAGGCCTTCTAGTTGCTAGTTAACATTTGTTAACTTTTTTATAAAATATATAATCCTTTTATTTTATTTTTTTAGTTTCTTATGACTTATTGTCATAAGTCGGGCCTACGTTGTCCCCACATGTCTAAGTACTAATGCTGTAACATGGAAATATTGTAAAACCAACCATTTTTAAAAGAGTAACCATGGAGTTTCTTGCCGGTTCTTCTCCATAGGAAACGACCAACCCGAACCGTGCACCTTTTGTCGACGTTTTATAAGTGCCCATGTAGGCCTATGTGAAATAAAAATATTGATTTTTTTGATTTTGACAAATGTTTGGTATTTTTATGGCAAAAAAAAGTTTGCCGTGTCAGCTAGTTATGATATAAAAATAGCAATAGAAGTTACTTTTAATTTTTATTTTCCTCTGTATTAATTAAAAAAAGACCCAGACATGTTAAAATAAAAACTTGTCTTCCTAGAACCACATTTGGCGTATTTATAAAAATATATTTCAGTAGTAAAAATTTATTTAGCCAAATAAATACTTTAAAGGTAAATCTTCAGTCCAGCAGTGTCAGCCGGGATGATAAATAGAAATAGGCTTTCTTTTGAATTTGCTAATTAAATCATATATCATTAGCTAATTTTCTTAAAGGTGGAGGATACTTTTGCAGGCACAACTTAATCAGATGGCGGTACTCCAATGAGCTATAATGTGATAGCAGTGTCTCTGTGCAAAAACACCTGCACTCTGAAATACCTTTACGAGGCAAATGCAAATACTAGCGATTTCGACGTGTCTAAATTCTGGCGATCATCATCAACAGCCTTTTGATATTCCCACTGCTGGAACACAGGCCTCCCCTCTGTGAGAGAGCGAGTGGGCCTTAATCTACCACGCGGGCATGTTGGTGGATGTCACATGTCTTCGAATTTTTGTTTCTAGGCCGGTTTCCTCATGATGTTTTCCTTCACCTTTTTTAGAGCAGTGGTGATGAAATAATTAACACAAAGTAAAGCGCCTGCCGGGATTGGAGCCCACGACCTACGTCACGTAAGTCCGGGCCGTTACCACTGGGCCAACACTGCTCTCGGTCAATTCTGGCGATAACACGTTTAATTTGAAGTCAGATACGACGAAGAAGACAGCGATAAAGAAGTGGACTCACTCGTATCGTCCTGCGCCGGGGCCCGGCGCGCCCTGCTGCGGGGGGCCCTGCCAGGGCCGCTCGAAGCGGTTGGCGTTGGGCGGCGCGCTGGGCCGCGAGTCCCGGGGCCCCCAGCGACTGCCGCCGCGCCCGCCTCCGCCACCGCCGCCGCCCCATCTGCTGCCGCCGCCGCCGCCACCGCCGCCCGAACCGGTGCTTCCTCCCCAACGATCCTCTGTAATCATAATAATACATGTAGCCATATCTATGACACTACATACTGGATCGCACCAGCAGAGTCTGGATCGCACAAGCAGAGTCTGGAATATATTTTTTACACTGTATATTAACTTATTGTAAAGTATTGTTCTTTCAGTAAAAAATAAAAAAACAAGAAATAAAAAGTCTTAAAGAACACCAAAATTTATTTGAATTGTGATGTATTTTATTCAATTTTAAAGTAATAATGGTACAAATTCACGCTAAATGTTTATTACTAGCTTCTGCCAGCTGCTTAGCCCGCGTGAAAAGTAGCCTATGTGCTATTCCAGAATATAATCTATCTTTGTGCAAAATTTCATCCAGATCCGTTGAGCAGTTTGTGCATGATTAAGTAACAGACATACACACATCCAATCTTTCGCATTTATAATTTTAGTAAGATATATTTGTCACAGGAGTAGATCTTAATGACAAGGCTGCGATCGAATCGACTCTACTCCTTTTTCACTATAGAAATGGATGGATAAATATGAGTAACAATATGTCTTTGAAACATCAAAATTAAGTAAAAATACAAAACCACCTTTGGTCATAATTCTACAAAAATACAAAATAACCTCAAAGATTTTTTTTAAACAAAGTAATGTTTACCTGTACTAGAATTATCGGAATCCATCACAATAACTTCATAAAACTTTATGGAACACTAATATTTTCCTATCAATGAAATATTTTGAGCGTTGAGAACAAACACACATACACACTATCTACGCGCACTAGAAAAATCGCGATTGTTAACTGTCAAATTATTATTACTGTGACTTACCCACATATCGGGACTTTTTTTGGCATTTCTAACGTCACTTTTGACTTAAACAACAAAGTTTCAACTACCCACCCGCATACTTTGAAAAGTTCAAGAATATAATAATCAAATTATTATTATTTTTGGGAACTACCCACGTATCTAGGATTCCTTTTTAGTATTTTTAACGTCACTTTTGACGTAGACGGTGAAGTTACGCTAGCTACCCGCAGGCGCGCACAACTTCGCGAGTGCGATTGTCAAATTATTATAACTGGGACCTACCCTCTTATTTGGTATTATTAACGTCGCTTTTGAAATTTGGCTTTTAACCACCTAAATCCTTTGAATCGACGTATGTGTGACGCTGCGTGCCACTTATCGGGCTCAGTAACTGTGTAAATGTACCGTCGACACATAAAAAAAATCACCATCCTTTTATTACCTTTACAGCCATCATTATTTATTTAATAAAAATCTAGTAGATAATAAAATAGATTATTATTAGTTGTACCCAATATTGAGTCTACACTCTTTCATTTCAGCTAGATCCTCAAGCACCCCAATGGTAAAAAAATACCGGCCAAGTGCGAGTCGGAATCGCGCACCGAGGGTTCCCTACAAAGCTTACAGGTATTATAGACCTGAGTATTTGATATGAATTTCAATTTAATACCTCTACGCGTTCATGAGGAAAGGGGTAGTATGTTTACAATTATTAAAACTATTTTTATTATATGATGTAACTGAAAATTTATTGTTTTCGCAATTTTTCCTTTATCTTTGCTATAAGACGTTGCTTCGTACCAAATTTCAAGATTCTGGGTTCACGGGAAGTATCCTTTAGGTTTTGATTCCCTTGCGAGTGTCGAAAATTTGCGACATATACGGCTGTATCTTTTGATTGCGTTGGTTTAGAAGTTTGATTTTTTAACAGCTTTAAGGGACAGTAGACCTGAGTATTTGATATAAATTTCATCATTGCTTGATACCTCCACGCGTTCCTTTGAAAAAGGGTCTTGACGGACACAGACGGACGGACAACAAAGTGACCCTATAAGGCTTTCGTTTTTTCCTTTCGAGGTACGGATCCCTAAAAAATCGTGTCATCAGCAAAAATCGTCACCACACCTAGATAGGCATTCTGTACTGCGTTTGTTAATTCAGTCTTCACACCTACATTTATCTACCTAAAGAGTTGTTAATGTGATGGTTAAAATAAGCATTCCATTACAATTTACCTTGCCTATTCTAAAAACTTAAATATAAGTTGATTGTGGATTGACAAAAGTGGTCGCAATCATATTATTATCTTAGCAATCAAGACTTACTATTCCACTGCAGACCAATGGCATCTTCTAATACAAAGACAACACAAGCACTTCTTAGCGTGTCGATTAAAATAATAGTTTACAATAATATAATATTGACTTCAGTTAAATACTAAAGTTTGTTTCAGCCATTATTCAGCTGACCACTGCTCAGTGCTGTGCTCCGCCACGTTCGTTCAAGGCAGATAGGAGATGTCATACTTTTAATAATACGGCGTACTTTTCACGGTTGGCGCATGGACGTCCGGAACAACTATGTATATGGTCTACACATAGTTGTTCCGGGTCTGGCTGTTTGTGTATGTAAGTACAATGTTCAATGTCTGTAAACGCACCCACTTTTCAGGAGTAATTCCTAGTGTGGGGCGGGCTTTTATAAGAAAGATCTAATGTCAGTAAAATCAAGTCAATCATAACTGAGTAGGACTTACCACGATCTCCCCTGCTGAAGTCCCTGTTCCTGCGGTCGTCCCGGCCGTGCCGCTTGTCGTTGGAGCGGTGGCGCTTGTTGGGCGGCGCGTCCCTGGTGGCGGAGCGCTCGCGCTTGTCCTTGTCGCGCACCACGCCGGCGGCCTTCGCCTCGCGGTGGTAGGCCTCCACTATGGCCTTGGCCTCTTCAGCCCCCAGCTCGGGGTACAGCACCTCGTCTAGCCACGAGCACTTCTCGGGCAGCGTGAAGTTGGCTACAACAGAGAAGCGTGTGAGCGGCGGCAGGGGCGGTGGGGGCGGGGGCGGCTCCTATGCTAGTACAGCAACCAACCTTTCATGTCCACGATAGCCCCGTCGGGCACCTCCTTGCCGTCGGCCTCCTCGCGTCGTTTCTGCCGGTCGCGGTACGTCTCGTCGTCGGTCACTATCACGACCGCGACCCGCCGGTACCCGTCGAATTCCCTCAACTTGCGCCTCTGGGCCGACGGGTATACGTTCGTCTGTTTTTACCCAATGCGATATCGAAACCGCGAATTACGTCGATGGCCGTCGTCGGATCCCGCGCAGATTATGATGTGGAGCAAAACATTCTCATTATAGACACTGACGTTTATCCAGCGGTGACGTTTGTACTTTTGTGTTAATGTTTTTGTGGCAGTTCGACACCTAGAACAAGCTCAATAGAGATCCCATCGCGGTTATATGAGTGGGCCGATTGGCAAGTCAGCGCCCACCGCTCCCGCGTACTCAGTACTCACCTCGGCGGACTACAAACAATACATTATGCGGAAGCGGTGTCGTAACTACTCTTATACATAGGACGTACCTTATGAAGATGCGTAGATATATAGATGGCATACGAAGCTAGATAGTCGCTATATAACATGGCATACATATACATATAGTTCCATGAAGATAGATTGATATTGAAAGGCAAATGAAAGGGGACTCGTCAAACAGTCGCGGGGGTACAGTCGTTCGATCTCGATTGTTCCTGAATTAAGTGTGGCTGCCAAAGTTTGAATGTTCATAGTAAATTGGAGTGTTGCTCACCTGGTCGAGTATAAAATTCCTTTTGCGTCCCTTGGCGATATCCAACAACCTAAGCACGCATTTAGCGCACTTGGACACCATAGCGTCCCACCTGCCGTCGTAGCTGGCGCGGAAGGGCTTACAGTCCACCTGTGTCGACGTACACATGATACAATACTACTCCTAGACGCGCGGCTGACTTAGCCTAGCTTACTCTAAGGAATACATGACACTGATACCAGGGACTCCTTGGTGACTCGGGACGAGGTATACGTACGTCCTCTTCAGTCGGCGATCCACTGGTATCATATTAACTACACTGCTAGTTGGTGACCGCTAAAGGTCGATTAAACATTGTTTTGTTATAATGTTTTTTTGTTTATAAATGTTGCTCATATTGCACCCTGTTGAAAATACAGACGAACATTAGTTTTGTCAATGTTTACAGTTGGAGCTGAAGTCGTTTATTGTGCTCATACCTCTAGCTGGAAGGAAAACATTATTAACTTGTGTACAGTGTTGTGTTTGAGAAGAAAATGTCTTTTATTTATGTTTAATTTTATTTAAATAATTTAAACTGCAATACTTTGAGGTGCTGTTATGATTTATTTAAATTCGATTCATTCGTCACAATCATACTTCTGAGTTCGAAACTTTTCATTCATACTTTGGGCGATGTTATTCGGCATGAAATTAAAAAAGGCCAGGCGCGCATGACTGTATGTTGGGCTAAGAATATTATTTTTTAGTAATAAACTGGTTTTCAACGCTTTTCTCTTGCGAATGACACTTACCTCGCTGTGTTAAAGCAGCTTTTCCAAATTGCTTCATATCTGATACCATTCCAAGAGATCATTAAATCAGGTTTCTGTATTCAATATTCTATATATTCATATCCTTGTCAGCATATCATGCGCGCTTAACCTAACAGAAGTTTACAGCTAAGCAAATAAAAAGTGGTAAAAATGAACATTTCTGAGAGAAAAACATCGCAACAACTCAAAGGGAGCCTTCAAAAACTGCATGACTTACTAAAACATAAATAAAAGTGTTTATAGTGTGAATGCAGTGTGGCAGAGTCAGTATGGTTAGATTTATTTCAATATCCAAACAAAGCAAACCGATCTTCTTTAATATTTTATAATAATTACAATATGAGTCAACCAACCAACTCCCGCCGAGACAAAAAAATAACGCCTTGAAGTAACTTTTTGCTTGCCTCAAGACAGATTTTTCAATCGTCAAGTAACTTTTACCTAAAGAAAAAATATGACAGACCAACATATTTTCCACCCCAAAAGCTGCCGTCAAGCCCGCTAAATTTATTCATAAAATAAAACAGACGACCTAAAAACCAGCTCTACGACAGCCAAAAAGTGCATTCCACCTTAAAAACATTCTACAGCAAGATGTCCTTGTCATCAGACATTGAAACAAATCCATATACACTCTCTCATGTGTGTGTGTGATTGGTGGGTGTGGTGTGTGTAGGGTGTGGGTGTGGCGGCGTACCTTCATGCGGTCGAACAGTGCGCCGGTGGAGAGAATGTTGTAGCGACGCTCGGGGTGCGCGGCCGCGTGTGCGCGAGCCCACTGCGTCTTGCCGCAGCCTGGCATGCCCACCATGAGGATCACCTGTACAAATCACATTGTTAAGTCAGCCCTGTAATCAATTGAATAAATCTTGTGAGCATTGA
The DNA here is from genome assembly GCA_964057195.1 of Orthosia cruda. Lineage (NCBI taxonomy): Eukaryota > Metazoa > Arthropoda > Insecta > Lepidoptera > Noctuidae > Orthosia > Orthosia cruda. The sequence goes on from OZ059839.1 coordinate 30,964,044, forward strand.
GGCAGAAAATTATCAATCTGCCTAGCCTTTTCCCAACTATGTTGGGGTCGGCTTCCAGTCTATCCGGATTCAGCTGAGTAACAGTGTTTTACATGGAGCAACTGCCTATCTGACCTCCACAACCCAGTAACTGGCTAACACGGTACCCGTTGGCTAGACTGGTGTCAGATCTCAAGCTTCTGCCTACTCATGACGACTATCAAAGATCAAATCAAATCAAGATCAAATGACAGCTGGGACCAACGACTTAACGTGCTTTCCGAGGCAACTCGGTATGTTGAAATGTTCACCCACCCACGAACCGTCCTCGTCAAGCGTTGCTTAACCTTGAAGATCGACCCGTACGGCTGTTATTTTTTAGCCACGAACTCCTCCGACGAAAATTATATTGTTCTAAAATGTATCATCTGTCATTATAATTTTTAATCTTCTCTTTTCTCTGTTATATATTTGATATGTATTAGCATATTATATAATATTGTTTCTATGTATTTTATGTTATTATGTCTAAGTAATATTATTTACGTATGTAATTTTGTACACTGACAGCCCTAAATTCTTCTCCTATCGTTCAGTCCATCCAAAGGTTGTCTGTAAGAGATTGCCCTGTGCGATAAGACCGACCATTGTACACTTGTCTTTGTGAATGATTGTCCTGTACAATAAATAAATAAGTATGAGGAACATTGTTCCTAATTTCTCATAGTTATTCAAAAGGCAGAATCCACCCACCAATCAGGTTGTCTGGTGCTATAACGCGGTATAGATGTAGTCAAGTAAAACTAATATCTGTTACCATATTTTTTTTTGTTTTCTCTTGTGTACCTTCAAAAGGCGCAGCACGTGACCACTGTGCCCGGTCTTACGTGGGGTCACCTACTGGACGGACAGTACTATAAGGACGATAGCCAGAGCCTAATAAATTAAATACATTAACTTTTATATTTGATATATTTCGTACGAATTCCACAAATTGCCTGCCTTCTGGGCGGCTCCACTAGAATTGACAAATCAAAAGCTTTACAAAAACATCTTCACTTATTTTCTGTTCGAAATTCATTTACCTTTCAAGTAATACCAATTGCCAGTGTTTTTTATAGGCAAGTAGGTTGCCTTCTAGCTAAGCAGAGTCCTCACAGTACTTTTTAACCCAAAGGTTGACTGATAGATAATTTCTTGCTGTTTTAAATCCGCCTATATCCTTTCGGTTGTCGCCTATGTTTGTACATGAAGTTTAAATAAATAGTACCTGGGCGACCAAGCTCTGCTCGGGTGAAAATAAAGAAAACAAAGTTTTCTAAAAATGAAACTTAGCTAGATCGATTTATCGCCCCCGAAAGCCCCGCATACTAAATTTCATGAAAATTGTAGGAGCCGTTTCCGAGATTAAGATTATATATATTACATATTGTAAGAAATACTAGACACGAGGTACAGACAGAACCTTGTGTGATGATACGCCATGAGGTCATCTGCTACGGCGTAGCATCGATCATCCCAGCGCTACGCAAGGGGGAGACGCGGGCAAAGACGACAGTCCTAATTGAGCTAACACTCCAGATACACGTGTATTGATTGTTGATAAATTTATTAATGTAAGTGATTATAAACCCCGTGAGTTGTCTCTTTTCTGAACCCTAGCAATATATACAAGAATTGCTCGTTTATTCTGTGCCTCTCGCATCCAGTGTATCCCATCGCCTTTTCAGTCCACCTTGTATAAGCCCTTCAACATCTTTACCGCAAGCTCTTTCAAGTACGATTTAACTAACTAGCTAATATCCTATACTTATAGCATAAAAAGTATAAACTTTATATCCTACCTCACAGTCGGCAATGCTGGCGGGTCGGGAGGGTCCCTCCACGATGTCGACGTTGCTAATAAGCACGTAGCCGGGCATCAAGTCAGCCTCGGAGCCGTCCAGCTCCTCCTCTACTGTGTAGCTGTGGACAATTAATACAATAATTAGTAAAACTTCACAGAAAAAGTGCTATGTAGTAGAAATAGATTGTGGAATTTGAAAACATCAAATTCCACAATCGTTACAATCAAAAACGCTTTCTATTTTTATCCCGTTTTGTAATTATATTAAAATGTAATTCCGCTTGCGATCTCATATATTATACAAAAAATACGAGAGTAAATACGGAATATTGATATACCTGCTAGGAAGACTCATCCCACAAAAGTGAAATGAGTATTTTAAAACCTTACAGGATAATATCCTTTTTGTTAAGCAATACGAATTTTGTGTAACAAAAAGGAGATTAGCACAAAGTGAATGCACTTTCTATCTTGTAATTACAACCCAAAATATTAGTTTTCCATCGACTCGAAAAGAAGCTCCTTGAATAGTTTATTTTGTCTAAACAACCAATTGTTAACTTGATATATCCTGCTGTGTAAAAATGTGTCGTTATTATTTTTACACGGCCTTAGAAAAACAAATACACACTAGAACGAAGAAGAATCGTGTCTGATGTACAAACGAACGGACGACAGACCGTCTGCAGTGTGTCGTGTGTTAAAAATCGTGATCGTAAATCATGTCGTGCGGTGCTTCGTGAATAAACGTTCTAAGACTTTCTGTCCGCGAATTTTCAGCGTCGTGGCACCAGTCTAACGGTACGTTCACACGGAGCCACGTTTTGCCGAATCTTATTTTCATCGGATCTGGAAAAACCGAATGTTGTATTCACACAGCACATCTTACATTGCCGTATCCGTCGGCCTCGTATCGAGATCCCTTGTGAACACACCATCCAGCTTTTTTTTAGCAAAAGCGCGCACAGTTCCTCGCGTTGATAGTCCCGCCCACCCCTCCTCCCCCGCTTGTGCGACCCGACGACGTATTCGGTTTCAAGATCCGGCAAATAACCGAATCTACCCCTGCGTGTATCTTATGAACGCATGTATTGAATGCGCTATACGACAGCACCGGATCTTACATTTTGCAGTACGGCCGGATCGGTTTGTAGTCGCAAAATCGGATGTCAACTTCAGCAAGATTCGGTTTTTTTGCCGCGTCTTGAAACTGAATGCATGTGTGAACTCATCATTCGGTAGAGAAACACTCGACGCCGTGTGAACGTACCGTAAGAGCCTTTAAAAAGCCGATCCTGTTCTAACACTCCATGTATCTCATTCTATGTAGTAAAATTATAACTTACCGGATGACGAACTTAATCCTCTTGTCCAGTACATGTCCTTGCAGGACTTGCTCTTCAGTAACCTCGGCGAGTTCGCCTTCTGTAGAAAAACATAACAAATACTTCAGTTAACGAGAGGCAATTATGATCATTCAAGTAAAATGTGATTGGGAATCAAGTAAAAGAGATGCTTTTTACCCGGCTGCAAGGAAAGGGTTATGTTTTTCGCGCGTATCTTGTATGTATGTAATATTCTTTATTACCTCATATCTTGCAAACCGCTAAATGGATTTTTATAATTAACACATCGTTTGATAGGGCTTGGCCGCCCAAATGTTCTTAGATAAGTGACGTTAAAAAAAACAAAAATGGCGGCTTTTGTGCGCCATATTGGGGGCGACTCAATATTTTTTTTCTGCGAAACCCATCGAGTGGGGTATCAAAATGAAGGATTTTTAAAGGTGATTACAAAAATATATACCACTTATATGTTTAAATGCGATTAGAAAAAAAAATAGGTAACTAATAGTTGTAAATCTAAAAAGTTAATTTAAAAATCAAAAACCCGACTGCGAAGGATTAGGCGGTCAGCCAGCTCGCGAATATATATCCTCCGACTGCACAGCATGATTTTCTACTTGTTTACATCTTTTTAGTTCGCAGTCGGGTTTTCGAAGTCAAATTAATAACAGACTCTCTCTCGTTTGACTATCATCTCACCTGCCGGGCGAGCACGGCCTCTGTGATAAGCTCGAGTCACGCATTTTATCACGGTTTTTGTTCCCAAACTGTGATAAAAATGTGTGTCTCAAGCCTGTCACAGTAGGCCGTGCTCGCCCACCTAATGTTAAGCAATGATGTGGTCGACGATGAAGCACGCTTGCCTAGAAGTAACCTATTCACTATTGACTGATGACGTGAAATGTGAATTTGTGAAAAGTTTTTATCTTTCAAAGAAAGCGCGGCAAATGTCTTATGAAGCTTGTTATGTAATTCCGCTTGCGATCTCATATATTATGTAAAATACGAGAGTAAATACGGAATATTGATATACCTGCTCAGATAACTTACACCACATGAGCGATATAAGTATTTTAATACTTCACAGGTAATGTACTACTGGGTGAAAATAACTGTGCACCTGGCGCTGTGACGTCACTCTGACGTTCAACTCTTGCTATAAGGATGTTTCCTGGATATAAAAATGATAATTCTACTAGCTGACCCCCCGTCATCTGGCTACCAACCTACCCTACCCACCTACCTACCTACCTACCAATTTGTTAAACTATTTATTTGAATCACACCATCAGCCTATTAATGTGCCCACTGCTGGGACACAGGCCTCCTCTCTGTGAGAGGGGATGGGCCATAATCCACCACACGAGTCCAGTGCGGGTTGGTGGATGTCACATGTCTTCGAATTTTTGGTTCTAGGACATGCCGGTTTCCTCACGATGTTTTCCTTCACCGTTTTTGAGATTGGTGGTGATGAAATAATTTACACAAAGTAAAGCGCCTGCCTGGGTTTGAACCCACGACCTACAACTTGAAAGTCGCGGCCGATACCACTGGGCCACCACTGCTTTGAATAAGAATTATTAATACTAAAATTAAATACGAATGTATAGAACTTTTGTTTCTACCGGCGATCTAATTAATATTTAGATCATAAAAGCTGATATTGTGACTTATCGTTGATACTTAGATATGCTCTCGCAGCATTTTTTGTAGGTAATGAGTACTTTAATTATGTAGTACATAATTTTTATGCATCTTCAATATTTTTCTCAACGCATGCCAAAGAATGAATTTTATAGGCAAAATTTTAGTTTTTATAGGGTTACATTATTGCAATTTTCATAAGGATCTCTAATTTTTTTTAATAATAATTCATAGCCTATGTAACTCAGAAATAATGTAGTTTTCCCCTGGTGAAAGAATTTTTAATGCCGGTTCTGTAGATCCAGAGATTACCCCCTACAACCTCACAAAATTTACCTCTTTATAATATTAGTATAGATTTAGACCTTCAGTGAGATTATTAAATAATATTAGACCCGTACTTTTTGCTTTATTAAATAAATCGAAATTGTCAAAGATAAAGCGCAAAGTTCAGCAGTGGGGTCTTGTGACGTCACTTTGTCAGTATAAAGTGTAGCACACCGTGATGTCACACGTTATTTCAACGCACTGTATCGTCACAATTTTATGTTTATGTGACAAAAGAAAAACAAGGTGTCTAAAATTTTTAAGATGTCTAACTTACGGACTGAATAGATATTCTTTGTCAACTACCCTATTGGCGCACGATGTGCACAGTTATTATGACCGTGTTTTTACAACGTATTTTCTGCAAAAACACTTTTACCCTATTTGAATGTACATTACTAACCTGGTTCAGGTTCATCCTTCACCTCCGCCTCTGCAGGCTTCTCGCTGGACTCAGTGTCCATGGGCTCAGCCTTAACATCGGCTGCCTCATCAGCCGGCTTTTCTGCTGGTTTCTCACCATTCTCCTGCAAGATATGGAAGGTTTAGACTTGGTAACATCATAACTGTATTCTCTGAAGAGGTAAATAGAGTAGTAAGCACACCTTCATAAGAGGACAAGCATTGAAGAGAGTACAAACTGAACTAATCCAGATTCTGATTTTACAGATGGAAAAACCTAATTACACTGCTGCACTTGGATATTGAACCTATGACCTGTTCACCTGTCTTGCGATTACGAAAGTATCAAGATTTCGAAATGTAATTCCGCTTGCGATCTCATACTTCATGAGAAATACGAGAGTAAATACGGAATATTAATATACCTGCTCAGATAAATTACACCACACGAGTGAAATAAGTGATTAATTACTTTACAGGATAGAAGATGAGCTGCCTTGGGATTGGATGAATGGATATAGAACCTCGATTCATAAATCAACGTATAACGCTCACAACGGATCTTTGTGTCTCTGAATTGGCTGCCAGACCCTGCGCAGTAGCTATTTTTGTATCAATATTAAAGGTGAAGATAGCATTGTATAACTGTCTCTTGCACTCGCTAACGTTTGTCACATCGTCCTATCTCGCTTACTGTATGCAGTATACTCGATGACAAACTGATTCTTGCACAATAGTTGGCAGAGGTAACTTCAGAGACACAAAGAACCACTGTGACTAACATACATAGCATTTAGTGTAGCTAAAAACACAAACAAAAATGTATTGCGTTGCTAGCAACATGTAGCAAGGTAACCTAACACGAAGGAGATCCATCTCCTTCGAACCTAACCTGTCCGTGTTGGAGTGCCCTAAGCACCCAAGCTAGCTTCGCTCGGTATTGGACTGATTTTTTACCTCTTTTTGATTTCTGACCGTAATTTAATTTTTTAATGTTGATTTTGGTTTGAATATAGATACTTATGTTGCTGCAACGAAGTTGATCATTCTTTATTATAGTGTGGCATACCCAAACAACCCTGTCACAATTTGTTCCTTATTTTTATTTAATAGCATAATCAGCCTATAATGTGCCCACTGCTGGGACATAGACCGCCTCGTCATAATCTACCACATGGGCCCACTGTAAGTTGGTAGATGTCACATGTCTTCGAATTTTAGTTCTAAGTCATGCCGTTTGCCTCACAATGTTTTCCTTCAAAGTTTTGAGCTGCTTGGTTTCGAACCCACGACTTACGACTTGTAAGTCGAGGCCGAAACCACTGGGACACCAATCCCCTTATATAATATCCAACACTTAAAAATATTATGGAAAAAGTATGATTGTCACCTTGGGCTCATCAGCCTTCTCAGCATTCTCCTGAGCTGGTTCAGTTTCCTTATCTTTCTCTGGCTCCTTATCTTTCTCCTTCTCTCCCTCTGCCTCCGGTTCTTCTTCACCTCTCTCTTTCCTCTCGGCGGCCTCTTTCTCTTTCTTTTCACGGTCTTGCTTTTCGCGCTCCTGAAGTAAAGAATCGACAGATGTCTTTAATTACTCAATTGTTTGAGTAAACATTCAGAATCCATACCAAGTTGACAACAAAGTGAATTAAAAATTTATATCCTTTTCCAGATCTAGAAGGATTTGGGGGAAGCTAACCCAGCAATGGGACTGGCTAACATAAAAAAGCCTTTACCAGTTTGCCTGCAGCAAGCTACATGGCAATAAAATAGCATGGTTTAGAATTCATGCCAAGAGAGTTATTCGCGACGCTAAAGCGAAGCCTCCCAATGGCATCAAGTCAGGCCTTCTCGAAACAACGAAAGTGAGTGCTATGGATTTTCAAATATTACTACTTCTACACAACTATTTTGATGACTATAATAATTGTACATTGTAGTACAAGTGTGTAATTTTGGTGATTACCGCTGAGGCGCCATTGAGACCCGAGCCTTCAGGTGAGGGTCTTAAGAGAGCCGAGGACGGTAATCATCAATACACACGTGTATCATACGACGTTTTTCAACACACTTGTGAAGAAAATAATACTAAAAAATCATTTCCAACAATGAAAAACAGTTGTGTACATTTTTTCGCAATGGCGGGCAAAATTATTCAGTTTTCCTATGCGCGCGCATCTAACAATGGCGATCGGCTATAGACTAAAAATAATGAGTTATCTTTTTTTGGCTTTTCGCGGATAGCGTTTTAGCCACGTACAAAATCAGGAATTTCAAGTTTTCTTTATTATAGACAAAAACAAAAGTTATATTTAAATGAAAGTTTTATTTATTAAACACGTACAAGTTGAAATTATCTATTTAAATACGAAGCTGCATGAAATGTGTTGCATTTGTACTATTGAGCACGATCTTTTTTGTATCGAAACTTTTTTAAGAACAAAGCAAACCAACCAATAAATATAAAAAAGAAACTCTTTATCTCACTTGTGAATAATAGTAATGAAAAAGTCACAGTTTGATAACAGGTGTCATTATGTGCCTAATTGCGGTGAAATTAGAGCCACTTTATGAGCAAGTGTGTTGAAAATGAAATTTCTCCTCCCTCTTTTGTCGCTCTTCCGTTCTTACTTCTGCCAGCGCGGTGTCTCTATTTCTTATCACTATTATGTTATCATCTACATACCTCCTTCTTCCTCTTCTGCCGTTCCTCCCTCTCGTTCTTCTCCTTCTCCTTTCGCTCGCGTTCCTTGTTAGCGGCCTCGTCCTTCTTCCGCTGTAACTCTGCCTCGATGGCACGCTTCTCTTCTAGAACTTTTTCGACCGGAATCTCGACGCGATTGCGAACGGTCTTCGTTTTTGTTATCATGTTGTATCTGTTGAAAAAAAGGATATAGCAATGTAAAAAATAATTGTGGTGAACGAAGGAGAAACTGAAACCCTTCCTTATAATTAAAACTATTCCTAAAAAAATAAATGTACACACAGTACTATTTTCTATGTTCCATGTAGTTATTCAAGAAAGATAAAAAATTGTCATTATTGCTACAAATAATACAAAGTTCCCTCTTGGCATGTATAACTAGTTATCTATCCAATTCACCGTAGCGGCGAAAGACAATGGTAATTTCTATTGGGTCTGCTAATTAGCGGTTGACAGGATAGGTATTCTTTTTCAATAAGAATAATAATAACATTCTACTACTACCATCAAAACATATTTGAACGGAATATAAGTAGAAAAATATCTTCAAAGAAAGTTCCATTGATATTCAGTCACAAGTTTCCCACTTGACATATAGGTATCTTTTTTCAATAAGAATAATAATAAAATTATACTCCTACCCTGAAACCAAACATTTTCACACGATCCAACCCCAAAAATGTTATTCCGCTCGAGAGCTCATGCATTACAGAACACACAAGAATAAACACGGAATCGAATGTCCCTGCTATAATAGAAACCGCAGAGTACACAATGCACTGTGGGTTGATCAAGGCAGGAATATTGAAACAAACAATGTCTACAAATTCACAAATATGCAAATAGTGTCGTTGAATGCGGGGTTCGAACCCGACGCCCCGTGCGTATGAAGCGGGAGCGTCCTCCTCTACGTCAACAGGGAGTTTAAAACAGCGGCGAAATTCCCCTCCAGTATCATCTAGACGGGAATAGATCGGATCGCTAGTCTAGACTGCGGTGTTCTAAAATTAAATTTTTCTTGATATGTGACGTCAGAGTTGGTGTGTAAGATATGGACGTACGCGTGCGTTTTGAATTACGTGCGCGTTCGGCACGCGGCAATCGAGGATATTATTATGTAGACAATTTTACATACATATATACATAAACTCACGCCTTTTTCCCATGGGGTAGGCAGAAAATACAGAACGCCACCTGCTACGATCCTTACTTACTTCTTTTGCTTCACTCACATTCATGCATCTAGTCATATAACATCGCCTATAAGGTCTATGTATGTCTTTCTAGGGCGTCCCCTCCCGGCGTTTCCATTCACGTCTGCCTTGTAAATACATTTCGTTAGTCGCCTTTCATTCATCCTCTCAACATGGCCAAACCATCTTAACATACTCTTTTCAATTTTAGTCACTACATCTTCTTTTAGACCACAACATTGTCTTATTACCTCATTCCTCAACCTATCATTTAAAGTTACCCCACACATACTTCGCAAGGAGCGTATTTCTACAATTTTATTTATTTATTATGGGAAAGATAAAATAAAAGTAGACAGTGGCGTCAGTTTTATTAAACCATCATGCATTTCGTGAATCTCTTACGGAACGCTAAACTGCATAATCTATCCTTTAAACGAGCAATTCTTGTATATAATATACTAGCTGACCCACGGGGCTTCGCTCCCGTCAACCCTGCCTAACCTGCCTGCTCTGCCTACCTACCTAATATTTTTTTTATGTATCATCAATAGTTTTCTCAGCGCACGCCAAAAAAGTGAATTTTATAGACAACATTTTGCTACCTTGGGTTACATTATTGCAATTTTCATCAGGATCTCAATTTTTTTTGAAAATATATTATAGCCTATGACACTCAGGAATAATGTAGCTTTCTACTGGTGAAAGAATTTAAAAAATCAGTTCAGTAGATCCAGAGATTACCCCCTACAACGACACAAACTTTACCTCTTTATAATATTAGTATAGATATAATCTGAATCTCGGAAACGGCTCCAACGATTTTAATGAAATTTAGTATTCAAGGATTTCGGGACGATAAAGCGATCTAGCTAAGTTTCCTTTTTAGAAAACTTCTTTTTTTTTTTAATTTTCACCCGAGCAGAGCTCGGTCGCCCAGATATTATTATACAGCTAAATAGCTGAGAGTAATAACAGTATTGTTAATAACAGTATTATTTGATAGTAACCTGTGATTATTATAACCAAATGTTCCAAAACATAATATGTTTTCAGAACATTTGGTTACCTTATGTGAAAACAATCACAAAACAAAGGCCTACAAGAGTTTTAAGCGTTGTGCGAACTACAAACAAATCGCCACACCTTTCGCTAGACTACACCTGGTATTAACATATTACCCTCCTTCGGCAGTCGGGTAAAAACTGAGCTAGAACTGCCTTAACAAAACAAATCAACCCATCAATCTGCCTAGCCTTTTCCCAAGTATATTGGGGTAGGCTTCCAGTCCTACCGGATTTAGCTGAGTACTAGTGTTTTACACGGAGCGACTGCCTATCTGACCTCCACAACCCAGTAACTAGGTAACACTGTATCCCTTGGCAAGACTGGTGTTAGATCTCAAGCTTCTGACTACTCGTAACGACTGTCAAAGATCTTCAAATGACAGCCGGGACCAACGGCTTAACGTGCTTTCCGAGGCATGGAGGAAGCTCGGTATGTTGAAATGGTCACCCATCCACGGACCGACCTCGTCAAGGGTTGCTTAACCTTGATGATCGACCAGTGCGGCTGTTATTACTTAGCCACGAGCTCCTCAACAAAACAAAACAACCATATTATTATTTACTTATTCAATGTGTTTACCTGTCATATCCGAAGTTAACTTTGTAGCAGATGTTCTTGGTCAGCAGATGCGGGAATAGCGGCTTTCCGTTGAGAATAGCCTTGTCGAACTCATAAGCCGTGCCTAGCTCAGTGCCGTTCAATGTGTACGAGATCTTGCAAGGGTTTGACTCCAGATCCTGTTGGAGAAAGAATAAGGTAAGGTGTATCTATTTATTTATTTATATAAGCTTTATTGTATGTACACCAAGTTAAATCATAGAAAAGGTAACATAAAACTAAAATACAAACAAAGGGCGGCCTTATCGCATACCGCGATCTCTTCCAGGCAACCTGGAATCTACTTTACTGAAGAGATTATTGAGGAAACTTGGTAAGGAGGAAGTCTATGGAGCTTGAGTCATGCTGCGTTTTTTGACACAAAATAAGAAACTTTTCATACTTGAACTTCTATGTAATTTAGTGCTACTGTATTTGAATGTTAAATGATACAAAATTATAACATTTTATTTTTATTTTGGGACTTAAATTGGGAGTATCAGTTGTTATATTATATTACTAGCTGACTCCGGAGGCTTCGCTCCCATCAACTGGCTACCTACCTACCTACTTTTCTTACCCTACCTACCAATTTGTTAAACTATTTAAATAATAATTAATACTACAATACGAATGTCACCAACTTTTTTCTCTATCGGCGGCGGCGATCTAATTAAAATTTAGATCATACAAGCCGCTATTGTGACTTAACTATGATGGTTAGATAAATTCTTTAACACATTTTTTTAGGTAATAATGTGTACTTTAATCATGTAGTTCATAATTTTCTATCATCAATAGTTTTTTCAGCGCCCGCCTAAGAATGAATTTTATAGGCAAAATTTTGTTACTTTAGGTTATATTATTGCAATTTTCAAAAGGATCACCTTAAAAAAAAAAATATAGGCAATGTCACTCAAGAATAATGTAGTTTTCTACTAGTGAAAGAAATTATAAAATCGGTGCAGTCGATCCAGAGATTACCGCCTACAACCTCACAATCTTTAAATCATTATATTATTAGTATAGATGTGAAAGTTCTAGTTTCGCGACTTCATCAGCATTGACTTCAGAATTGTATCCAGTTAGAAAAACTCACGATTCTAGTCTCCTGGTAGTTTGAGAGTTTTACCACAAATTAGAATTAAATTTCTGCTTTCCTGGCAATTAGTATCTAATCCAGGTACTAATTATACACGGACGGAGCTGCGGCCAGTAGCTAGTGCCTTCATATAAGTTCTAGTGAATAATTCAGTTTAATATACTCACCAAGTAGCAGCCAACGACGTCCTTCTCGTTGAGTTGCTTTCCGAAGTCTTTGAACTCACTTTTGTTGACCGCGCGACCGGTACTCTCGAAGCCCCAACTGAGCTCATCCTCGCCTGTAATAGTCATACAAATATAAAGTTCATATCGAAATATATTTAATTTTATTTACACTGTAACCAGCAATCTACGGTTACAGTGTAAATAAAATTAATTTATCTGTACGCAAATTACGAGTTGCGGAAACAGCCCGTCGAGACTAAATTAAAAAAATAGCTTTGTCTAGGCACCACACTTCCAGCACTAAGTTTATAATTATTTACTCAATTAAGGGAGAGCAGTGGTGGCTCAGTGGTAACGGCCGCGACTTACAAGTTGTAGGTTCGAACCCAGGCATACTTTGTGTAAATTATTACATCAACACTGCTCTCAAAAAACGGTGAAAGAAAACATCGTGAGGAAACATAGCAAGCATGACTAAGAAACAAAAATTCGAAGAGATATGACATCCACCAACATGCACTGGGCCCGCGTGGTGGATTACGGCCCATTCCCTCTAACAGAGAGTAGGCCTGCACGTACAACGGACCAAATGCGGGTCTAAGTGCGGAAAAGGGGTCCATGTATCCTATCCTATTCAACTAAGTCATAAACTTACCCAGATGCAGAGAAGTGTCGTCAGTGGACCATCCCATTCTCAGTCCAGAGCCTACGGTATCCTTCTCCAACAATTCCGTGGATGAAAGAGTAGTGCCGACGCGCACCTATAACGACAAAACAAATTTAATTACAACACAAATTATTGATGTTCTAAGGGCCAATTTCACCAATGAAACTTAACCTAATTTCAACTAAACTCAGTAAGTGCAAATACAGAGTTCCGATTGGTTGAGACCGCTGAGAAACTACCAATCAGAACGGTTTATTTGCATAAACGGTGAGTTTAGTTGAACTAATCGCGATTAGTATCATTGGTGAAATCGGCGGTAAGTCACCTCAAAAACCTGTATTATCAGAAGGATAAGGCAGACGTAGACCTATATTAAATCCACCAGTTATGTTTAACTGCCATGTAAAAGTAGACAAGCTGTTGCCTTCAACTGACAACAAGTTCACTTTATACTGCTACCGAGAATTTCCTGGTATTAAAGACCCTAATAACCTGACCGAGCAGGGCATGGAACCCATATATATAGTACTTCATATTCAACCACTAAACCAATGAGGCTACTAGCTTCATCTTTTGCTTGACAATAGGGTAGTTTACTGAAAATATGTTTATTGTCCGTCAGGTAGATTAATAAAAAATATTGGACACGTAAACATAAAGTGACACGACGATATAATGCGTTGAAATATCGTGTGACGTCACGCCGCTAGTACACTTTATGGCGCATTTACATTAAGTCGGTTAGACCGTATTCGGCTGCAGGCCGTATTCGGTCACCGACTAATATAAACAGGTATTCGTTTGGCCGTATTCGGTTTGGCCGTATTCGGTCGAGCCCGTTGTCGGTGTCGAGTGCGCCGTGCAATGAATATACAATCGCCGCATCAATCAAGTCGCCGAATTCGGTTAACCGACCAATGTAAACAACTCAATTTAGGTGAGCGTTTCAGTTAAACCGAATGCGGCCGCCGCCTTCGGTGACCGACTTCAAACCGACCTAATGTAAATGAGCCATTATACTGCCAAGTGACGTCACAAGCCCCCACTCCTGACCTTTGATGCTCTTTAACTTTGTCAATTTTTATTGATTTGGTAAAGCAAAAAATACGTGTCCAATATTATTTGATAATCTAACTGAAGGACTAAATAGAATTATCAATTGTCTACCTTGGAAACATCCCTATTCAAAAATAATTTATTCAAAATGATTCAATAAAAATAAATGATTTTGCATTTTAAGCCTTTTGAGAAAACAATTTTTGCATTACCTCATAGCACACTCTGCCTGCGTCAACACCGTGGCTGGCCCTCGCGCCTGCCCACGCGTGGGCAAAAGCACCTTCAGTGAGCGGTACCACGCTATTCAGGTTCGGTACTTCCAAGTACTGGTTCAGGTCACTGTCATCTGTTGGGCAAAATTAACAATATTAGTCTCGTGACATTCTGGAATTTGCCTTATTAGTGTTTAGAAGCGTCCTCACTGAAAACATTCACTTGTAATGAGCATTCGACGTCGCATATTAGAGTGGTGTGGACGTTGAGCCGAGCGTTACAAAGTTTACACGCAAGGCATACTTCGGCCGGACGTCGTATCGATTTTCGCGGAAACTGCTCGCATTCGAATGTTCACGCAAATAAAACGCTCGAAAGCCGAGTACTCAGATAATGAAATGAATGAGTATGTATGTAGGAATATTACTGGCCACTTGTAATGAAAGGAACAGTCGCTGCAGCCACGACCGCTCTATCAGAAATTTTGAAATGAATGACATTTAACGAGATCGTATTCGAATGCTCCAAGCTCGCAAGGGAATGTTCGACACGAACGTTCATAGTTTTGCTCGAAAGTGAATGCGGGGCTCGCTGGGAACAATTTGTTGCTCGCCTACAATTGCTTCTTTACAAATGCTCACGAAAGAATGCTCCCAATGAGGACGTTCTTTTTCAATAACAGCTGCACGGGGCGATTTTTAAAGTTGAGCAACGCTTGACGAGGCCGGTCCGTGGATGCGTGTCCATTTTACATAGCGAGTTTCTTCCGTACCACGGAAAGCAGATTTAAAGATCTTTGATAGATGGTAATGAATTTGCAGAAAGATACTCACACCAAGACAGGGTGATTTTGCTGTCGTCAATCTCGGGCTCTGCAACCTTCACTTCTGCGGCCTCTTTCTTCTCCTTGTGAGCATCCTGTTGGTAAAATAACATTTTATATAGCATAGCTGTTTATCAATATCTTTTTACCTTAAGACCTTACACCAAATAATCAAACAGCAGATGTCTTCTATACAAGAAAATACTGGTTTTCTTTTATGACCATGCACCACATTTTTACAGGACTTTACAGTACATTAGGGTTACAGGGTTAGTTGCATGCATTATAAAGATAAATCTACTTCTGAGCATCTTTCTACTTCGGGATCTTTGGTTTACAGGTTTTGCAGAGAATTTGCGCATTGGGAAGTTTCAACGACAAATGAGCATACGTTTCGCTATGATTAAGTTCTAATACGCATTATTCCTTCGCTCGCTTTCGAATGCTTGCATTGTGGAGAACAGTATATTCTTTCTTTGTAGAACTATGAACTTATGACTTTCTACCTTAGGACAATATTATTAGGGTCCATTTTCCAAGTTGTTTTTTTGTTCTAAAGGGAAGTATGTAGACTAGATGTGCGACATACCTCAGGCATTGAGAGCACTTCGTTAGTGACTTCGACAGCCCTGTAGAAGTTACTCCAGCGAGCCTTCTTTTCGCGCTTGCGCTTCAAACGGTTCAGCTTGACCGGGTCCTGTTCCAATTAGATAAATATACCATTATTGCCTATTAACGTTTTTGTTCATGTATTTATGTCGTGTTTCACGAAGAGTATCCGTCTCAAGCGGAGATAGAATAGTTCGAATCGAAACTCCATTGGACGTCGAAACAAATCGGTCAAGTTCGAAATAAATATAAAAGTAAATCCGTAAAGATTTATGGAAATGAAAGAAGTTCTCACAAGAATAGTAAATTTCTCAAAAAAGTATGTTGTCGAAAAATGTGTATTTTTTCAAGTAAATGTCCGGAAAAACTGACCCGAGATTTTGAATAATTTGTAACTACTGACATGATTGAAAAATAGGTTAGTCGAGCTAATATATCTTTTGAGGACTACTTTTTCTTTAGTCCTAACTTTTATTTGAAGAATTAATAGCCGTTTGACATAATATTCTCTATACAAAGCTGTCAAACCGCCACATTAAAGGCGCGTTTACATTAGATCGGCCACCGTATACGGCGAGCATTTCCGGTTGCATCGGATTGGTTAACCGAATTACGCCGATTACATTAAGTCTTTCACCGAATACGGCGACCATATTCGTTTAAGTTGCTGGTTTGGCATTGAGCCATTGATTCAGTCACAATAAGTGGCGCTTTTCAACAAATGAACCGTGTTCGGTCACCGAAAACGGTCTGCGGCCGAATACGGCTAACCGAAAACCTGTTTACACTAATCGGTGACCGAATACGGGCTGTGGTCGAATACGGCTAACCGAAAACCCGTTTGCACTACTCGGTGACCGAATACGGGTTGCAACCGAATCGGTAAAAACGACCTAATGTAAATGAGCCATAATTCCTCGGTTAAAAGTTATCTGACTATTGAAAAATCAGTCCTAAATGCGCATGCATGTTTGCAAATTAATATCTTGCATAATAATCCTGAATCAAATGCGGTAAGCAAAAACGTACAAGGCAAAATAAGCAACCAACAAAAACCGCCATAAAGCAGAAAATAAACTTAAAATAAAAAGCATTTGAGTATTTGGTCGAAACACGAATAGAATGGTGAAAGCTTGTGCTCTAACACGGTCGGTCTGAAATAGTCTTAATGTTTATAAGTTTCAATATTCAGATAAACATCTATGAGATAACGACCTTGAAGTGACTGCCTGGCTACTTTGTATGAACTGTGTATAAAGGGGGTAAGATAGTGAAGTGATTTATGATTGAAATTTCAAAAACTCTAGTATTTATCCTGTTACCCAAAATATAGATATGTACTTACACTCTGACAACTCTATTTATAAAAATCTCACTATGTACTGTTTTGCAACTGATTAGCAGGTTCTAAATTCATTCTTTATAGAAAGGATTTTTTTTTTGTATGGCGTCTAGGCCCACTACACAAATTGTGGGGTATAGTAATGAAATACATGTTGGTTTATTCCTTATAATCTCTAGTTTATAGTGGTAATATTTGCAACTTTATGTAACCGGAATACTGTGAAAAACAACAATCAAAACATGACTCTCAATAACCTCTAATCTCAAAAACACTCTTAAAACACACATATTTGTCGTATCACTTTTTTAATATTATTTCATTAGTCCGGTTAGATTTTTATATAATTTTTTGGTCTGTTTATTACATTAACTATAAAAAAATGGTTATTTTTTATGTGTAATATTTTTATTTATTTTCCGTTTTGGTAAATATGAACAGATGAATTGAAGGAGGATTTGTCAGGAAAGAGCTTTTCCCCATGAACAACTCTCTCTACAAATCATCCAGCTGTAGGATATTGTGTCTTTTAAATCAGCTGGCACAATCTGGTATTGTGAGTTCATCGGCCAATTGGCCAGTCCGGACTTGTATTTTTGAGAACATGACCTTATTTCTTACTTGACTGTGTTCAATCACTTCAGTGTTCTTAATGAACCATGGAGCATTTTGACATATGTTTCAAAATGTTATTTTGAATTTTCTGAATCATGCTGATATTTGAGTCACAGTTATGTGTAATATGATTAATTAATATACATTATCATTTAATAGTGGGCCCAAAAAATATATCTCCTTTTAAATTAAGAATCTACTAACTATTTGCTCAGTAGCATCGAGATTTTAATAAATAAAGCCCTATACAGGAGTGTAACAAAAAGGAGCGATCATATTTTCAACACTGCTCATTTACATGTATATCAACAACTTTCTCCAAGGATGACATAGACTACACCCAAATAAAATTGGGTTTCCCTTCACCTGACCAAAATTTGTATAGGAGATACAATTTTTTTTTTGATTATAGGCTATAACTTCCTTGGAGAAAGTGTTTGATATACATGGGCAGAGGAAGTATTTCAAATATGATCGCTCCTTTTTGTTACATTCTGTACACACTGTATAAAGTTTTACATACATTGCTCACATCTTGCAGACGCTTGGCGTCATCCTCGGCCTGCTTTCGTTCCCTCTCTAATCGCTCCTGCTCCCGAATGCGGAGGCGTTCATTCAATTGATCCCATTCCTCTTCTTCAGTCATCTCTCGTTCACGCTGAGTGGAAAGTTAATGGAATTGAAATCAATCATGTTCGCTGTTCTAAACTAAGTGCCTTTTCACACGCCCCGGTTGCCGGGTAGTGGCTACCGGGTACCCGGTGGCGAAGTGTATAGCTATGTACGTTAGCTTTCACTATACATTCGCCGCCGAGTAACCGGCACCGGCTACCCGGCAACCGGGGCGTTTGAAAAGGCACTTACTGTACTGATCATGGCTTTAATTTTATCGTTTTTCCCGTACTTTTACACGATTTGGGATTACATACGGACATAAACTCACGCCTTTCTTCCATTGGAGCAGGAAATAACTATAGCATCCTTCTATGATACTCATAACAATTTCGGACTAGTTCTTAACAGATAAGACATGAACTTTGATATTGACTAGCAATGGGTAAGCAAAAACCACTACAATAGGATAGTTTACTGAAAATTTGTTTTATGTCCGTCAGGTAGATAAGTAAAAAATATTGGACACGTATTTTTCTTTTGACACGTAAACATAAAGTGACGACGATATAATTCGTTGAGAATCGCAATTATTCGAAGAGCAATTATTGCGCAAAAATCGCTATCGTTTTGCTCTTGCAAAATATACGTAATAAGCCTGCGGATTGGCTAACCGAATTGGGCTGTTTACATTAAGTCGGTCACCGAATACGGCGACCATATTCGTTTAAGTAGTCGGTTTACCGGATTCGGCGACCGCATTCAGCCATTGATTCAGTCACAATAAGTGGCGCTTTTCAACAAATCAACCGTTTTCGGTCACCGAAAACGGTCTGCGGCCGAATGCGGCTAACCGAAAACCTGTTTACACTAATCGGAGACCGAATACGGACTGTGGTCGAATACGGCTAACCGAAAACCCGTTTACACTACTCGGTGACCGAATACGGGCTGTGGTCGAATACGGCTAACCGAAAACCCGTTTACACTACTCGGAGACCGAATACGGGCTGTGGTCGAACGTGTGACGTCACGCCGTCAGTAAACTTTATACTGCTTTGGTGACGTCACAAGGCCCCACTCCTGAACTTTGATGCGCGCTTTAATTTTTGTATTTTTTATTGATTTGGTAAAGCAAAAAAATACGTGTACAATATTATTTGATAATCCACTGACGGACTAAATACAATTATCATTCTTATACCCAGGAGTCATCCCTATTATTTGTAGGGGTGGCACATGGCCAACCCTTTGCATATGAACAAACTTTTGGGAAAAGCAAAGTTATACACACATTTTATAGTCGGCGACTTGTCGCCATACATTCATGCTTCATCTAGTCGGCCATTCAGCAAAGTACAAGATCGTACCATCCTATCCTACTATAAATATTATCAATGTGAATTTTTTAATCATGTATTGCCACAATTAATATGTACTTTCTAAGTTAATCTATACTAAAAGATTTGGATTTTTGTATGTAACAAGTAAACTTAAAAACTACTGGACCAATTTCAAAATTTCTTTCACCGTTGGGAAGCTACACTATCTCCGGGTGACATAGGCTACTTTTTTATCCCTGTATTCCCACGGGAACGGGAACTACGCGGGTGAAACCGCGAGGCGTCCGCTAGTATTAGATATGCTGTCATTGGTGAAGCAAAACATGAGGAGATAACCTGGACTTATAGTTAATATGAGTTTCAAATCACCGACCCGCATTGAGCAAGCGTGTTGTTAATGCTTGTGGCTTATGTATGAAAAGAGGCCTTACCCCTGCAGTGGGACATTAACAGGCTGGTATTATGTTATAATTTATAAACACTTTGGAGGAAGTACTAATTCCATGCAAGCAGCAGCTAGGCCCCAATAAATGCATGTTGATTTAAAAATGGAACTCACCTCAATCCTCCTCCTTTCTTTATCGTCATCCTTTTCTTCCCTATCATCTATGTCATGCTTCTTCTCAGGTTTCACCTCCTCGTCTGCAGTCGGAGTTTCTTGAACTTCCATTGGTTCTAGAAAAGATTTTTCTTATTCTGAATATTGATGAATATATGAGGTGCAGGGTGTGGGGAGTCCGGTTCCACTCAGTATAGCCCCTAGCATATACCTTGGCAAGGTTTTGGCGTAGTGGAGGGTAATCTCGCGCATAATGCACGAACTGACCAACCACCATATAGAGCGAACGGAACGTGGACGTGACGCGATTGGTTAGTCGATCCTTGTGTCAACTGACCTACCAATCGTGCCCTCGGAACGGTGCTAAACGTTCCCCACGTCCCGCTTGAGAGACCTAAAAATAGGCTTGTGCGCACCTAACGGCTCTTGCCAAGTTACGTGCCGACAACTATAAGACGGTGGATGGTGGAGCTGTGCTAAACCCGACCAAAGAATAATATGAGATGTAATTTTTGTTTTAAATATTTGCTTACCAATATCACCTTTCACTGGCGATTGATTCCTGAAAAGAAATAAAGATTGGTTAGAAAATTTTCATTAAATTTTTAGAGGCAGTTGTAATCCACTGGATGATAGAAGCACAGGACCAAATGTTGTGGTGAAATCAAATCTCACGGAGTGCACAGCATGCCCTGTCACCTGTACTAGCGAAGACCTTATGACTGCGTCACCGACTGGTGTTGCCGTGGCTGAATTCAGGGCCAAACACAATATTTAAATTTTTATATTTGCCCAACACGCTAACCAGAATGTTGTGGTGACTCTTGTGAATGGACTATGCCTTCTCTAGCAGTGTATGGTTTTCGGCTCTAATGATGATGTTAACGATTATCCTGTCTGTCTGTCTACTGTATTTTTTCATAGAAAATGTAAAACACACTATCATCAACTACTATCAAATTCACATTTTATCACAAAACCATATCAAACACAGAAAGGTAATTGACATGAAAGGCAAGTCATTATGGTGTAGACTGTATTGTTAAAATAATTGAAGTATGTTGTAGTATAAAAATGTACATTTAATCGACCGCGTCGCAAGTTCCAACAATGCGCAGTGGTGCTTCATTTATTTATGGTTTATTTTCATAACACCCTTGAAAAAGCATTTCAATATGATTGGGGTGGCACTTACTGATCATGATATGATCAGAGTCAACTTATTGATTTAATTAAGTAGAACTAATAAATGGTATTACGAATTTTAATCTAACCGCAGCAATAACTCATGAACTAGAAAAGTTAAGTTTTTTTTTTAAACTTGTCCTTGAATTTCTTCTGTATTGTGGGTGCGTTTTCAAACATTTAAACTCAAACATACACACAATCAGCCAGAACAGGAACAACAATCTGTAGGCCATACAAATATTTAAAACACAGGCTTTTGGCCAAGTTTAGGAGGCAGTTTGCCCTTGTTTTAGTCACTATGTAAATTTATTGTTTGTAACTGTGCAATTTATTATGTTAATGGCATTGTACAAATAAACAATTTATTTATGTACTTGTTCTGTGAGGGAATTGAACCCGTGATATGCAGCAAAAACTAAAACAAACATAATTATAGGTAAGCCTTGTTTTACGGCTTCGACCCTTCTGATACTCAATGTGAGTGCGGTGTCCCTATGCAGAATATGACACACATGCTAGAGTATCCCAAGTGTCCATACACCTGCACATTAGAGGACCTTATGAATGCCACTGACGCTGCAATAGATGTGGCCACCTACTGGACCCATACTGTTTGAAGAGTTTCTAAAGACTCCAAAAGAAAAAGAAGTTGGCCCTGTGATTTATATTAATGTTTCAACAGGTGTCTGTGATAGACAAATTGACAAGTCTACAATTGGCGCTATCAATACCTATAAAATGCTATACAACAGAAAGTGTGACAGCTTTCTGTCATAATTTAGTCATAGACACAAGAAGGAAGTTTTTCAACTTACTTAACATCTTCAGCAGGCTCCGATTCGTCCATAGGGGCTGGTACCGGTGCAGGTACGGGTGCAGGAGCCGCTACTGGTTCTGGAGCTGCAACCGGTTGCGGAGCAGCAACCGGCTGTGGGGCAGCCACTGGTTGTGGAGCAGCAACTGGTTCTGCTGTTGCCACCGGTTTAGGGGCAGCTACTGGCTCAGGGTCAGCAACTGGGGCTGGTGCAACTTTCTCTGGTGAAGGGGCTGGTGCAACTTTCTCTGGTGAAGGAGCTGGGTCAGGTTCTTTCTCAGGTTCAGGGGCCTTAACAGGCGCTGGGGCAGCCTTCTTGGCTGGTGGTGGTGACTCATTGTCAGAATCTTCCTGACTTGGGGAGTATGCCCCACCACCTGGCTTTGGCTCCTCTTCTATTGGTTCCGGCGGTTCTTCTCGTATAGGCTGCAAAGATAAGTTTTTAAATCAGAATATTAAAGATTGGATAGTTCTCTCTCAAAGGTACAAGTTCTTATCCAACTGCAGCCGGAGTAGCAGGCGACGTGTCTCCGCGACACTACTGGTTTCTATAAAATAACTTCACCGCAGCTTGTCGCCTACAGTCGGCTTCGGAAGTTACTTTGGTGTCAAATCTAAGACAAAGCAACATATTATGTTCTATCTGCTTCTTGTACAGTATTCCCCAATCTGCTTGGTCGCTCTGAAGTTATCTACAAATGGCTGCGCAATGGTAAATCTCATACTAAAGCAGCAACCCACCATGCCATACGCGTCGTAAAGCCAATGTTCACTCTGGCCAATATCGGTGTCGAAACAAAAGGAACGTCCTTACTGAGAGCATTCACGTGTAATGAGAATTCGACGTCGAATATTCGAGTGGTGTGGACGTTGAACCGAGCGTTACAAAGCTTACAAGCAAGCGCGAACTTCGGCCGGTGTGGACGTCGCAACAATTTTCGCGGAAACGGCTCGCATTCGAATTCACACAAATAAAACGCTCGAAAGCGAGTACTCAGATAATTAAATCAATGAGTATGTACTATGTATGTAGGAATATTACTGGCCACTTGTTAAGCAAGTTACAGTTCCTTGATCTTAAGTGTTTGTGACCTTCTTGGTCAATCGTTTTATCGAATCAATGACATTTAACGAGATCGTATTCGAATGCTCCAAGCTCGCATCTTCAACGTTCATAATTTTGCTCGAAAATGAATGCTGGGTTCGCTGGGAAGCATTTGTTGCTGGGTTCGCTGGGAAGCATTTGTTGCTCGCCTACGATTGCTTGTTTACAAATGCTCACGAAAGAATGCTCCCAGTGAGAACACTCCTAAAGAAGAAGCAACATATTATGTTCTTTGTTTCTTGTCCTTGTAGTTTCGTCAGTTTTGGGCCAGTGTCACAAATCTTGCAGTGCTCAAGTTTCACTTGTAACTCTTGACCATCTTTTCATAGCTCTATCACAAATAATCAATTTAGCAATCTTACAGGTATTTTAGCAGGCGTAGCAGCTATTCGCGACGATGAAGACCGCCGCGTCGTCCGAGCGGCAGGAGTGGCACGCCTGGGAGTAGGAGGCTCGTCAGCGTCCTCTGTTGACGTGTCCAGGATAGACGTGTCGGGTATTGCTGTGGACAAAGATGGAGAGATGTTAATAAATGAGGACAAACTTGGGAAGGGAAGGTACACAGATGGGTGTTCTGTCTGGTCAGCATTGTTGTATATGTATATTCACATATGATTAGTTTGTATGTGGTGTTCATATAGATGTCGCTACAGATGAAATAAGGACAAACATGGAGATAGGTTAACAGGATACAACTCAAGTTTTTTAGGGAGAACACCGCAACTGGATAGACAGCAGAGGTCTGATAGTTAATGTAAAATCCACCTGTACACCACCACAATTTCTATACTGACTGGTATTCATACGTAGTATGACATCCATGATTGCCAAGATATGCTGAACTAAATTTACTGTAACACCTCATGTATGCATATTCTAGCAAATAAATATTTTTGATTTTGATTTGATATGTTTGTTGGGAAGCCGACTACAAAACATTTGCTAAAGTTTCAATGTTTTTATTTGCGAGTATGGCAATCTGACAGTACCACTTAATAATAATAACTCTGACTTAGTACTACAAGCTAGCAATGATAAGGACAGTTTTTGTTAATATTCTACATTTTTCATGCATTTTTATAAAATAGCTTAGTCAAGAGAAAAATAGTTCTATTGTACAATATTGTGTGGGATATTCAAACAATGACTTTGCATTATATTTTTAATTGTATCACAAAAATAACCTGATAAGAAACTCAAGGATTTGCAGCCTTGCACAGTTTCAAGAAGTTGTTATTTTTAATTATTCTCTTTAAGTGTTTTTTTGATACCAGCAAGTGCTATAAAGGCATTTTTATGCTGTCATGCGAGAACCATATTATGATATTTTTATGCCATCACGATTCCAGGGCAAGAATGACAATATCATACCATTTTTGCAACAGAAACATTGATCAATACTTGATAATAAGGCAAGAAATGGTAGCAAACATATTATGTCAAATCAATCCACTAGCATGTCACAATACTAGGCACTTGATTGCACAAACTAAGGACCGATTACACCAAGGACACTAATCGTTGAAACCGCTGAGAAACTACCAATCAGAACGCTGTATTTGCTTAAACTGAGTTTAGTTGAACTAATCATGATTAGTTTCATTGGTGAAATCGGCCCTTAAAGTTTTATGCTGGCCTAAATTGAACTAAACAACTTACGTTAAATTCATAGTTCTTTATATTAAATCCATTTATTCAAGCTTCTGAACTGAATGTTAATTTTCTTTTTCTTTACATATTTTATCTCATTTAAATATGACTTTCGTGGAAAATATAGAAAAAATTTCATAACAGCATAAAAATTAAATTTATCTGAAGGTAAACATGAATTTTATGCTCCTGTGAATTTGTATCTTTATCAGCAAGGCCAGCTATTTACCTTTTCAGAAATGTATGACTTGCCAGTGATAAAACTAACATAACATTATTATTGTTATCAACTTGTGGATATACTGACCAAGGCAATAATAGAACATACATAGACTCACACCTTTTCCCTATGGGAGTTGGCAGAAACTACAGAACACCACCTACTAGAAACCTTACATACTACTTTAGCTTTATTAATATTTATATATCTAGTTCTAGAACAGGACCAATCAGTGTGGGGACACTTGGGGGAGGCCTATGTCCAGCAAGGGACTTCTTTCGGCTAAAATGATGATATATCAGTTATGAGTAATGGAATACATACTATTATTTAATTATAACCAGAAATAAAAAATAGTAAAGTGCCTCGGACACAATTTCTGGTTTCTAATGAACCAGTTTCAAATACTATGGAATCTTTATACAATTGGTTTTATTAGTGAACTCAATTTAATAACTCCTAAAACATGAATGTTAGGTTACTATGGGAATACTTGGTGATAGTAACATAGGCCAGTTTAAACCAATTAGAAAAATACATTACTGAGGTGAACATTGAATAGAACCTTGAAGGTTGAATGGCACTCCAAAAAAATTCATGTTTTGGTTGAGGTCATAATGATAACACTGTTTTAGATCCTCTTTTGTCAATAAACTAAGTTGTTTAAAAATAACAGCAAATACTAACATCTTATGACCTTACACTCATGAGTATAACACCAAAATGTGACATCATGGTTATAATTGAGCATACAACATAAAAAACTGAAGGTGTTAGCCAAGTTTCCCCCCAAAATCAAATAAGTAGCCAATAATATTACCATTACAGTAATTTTCTCAAGAGTTATGATGGCATGACGTCATGTGAAAATGAACCAAGCGGCGTAAATTCATCAAACAGTTTTACTCGCCAAAAATGTACACGTGCCTGTGCGATTATTATTGATTTTAATAATGATAAAATCACGAATTTTTTTTCAGAACTGTTCCCCTAAGTGAGATAATGATATAACGAGCATGTTTTACCTTTTCCTGACTTTGCTTCTAGTGCTTTCTTCAATCTATCAACTAAAGCCGGCTTGTTTCCTTTGGTGTCTAAACCGAGGGCGCCAAGCTCAGATCTTAGATCCACTACTTTCATCTTTGAGGGATCCATCGTTCAGTTTTAATATTTAACGCTTTTCACAAACCACTTTATTTCAATTCACACACGGTAATAACGCAAATTAAGTGTATCAAACATTACTCGCAAAAATTTACAATGTGAAAGCGCCAAGCCAAACTAAGATGGCCGCGCAACAACACGTAACGGATCCGGATGCGGAAAGTTCAGGAATTAAGGATGCACCAAACCTCTGTTGTCTACGAACGACCACATAACCAAGAAATATAGTACTCTCTGCACATAACTTAATCGACTAAATTTTAGTTCGGTTCAGAAGAAGATTAGGCATAAAGCATAGAACAAATTTTTAATCATTCGTGCTTGAAAAATGCGGGAATTTTACATGGCGGTTCGATTTGTTGCCTGGATACAAAACAAATTGATTTATGTTAATATAGGAAAGTCTCGCTCGATATTTTTATGAATCTCATTAAATTATAGTAAAAAATGACTACAGGAAAAAAAGATTTTGATAAAAGTAATATTGGCTAGCATTATTTAAGAAGCAAAGTTTTGTAGACCTACTCATTTTAATAAGTTTCGTTAAACTTTCCAGTTTTGCCAAATAATGATTTGGAAAAGAGGATTATGGACGCATTTGAAGTATTCGATCACTCTGCAAAACAAGTCGTCGATGTCAGAGAAATTGGAACTATACTGCGATCTTTAGGTACGGTATGTTAGATAATTATCTAACAATTAACTATAATTGATTACGTAATTGCGATTTTTCTACTTAATGATAATGATAACTTATTACGATTGATCTTTAAATATGGGCTCACCTATTCTACCTCACCCGAAAGAAAAGAACTCATTTTTATTCTCATAATTTATTTGGAAATCAATTTCACAGCATACTCACAGCGAATCTTTATATCTTTGAAGTTGGCTGCAAGCTGCAAGACCCTGCGCAGTAGCTATTTTAGTATCAATGTTGAAGGTGAAGATAGCATTGTATAACTGCCTCTTTCACTCGCTTACGTTTATAGTAACGTCCTGTTTCGCTTACTCTATGCAGTATACATAACAGATACTCAACAGTTTCTTGCGCAATGGATCGCAGAGCCACAAAGATCCGCTGTGACGCCTATACCAAGTTAAAAAAGTGCTACTCGTGGCTTCTTGTTTTGTTCGCATTTTATTTAACAAATAGCGGACGCCTCGCGGTTTCATCCGCGTAGTTCCCGTTCCTGTGGGAATACAGTTTAAAAAGTAGCCTATGACATCTGAGGCCTTAGTGCGAGATTTTACTCACGCTCACTCGTGATACGTAAACATCCTCTTAGGCCTTAGTGCGAGTTTTAACTCACGCTCACTCGTGATACGTAAACGATCTCTTATGTCAAAATGTATACAAAAAAAGTGGTTTCTCCTTACCGTCACCAGACGGCGCTTATCCAGATTCAATACAAAATGATGTTTACGTATCACGAGTGAGCGTGAGTAAAAACTCGCACTAAGGCCTCTTATGTCAAAATGTATACAAAAAAAGTGGTTTCTCCTTACCGGCACCAGACGGCGCTTATCCAGTTTCAATACAAAATGATGTTTACGTATCACGAGTGAGCGTGAGTAAAAACTCGCACTAAGGCCTCTGATGATAATGTAGCTTTCCAAAGGTCAAAGAAATTTTTGAAATCGGTCCAGTAGTTTTTATGTTTATTCGTTACATATAAAAATACTAATCTTTCCTCTTTATAAAATTAGTTTAAGTAGTTATAGAAGTATAGTTAGTAAATAATTGTATGTGTTGTTGTATTTTTGTTGTGTGTTGTATTATTTTATGGAAGGATATATTATTTGCATTGCAGGATGTTGCCCTACCGAAGCGGAGGTGCAAGAGGTGATCTTAGCAACGGAAAATAAAGAAGCGACGGGTAACGTGCCGCTTGCGTATTTTCTTCCCTACTTGTGCAAGGCTATGGTGGAACACAGGTTTAGTATTTATTCAGCATTATTTTCATAATTGGTCAGACAAGTCAGATACAGCCAGACATAACCACTTCTAGCCCGGAATACCGAATACTAAGCGCAAATAAATATCGGTCTGCAGATTTCAATCACCCATTATACATTACAAAGTAAATTTAAGAGGCATCTTTTGATGACCCTTTCTTGCTCCATCACCATACCATACCGGCTGCCTGACCACTTGGCGCGGAGAGGAGGTAAGAGGATTTTTTGCAATTCGATTGGTTGGTTTCGCACCTCTTTTCTATGCTCTGCGCCAAATGCACATGCAGCCGTAGACTTTATACATCGTGACCATAAGATAAGGTCAAGAGCCCGCTCATCGGCATTAAAAAAAATACACTTTCCCACATTTTGTTCTAATATTAATTAATTGGGACTATTGTTGTGTAGATTCTACCCAGCAAGCGCAGAGGTGTTGTTGGCAGCGTTCCGTTATTTTGACGAGGAGGGTCGTGGCTACATCACCAAGGAGCGGTTCACTCAACTCATGCTCGAAGAGGGAGAACCTTTTACTCAGGTCAGCAATATACCGGCAGGCTTATTGGCCAAGTGTTCGCCTACCCGCGTGAAGGTTTTGACCGCCATCCGATTGACCAATCACATAGACGGAAATCCACATCGCGTCTTTCACCTCGCAGTTCAAACCCTTTGCTTTGCCGAATTCTCTTGCGCAATCAGTCAAGCTGACCCAGCCTATTTGCTCAAGTGTAACTATGAGGAGGAAAAGCACTCAAAAGGGTCACGGGCCCGATTTTGATAAAAACTATAACTGATTTAGTGGATTTTTGAAAAGTCATCATGCTAGCCAGCAGCCGATTTGCGTAAGTGAATTCGGCAAAGGAAACCATTTGGAACCTTCAAAGAGTTAGAATCATTTCTTTCAACTTTTTCGGTATTGCGAAACTAATTTGGAAAGAGTACGATCATCCTCCTGATGATTTATTTCCAAATAATTAGGACATAATTTAATTTTGTTTTACTTACAACTAATGGTCTTCTAATGCTTTTAATTAAAAATGTATAATGGTTCCTTAAAACTGAAAAATCTATTAATCTTTACAATCCATTCTACGTCAAAATATTGGTCATGGAAAGATTCATCTCCTATCCTTTTCAGAGTGCAATTAATATTATGCAATACGTAAAGTCGTTTTTGTGAAGGTTCCAAACTGTTTCCCTTTCCTTTGCCAAATTCACTTACGCTATTCGGCTGCAGGAGTCGTTTACTGTTCGGTTAAAATGACACATGCTGTATTATTACACCATTCGATACGGTTGCTAAGAAAGATTAAATTCTGCGAAGTGATACTTTTAATAAAATCCTTTATTTTGATACCCCACACGATGGGTTTACAAGAAAAAAAAAAATTTTTTCTCCCACAAAATGGCGCCCAAAACCCGCCATTTTTTTCCTTTCCAATTTTTATGTAGCCAGTGACACTCGCAGGGTTAAGACAAATCGATTGACGTAAGAATCATCAAAATCGGCCAACGCGTTTGGTCTCTAGAACACCACATAGATACAAACATACATACATAGACTGATAAACACATTACCCTCCTTCGGCAGTCGGGTAAAAACACTACAAATGTAATATAGTGATAACTGCTTTAAAAACGCAGTTCCCTCGGGAAATTTTTCGACATGCATGCGGGCGAAGCCGTTGGCAGAAGCTAGTAATAAATAAATAACACAAGACATTCCGCTACACATTCCAATTTGGCCAAAGGCTTGCTGTTTCTTCAAAATATCATTACTCGCTATTTTTTTTTGTTGGTTTCATTCTTCTTTCATACTACCCTCTGCTTCATTACATGACCAACAGGAAGAGTTCGACGAGATGATGCAAACCGCGCTGGATCCCGTCACTGATACCATCACCTACGAGTATTATATCAACCAGCTTATGGTACGTGTCGTTCTTTTTTTTTAACTGTTACACAATGCCAACTACCCTCTTGTTTAAGTGGCACTCTATGGTTAAAGTTTATTTTATTTTTAACCGACTTCAAAAATTTGTTATTTTTTTTATGTATGTTACCCAATTACTCAAAGACGCCTGAACCGATTTGGAAAATTCTTCTTTTGTTTGAAAGGGTATACTTCCTCATCAGGTCAGGATCTATCTGATGATAAGATCTTGGAGAAATCGAGGGAACTCCTCTAATATTATACAGCGATATTGGTATTTTCACCTACAATGCAATCATTTGCACTCAGAAAGTATCATTTGGTGAAGTGGAACTTGTGAAGAAAACCACAAATGGCTAATGGAACTCCTTAATGCTAAGTATGTCACGGGTATTAGATATCTCGAATTTAACTATTCATCACTCATTCGACTGTGATGAAGCAAATACTTATAAATAAATACCTAGTACTGATGAAAATGGTACCATCGAACTGATCTGATGATGAAGCCGGCAGGTGTTTGGGCTTATTGGAATCGTCATGAGATGTACTTTGGCTATTTATGATTTTTATGTCAATTGGAGGTATATATTGATACTAAAAAGACATAAATAAAAACGTTTTGACAAAAAATCAAACCGACTTCCAAAGAAAAACGTTACAAACAGCAAAATAACTTTATTTTCTGAAGTCGGTGTCGAAACAGGTAAATCAATAGGCAACAAAGACACCGAATTCGGAAAAGAAAGTTATTTTTCACTTGGCAGTGTTTTTTTTGGAAGTCGGTTTGATTTTTTGTTTAATATATATATATTATAGCTGACCAGACAAAATTTGTTTTGCCATAAAAACACCAAACATTCATCTACCCTACCCTACCTATGTAGGTAAGGCGCCAAATTTTTTTTTTCTTAAGAACCTTCTCCTAACAATAACAACACAACAAAAAAAGAATAAGCGAAATCGGTCCACCGTTCACGCGTGTTGCCGTGACCAAGGGAAATAGGTATTCATTTTTATATATAGAATATACTGCTCTGTTGACATGAAAATGGGATACAGGGAGTAAGTCAATTTTGATGCAAATGGGCGAAGTTTGTCATTCCAGCCGAGGCGGAATTAACGTCCAAAACAGTGTAATTACCACTCGTGGATTACAAAACGGACAAAATAACTGTGCACATCGACTCCACTCCTACCTACCCGCGCGGCACCCTGCGATTGCCTCGTATGCCAATGGAGAGAGAGACGAATGTCAGAGTGACGTGACAGCGCCAAGTTATTATAACGAGTTTTCAACCCACTGGCTATGATTTCCAACAAATATGTAATGATTTGTGAAATATGTGATGACCAGATCTCCTGGGAGAAGTCTTGTCAGTTGACCCTCATCTTCCGCTTGCCTTTATTGGCCGGCCGCAAAGAACACTGATGGGGAACAGAGCTCCCATCTCTCGTTTGCCTTTGGTTGGCTCGAATGAAGATTCACAAGAGCAAATGTGTTGCAGTTTTATGTCACACAAATTTCATTCAAGCATACACATTTACCTCTCGTTACACACTAATTATTGGATGTTTTTTTTCTTCTACGTGCATAGGAAAAAAAAAGTGACGCTGGGATGACGTAGTTCCAGCGGAAACAGTTTTTATTAATTAGCTCCCCAATGGTTGGATACACAAATTTGTAGTTACCATACACAATTACACGACGTCATACACTAATTATCTGCTAAACTGAAATTAAGATATTCGACATTTTTCCGCTGCGACTACGAACACCCGGCAGTTCTATACTTTATTGTGACTTCCCATAATGTGACAACTGGGAGAAGGTATATTTGTTCCTAAAACACCTGGCCAGAAATCCTTTTGACCTTATAATTCCACACTACACTCAAGTCTTTTTCCAATATAGCTCCCAGACTAAGGCTGGACTTACACATTCAGTTTTTTTTTTCAGATTATGATTTACTCATTGCTTTTGCATTTGTCTGTGATGTTTCTGAAATCGCATCAATGGTTACTGAATCTAAGGCTGAAATGGTCGACATAAATGTCTATTCTATCACATCATTATTTTGAGACAGATAAATAAAAACAAGCACATGGGTTTAAACATAATTATTATTGCAAATATGGAAATTGGTAACAGGTTTAAAATGATAAAACACTATATTGGAATGAAAACAAAAATATTCCCACATTATCTTCGAAATTGTTTTTAGTAATAAAATAAAATCACCAGCAATATATGGTCTACTTTAAAATAACTGGAAATTGGTAACAGGTTTAAAATGATAAAACAAAATATTGGAATGAAAACAAAAATATTCCCACATTATCTTCGAAATTGTTTTAAGTAATAAAATAAAATCACCAGCAAAATATGGTCTACTTTAAAATAACTTCCATGTGTTAATAAACATAATAACTTCACATCACTTGTGGGTTTTAAAAACTAGACTACACTAAAGTTAATTAAATTACAATAAAAATATTCCTATTCTATTCCTTAAAAATCCTGAAATAATATAAGCTTGCCTGGGTTTCAAGTCAGGAAGAGCAAACAATAAAATGTTTACCATCATAAGTAAGAAAGAATGACAAAACAAAATTAAAACTCAGAAGAGTACCACTATAAAATATATGGGCAAATTGCTCAAAATGCGTTGTGCATAAACTTACTAAACCATTGCTTTAAACTATGGCCATTCGGCCTAGTTCTGCGGCAGCCTGCTTGCGCGTCGAGTACGAATAGTACTTGGAGTGACATTAGCAATCCTTGCGGACGTCCGCGACGGCGTAGATTTACCAGTCGCATTGCTCTTCAATTCTTCCACTTTATCATCAGACTGTTTGTCTGTCTTTGTGGGTGTTTTTTCTCCTTCATGTAAATTTTCATCTTTGTTAGAGTCTTTAGTTACTTCTAGCTTTTCTGTCTCATTGGCAACTTCCATATTTTCTGCTTCTGTGTATTCTGACTCATCGCCTTCAGCCTCTTCTCCTTGATCTTCTTCAATCTCATTCTCATCATTTCCAGCGTTTTCATCATCTCCAGCATTTGCTTCATCATTTTGGACATCTCCTTCTTCCATTTTGGCTTCATCTGTATTATTTTCAGGTTGTGGCTTATCGCCATCATTAACTTCGGATACCTCACCATTTTTAATCGTAGATGAGTCTTCCTCATCTGACTTCCTTATAGACGTCAGTAGGTCCGTTATCTGGCCTTCTAAATCCGAGGAAATAATGCTGTCATTCTTATCGTCTGTTTTAGCCTGGCTCGCGTCATTAGTGTCATTACCGTCATTGTTGTCTCCATTTGATTCCCGAGGTCCCTGGTTTGTGCAGATTCTTACGCTGAGCGTGCTTCGTCCTGTAAACAAGTAGAAATGAATTTATTAAGAAATAAAAAGTTTTAGCCCTCAGAATGGTAAGATCATTTATATTGTTACATAAAAACCAGGAAGATTATATTATGGTAAAAATTTTAGTTTTCTTATGGAACTTTACAACTTCAAAAACAAAAGTTATCTTACCAACAACAGTTCCATCAGCGCCCACCATAACATCAAAATCAGATTTCTCATTGAATCCAACAAACAGCAAATTGTGGATAGTCCTATGTTTCTTGATGGACTGCGGGTTGAACTGACTCAGGAATCCTTGCATCACCTTCCTCCTTGGTAGTGAAGGGCGTCCCATGATCTGAAATTCAAGTTTATTATGTCAATAATGCACCTGCAAACCTGGAATCACTTGCCCTCTTTAACTTATTTGGGGTCGGCGCAACATTTCAAGTCAATTGTTACTTTGGTCTTCAACTTAACATTCCCAAAGACAAAGCCTTCTCTTAATCCTACCCTCTGTACCCAAATACATGCCAAAGCCAAAGTGATTTATGTGCTGCCACCATTTGTGGAAGTAGCAAAGTTTTGGACCAAACAAGGTCTTGCTCATTCTGGCTTATCAAAGCCTATAATTAACACCCTTGAAACTGAAACACAGAATAGCTGCTTGCTTGGCGGTACAATAGAAATAGATATATAGGTAGTGCTTCTCCGGAACAGCTCTATTACAACTGAAAACGACCATGTCTTGCTTACCTTGACATAATAAGGTAAATTGTATATCTGGCGCTGATCAACCGGAGTCTGCGGAGTAGCACCAGTGGCACTGTCTCCTTGCCCCTGTTCCGTCCCTTTGGCACCAAAAATGTTTCCTGCCTTCTCATTGGCCTTCTTGGTTATTGCTGCTTTTGTAGATTGGTAGGTAGTGTCGTGATTTAAAAGCTTGACAATGTACTGAAAAGAAAATATCCATATTAAAGCCGTCGAGTTTTAAAGCGTTGCGTATTCGTAGGTCGGAAGCGAAAAGGAAAATCATTTCTGTTAACAAACTGGAATCTGTACTAGGTTTTGATAAGTCTTGTTTCATAGAACAATTTCCTTCCTATTAAAATTAATTGCCCTTACAAAAATGATGATGAACTTACCGGTACATATCTTTTAATGAGTTTAGGTAAGACCCGCTTTACATCATGCACTTTTATGGTAGAGTTCAAAAAGTCTTTGTACTCTTTGGTGAATTCTTTGTTTTTATTATTCTGTTCTTTATTCTTTTGAAGGTCAATTGGTGTGTTATTTTGAAGGATAATCTCTTTTTTCTTTTCATCATCACTCTCTTTCTTTTCAACGTCACTCTCTTTCTTTTCAACGTCACTCTCGTTCATTTCAACATCAGTCTCTTTCTTTTCAATTTCAGTCTCGTTCTTTTCAACATCATCTTCTTTATTATTTTCACCATCATCTTCTTTATTTTCAACATCGCCTTCTTTCTTTTCAACATCGCCTTCTATGTTCTTTTCGGAGTCAGTATCTTTATTTGTGACAGGGTCAGTTCCTTTATCCTTTTCAGCATCACTCTCTTTGTTATTTTCAAGGTCACCATCTTTATTCTTATCAACGTCAGTCTGGTCTTCAGATGGTGCATCACTTGCTGGAACATTGCCATATATTTCTTCAAGCTAAAAAGAAGAGGTTTTTGTTACTATCGTGAATTTACTGTACAACAACTTGACTGTTTTAATAGTTGTATGGATAAAACTTACTTTTGAAAACATTTCATTCAGTTTAGTCTCAAGGAGGCTAGTCATATTGGCTCTGAAGAATTCACCTGGATCCTCTGCAAGCAAAATATTATTTTAAAGTTCATGTTTTCACATATAAAAACATATATTATTTACTATTTATGTGTTTACACCAGTACCTACACAAATAAAGGTCTCAGAATTCCATTCTACATAATCTTATATAAATTTGGTATTTACAAGTAATATATAAAAGAAAACTTCATCAAATTCTGTCAATCTCAAAGGGAAGGAAGAATGGATGCAATCAACAGATATTCATTTTTGTGTTGTGGTTTTATTTAATTATTTTATATTTCGTAAATACACAATTCAGAAATGTACAAATATTCTTAATGCACATTTTTAATTTATAAATATTATGGTTATAAGTTTTTTTTTAGATTATGAAGTCATTAAAATTTGATAAATAGGTTTTACTGAGCAATAGGTGAATAGAAAGTTGATCTATAAAAGTTAAAAATAATGAATCAATAACTACCTGACTTAATGAATTTAGTTTTCAAGTTTTGTTCTGGTGCGGTGATGCCGGCGGCTTCTAGACCTATGTTCAGTATATCGGCATCAGTTTCTTCCGGGAACTCCTCACGATAAATAGCGAGGATATCATTCAGGCTGCCGACTACCTTGCCTAACATGACAGTTCGGATACGCTCCCGCACAGTCTGTTTCATAACACGCTGCAGCTGGATTGAGCGCAACACAGCAGCGTGTTGTGGTTGGCCAATGATCAGTTCCCTTATGCGTTTCATGATCGCACCCAAAGCCAGTTCCAAGCGGCCGCTGACCTGTTGCGAGGGCACGCTGTCGGGCAGCAGCACGCGCGCCGCCTCTTTGGCAATGGACGCACTCGCAGCCGCCACCAAATTTTTACGTTCGGTGACAGGGAGAGCCGCCAGTTTATTGGGAGCGGCTTGTGGTTTTGGCTTTGATACTTTAGACGGATTGAAGCCTTTTTGAGGCGCCTTTGGTTGAGCTTTCTGGTTTGCGATCTTTTGGCCAATAGATTGCTTTGGTACCTTTACATCCATGAGAGGCCGAGGCGTTCTAGGAGAGAACTTAGGAGCTTGGTTAGAACCTTGACCTTGTTGAGGTTTTGGAGCCCGAAAATTCCCAGACCCAGAATTACTCGGGCTTTGATATTGGTTAAATTGAGGCGGATTTTTCTTTTTTTGCGGGGTGTTTCTTTTAGGGGCACTGCCATACTGCCATTGGTTTTCAGACTGGCGTTTTCTGCCAAACTGACTTCGGTGTTTAGATCCACTTTCGTACAATTGGGCAAAATCGCGATTGGAACCTTGCTGAATTGGTTCATCATATCGCATTTGATCATACGAATGTCTCTGAAATTCATATACAAAAAGATGATGATTTATATTTATAAGAATATGCCGAAAATGTGGCCTTTTGTAGGCAATTCAATCTGATTACTTGATGTAGTTGAAGGCACTAATAGAATTTTTAGTTCAGTAATCAATTAATCAGATGAATGGTATTTTACTCTTCAGCATATTTGAAGGTGAACTGGTCTAATGTTGAACATCAGATTATGTTCACTTCAATTAACTATTGAACACAGACAACATGTGCTAAATTCCAATTTCTAAAAACAGTCACAAAGTGTAGACCACAGCAAGTTTTAGCTTCTTAAATTCCAAATACTTACGAACACACATATTGTCATTTGCTGAAAAAGCCTATATATCAAAATGCAATGGTTACAGTCATCACCACAAACATTCTGAGCTTTCTCAACAGTGTTACAAATATTGTGTCATGGAGGAATTTAAAAAACTTCCTATCTGTTGCTTCTTTCCTCAGCAAATATTTTCAGATTTGGAATCTACCACACAAACAAATAATTGTTGTAATTATTTTCCATTAAATAAATAAGTAATGGTCCTATTCTCCTATGGATCAGAACATACATGACTAACATACACATAAATTTGTTCATCACTATGGGTACAGATAACATCTGACCAAGAGAAGGCCAATGTAGAATTGACATTGGAACAGGGAACTAATTAAATTTGTTGGTTAAAATATGCAAGTTCAACACTAGATGTAGTATCCAACTAATATATTTTTCAACAAACTTATAGCAGGTGCTAGTTGAAGTGGTAATGCAGATAATTATTACAGTATCTGAGCTGTAATATGCCATGCAGGTCAATGTGTGTTATCTATGTCACTTCTGATTTTCTATGCAATCACTGATTAAAAACTTCCCAGTGTTTTATTACTGTAAGTTTCATTTTGCAAATAAAAGCATTTTGTGCTATCTTGAGAAGAATATTTAGAACAGGCTTATATTGCTAGAAAGTGAGAAAGAAAAACAAAATCAAGAGCCTGCAAGAAACAGTTATGGTTATAAATAAATTGTGTTGATTCATACCGATGACTGGAACTGCTGCTCCATGGCAAGCAACTGTTGTTGCTGCTCGATCATTTCGCGCTTGCGCTTCAAGAGTTCCAACTCCAAATCGATGTCCTGGGCAATAATATTGAATATGAATAGAATGTTATAAACAAATCAAAAAGATAAGATGGAATTTTATGTGTTTTGAATTTCACATTGAATAGGAATATGTTACTATTAGCTTTTTACCATGCCCACGGTCCCAATGCTAAGAAAGAAAATTAGGTTCAAATAAATTTCACAAGATGGCGCGATATGCATCGATTTATTATTGAATTTTGTGTATAATTAACATTTTCTAGAATTTATCATAAAAAATGCATGTTCTTGTTTAATCAACTCCACTAAGCGCTAAATTATGGAATATTGGGCTCCTATATTCACATTTTAAAAATTATTTATACGGATCCTTGACAATCCATATCAAAAGATGGCACAGTTTTAAATTTTTGAGGCATTCCATTTGATTTTTCAAATTTGTATTGTAACACATTTTGATACAATGAAAATATAATACTAGCATACAGATGCCTCATCCTATACCCAGAAATCGTGCCAATGCAACTAGCATTTTTTGTCTGATTAAACTTGTATTTTACTAAAAGTACATTAAACACTGTTAATTTCGACCGAGCGATAGATAGTGTTAGCAGTGACTTTCAAGTAAAATGGTTGCATGGGTTGCATGTTACTTTTTTAGGGTAAAAAATAGCATATTATGAAATTCAGGTGTAGGTGTTTCTATCAGTAAAATAATGTTTGTAATTGAATCAGTACTTAGATTATCCATTAAAAACATAATAACATACAATTTTGCCACCTCATAATTAGTTAAGATGACAATAGTTTGTTAAATACAAGATAGTTATTAAACATAGTTGCTAATTAAGATAATCTTCATTTTGAGTGTGAATTTCAAGCATAGAAGGATATAATGTTTTCGCTTGGCTATTTTGTGACCTTTAGCAACATTTTCTACATTGTTATAAATAATATATGTTAAATTAAACATTTTTTTAAATCAGGTTATAGGTCAAGTCTGTCAGCCTGTATTAAAAGTTTTCGTTATCTTATTCTTCTCAATGTTCTCTGTTGTGATCTATCATTTGTACAAGTTTTCAGTTTTTAATCAGAGCAGAACGTGGTCTTTTCTTATTCAAACGAAAATTATATGGCGAAATAGTATGATGCTTGTAATGTGATTAGCTTTAATTCGATCAACCGGTTAATGGATGACGAATTTCTTCGCAAATGTTGTTTTGATATTGCGTGGTTATTTGACTTTACACGACGTAAATTCAAATATTCTTTAAGTAATAAACGCTGCAAGCGTTTGCTCAATGTAATTCATGAGGTGATAAAAGTGAATTGCGTACCTGTAAATGCCCAGTCATCAGTGGTCCACCTCCTCCAACATTACCAACGTTACCGCGGCGGCCCATGTTGCGACGCATTTTGTTATTTTACTTAAAATTTTAACGTAGCACAAGGAAAACGAAGTTATCGTTTGATAATTCAACAAAATTTTATGAATGAATTAGGTTGCTAAGCCGAACGCCGCTGATCGCCGCATCCACCATGAAAACTAGATGAAATGTTGCCAGATAACTAAACCAAAAAATACGTTCTGTTACGTCAAAGTAGACAAAAAATAAAACGTCTTCTTCCTTACTTTTTTCAAATTATGTTTAAAAACTATCAACACGTCACGCTTAAACAGAACTATTAAGGGACTGTATTATTCTGCACCTTTGAGTTTCAAGATTATTTCGTCAAACACATTAAAAAGTATTTAACAAAATTCCCAATTTCAAGCGAAAACATCTGTAGGCCAATTTATTCTCCTAATTATAAACAAATTAAATTCCAATCGCGTAATCATTAAAACTGCATTGCTACTGGAATGTAATCGGTTTATAATTTTAAACACGCAATAAAATTGTATTATATTAGCAATGAAATGACTTTCTGTTCTGGCAACTTTATTAAATTGATCGCTAGTGATGATACAAATGGGTACTAAATTAGTCGATTTGTAAAGTGTGGCGTTCGATTAATTTTTTAAAAATATTTGTTTATGATTTTCATACTTCTTTAGACCTTGCATATTATTTTTTCTTTCCATTTTTTTTACACTTAAAAACAAAATTCAAGGTCAAGTCAAGTGTGAGTTGGACTAGCGCACAAGGGTCCTAAAAGGGGATTTTTGTTTGTGCAGGACAAATACTTTTCTTATTTTTTCATGTTCAAATCTGTGGTATGCCTTTTTTTGCAAACCACCCCGGCTTCGAACGGGTGCAATTTATTTCCTGGCATAGTATCACCCAGGATTCACCACATAGCACTGTATTTTGAGAGATTTAAGGGTTCTTATTTTTGAATTCCCTTTCCTGCATGGTAGTCGTGACCCAAAACCCCGCTTGTCATTTAGCTGGCAATTAAGGACAAAACAACAACAAAAATACAGCCCAAATTGGTCAAGCCTTCTCAAGTGAGATCTTTCATACATGCGGCATTTTGCATTTTTTTTATTGTAGGTGCGTAAGTAACTATCTATTACCTTTTCAATCTTAAACCGCTAAACCGATTTATATGAAATTTGATAAGGAGGTAGTTTGAGACCCGGGGAAGGGCATCTATCAACTATCCCATAGTATTTATGCCGGAAATCATCCATAATGTGGTGGAAGTTTTTCTACTGAACCAATAATTTTTCAAGTAAGGTAGCCAGCACACAATATTATTGCGCGATATAAAAAAATTGGCTATTCAAAATACTAATGCTATGCAGACGAAGTCACGGACAAAAGCTAGTGTTTATACAATATGTGATGTGATGGATGCCATAACATATAAGTATTTAGTACCACTCCTGATTCCTTCCACAAACCCATCCATCCTATCCTAATACCCCTCCTCCAGGTGGCGAATACTGACGTATACGCCGTGGCAGACAAAGTTGAAGAAGAACGGAAAAAAGTATTGGCTGCTCAGCCGAAAAGAAGACGCGCTTCCTCACTGTTGCGTGTGGCCGCTGCCACTAGCGCTACTGCTGCTTCTACAGTGCAGATGTTATAAGCCTATGAAGGAACGAACGTTACGACTGACCGACTAGATTACTTGTACCTGTTTGTGATGTGATGTTGTGTAAAATGTATGGTTAGTATATCCGTTAGAAGATGCTAAGCAGAGAGATATAAGAGGGACACGAGCAGCCGTATTGCTTATGTGAATACGGCAACGCAAAGAGTTTGACCGCTATCCAATCGACCAATGGACGAAAATCCACAGCGCGTCATTCATCACGCATGTACACTTACGCAACACGGCTGCAGGAAAGGTTAATGTGACGACAAGTGGAGGCCTATATATGTTAATAAGTTTGCTTTTCTATGATCTCCGTTAGTTGATGTTGGGAATGGACCTTCTATTTTTGTTTCGTCTCTTAAATATACTCCGTGTGCATTGCATTACGCCTGCTACAGGGTAAAATTTAAATGGCTACCGTAACTTCACAGATGATGGTATTGATGGGTACAAGTCGATTCAGACTTATTGACATCTGTGAAGTAATTTTCGCTGCAAAATAATTCTCCAATAAAATTTGCTGCTACGCAGCGAGCGTTCTTAAACGTTAGCAAGTTAATGGTTTAAAAAGAATGTTCTGGAATCTTGAATTTCCCTAGTATACTATAGAAGTCTTTGCTTGAACCCATGTTGCCAGCCCCTTTTAAATATGTATGTACCATACAATCAAGTTAGGTAGTCATTTACGAATATTTATAAAACTATCGGCTTATAACAAAAATGTCCATCTCTATTTCAGGTAGAAGACGAAGTCGTGGATAATCAAGAACCGCCGAAATAAATCGCAGTTTACCTTCACTGGCAACACAGAATACTCACCTAATTACTCAAAGAGCATAGAAATAAAACAATCAATAATTAACACCGATGTTTATATTTAAATTGTAGATAATAATTTACCCAAAATTGTGACGAAAAGATAACGAAAAAAGAAAACAATTTTATTCTCCATTCCTTGTGATATAATAACTAATTATGTTTTAAACACTATCTGGGTCTAAAACAGACATATTCTTGTTGTGATATCCTTATTTTACTCATTATTAACTAATTCTTACACCAGGTGTCTGAATTGAGAATTAGAAGTTAGGTACTTATCAAATTCTATTATGACAGTTTGACAGGTTTGCTTGCTAAAGTTTGACCAGTTCTAAACTTGAAATTATTAATTCAGAAACAGAGGATGAAATACCTATTCTTCGTCAGATCCACTACATTCGTCTAATACAATCCCTTCAGACATTAAAGCGAGGATGGCTCGATCATCCAATTCGTCGTTATCATCAAACTTATCAGTTTTCTTGTCAGTATTAGCTTTGACAGGCGTTTTTGCCGGTTTTGGAGCTGTTTTCTTTACAACTTCTTTAACCCCTGCAACTGGCTTAGCAACAGCCTTATTTGCTACTGCAGTTTTATTTGCAGCTGCAGGCTTATTTACAACTGCAGGTTTAATTGCTACTGCAGCTTTATTTGCAGCTGCAGGCTTATTTACAACTGCAGCTTTATTTGCAGCTGCAGGCTTATTTACAACTGCAGTTTTATTAGCAACGGGTGGCACTGCAGGTTTTGTGACAGTCTTACTTTGAATGACTGACTTTTCAGGCATAGGTTTCACTACCACAGGTTTTTCAGCGTCAGGTTTAACTGGAGTCTTATTAGCAGTATTGTTCACTGCAGGTTTATTCACTGCAGTCTTGTTTTCAACTGTTGTTTTAGTAGGTGTAGTCTTATTTTCTGCTGCTGCTGGCTTGACCACAGCCTTATTTTCGACCGTTGGTTTCACTACAGCCTTGGTTGCCACTGCAGGTTTACTGACAGCAACGGCAGCTTTATTTTCATTTGCAGGCTTATTAACAACAGCTTTATTTTCAACTGGTTTGTTTACAACTTTGTCTTTAGTCGTATTTTCACTTTTAGTTTCTTCCTTAGTTTTTGTAGGCACATTTTCAGTTTTAGCTACATCTTTCTCCAGCGATTTTTCTTCTTTTTCAATTGTTTCTGCATGCTCATCGCTGGCGTTTTCATAGTGATCGTAGAAACTTGTGACTAGTTTTGGTGGGCATTTAGTAAACTTGTAGATGGGGGTTACAGTCACTTTTATTTCACCTGAAATTAGAAAAATAATATGAATACTGAGAATACTATCTGCCTTATGACGTTGTATATATGTGATCTTAACGTGTACAAACCTTTTAAAATAAAAATAAAACATAACTTTACGTACCGCAT
Organism: Orthosia cruda; assembly: GCA_964057195.1. Taxonomy (NCBI): domain Eukaryota; kingdom Metazoa; phylum Arthropoda; class Insecta; order Lepidoptera; family Noctuidae; genus Orthosia; species Orthosia cruda. The sequence continues at coordinate 31,007,178 of OZ059839.1, forward strand.
CTAATATCCGCAGCACTGCAAATATTGTCGAAATCATTAATAGTCTTGACTTGTGCCGCGAACATGTTGACAGTCGTCTCAATACGCTTGAAAGCGGTGAAGTTATATTTCTTGAGGAATTCGCCCAGGTGCACCTTTGCCGGTTTACCCGAGAATTGGACCTAAAAATATAAGTTTTATTACAAAAAATATAAATATTGCAGTACACTTTCACTAACGCGCCAAGATCACAATTTTTTTCCAGGAGCCAAAAACGAATGGCAGCATCGCATAATCGTGAGAATTGGGGGGTAGTGAAAGTTTTAATAAAAAACATTACCCTACCTTTACGTAGAGTGGGTTGTGGACATTCAACAGCCTCTTTGTAATGTTCAAGCCCAGTACCTGCAAACAATATTATTACTATTAATTAATATTCAAAAGTAAATAGGTATTCCTATCCTTTTTGCTTCTTTTTTAAGAGTTGATGGTTAAACTCTTACCCCCTAATTACAAAGTAAGTTATAGCTAGGATCATCTAGGTATTTACCATATTTTTTTCTGGGTATAAGCTTGGCGTAATTTTACTCTACGTTTATTAATATAGGTATGAAAGTTTGGGCCCAGTAGGTGGTACTTTTGAATTGAAAAAACAAAAGATAAATCTAGGCGCACATTCGCAAGCGACAGTAGGTTCTATGTTCTATGTTAGGGGGTTTGGTTTGGTGGTTATTCCCAGTAGGTCTCTATGGAGAAGAATTTGCAACTCCACGGACACTCTTTGCCATTAGTTTAGTTACAAGTATTTGGTTACATCATTATTGTTGGAAATATACATATATGTGAGAACGATGTAAAAAGACGTGCACGTAAAAGCATCTACAGAAAAAAAAAGCAATTAAAAAAAACCATAAATAATTAAAACAGGCCGAGGCAGCTAAGTTATGTTATGACCAGTCCCAACTGATGGTGCCCGTTCAAAAACATGACACATGGATTGGCACCACTCAGCTCAACCATCATGAAGGGAACCGAAAGATCCAACACATATACCACTATCAGAGAGAACATAACACACTCTTCATTGCTAGGACACACACAGTCAACGAACGACACATAGGTAGACACGACACAGTAAATGGTAGACTAACAGTTGGTACATAGTACTCATACATGTGCTGTGCAGTTATATAATAATAATATTCTTAGGTCTGCTGTTAACTGGAAATTGAGCGATAGAGTGATTTGACATTGAGGACATAAAACATGTAAATAGTGCAATGAAGGCAATAAACAAGTTGCATATACACAAATAATGCGAATGTGACTGCTGCAGGACTTTGTTCTGAGCTAAATGAAAGGTTTCCAAGGAGAATTTTATAAATGGTACTTCAGATAAGTTAGATTTGATTCATATTCAACTATAAACAGCAATTTACAGAGTTTGCTATGAATATTTATACATTGTGAAATTCGCTGGGAATTGAGTGATTTGACATACGAGGTCAGAAATGAGTATAAATATCAGAAATAAAGGCAATCAACAATTAACATAATAATACTCCTCGCCACTGCAACGGTATAGGCTGAATAGGTTACGTGCCTTGAATTAAATGGTGGGAAATACAAATCAAAATACGCGCTTAGACGTGGAGTTGCGGACACCAGCCCGTCTTAATCTAATCATCTATATGTTAGTAACTGCTTTAGGACTTTGTTCTGAAGGGAAGGTTGCGAGGGAGAATTCAATAATGTAGATGAAAAAGTACTTGGGGTTGACCACCTAATCAAGACTTAAACACGTAATGGACCCATTTTCTACGACCACAATCATAATCATTTTTCAAACTACTTAAGAGAACGTAATAATTCAATATATTTTACCTACACTCACAACGTAATGTCCCAAATATAAATTAAAAAAATATTGTATAAACACGTACTTTATATTCGTGGATGAGGAAAATTATAAAAAAAAACCATTACAGTGCAACATTTTCCTTCGATGTTCAAACAACTGCATCATAAAATAACTTTTTAATTTTTATAGCACACTTTTACTTTTTAATGTATTGGCGCTTATGGGCTCATTGACTTAATGTAGAAAAGTAATGTCATTGTCTATGGATGCGCGCGCTGCGCAGTCATGCGCAATGAGAACCTAAATTGCCCGCCATACCACATATTTTTTCCATTTCCTCTCTTGTTTTATTACAACTGTATGAGTGAAGATAAAATAGTGTATGCAACGGCATATAATTAGGTATTAAAACACGAGGGCAGGTTTAAAATGGGTCATTCCGGCGCACTTAAAAACAAGCATCACTTATTTTTTTTATACGGTTACAAAATTATTTAACCTCGAGCGACGTACTTTGAATCCCTCGCTACGCTTAATATTCTACTCTAGAATCCGTGGCATCGCTCTGGATTCAAACAATAGCTCTCGCCCTCAATGCATTATTTTAGTCCCTTGTGACACAATCTACTATTATTCCACATAAACCTAACAATCATAGATCTCATACTACAGGACACAAAAATCAAAGTATTTTACTTCACTTAAATCTACACCGGTACTAATGAAACGTCAGAAGATAGTGCACGGTTTGAATTAGAACAGAAAAATACTTACATTTCTTAGGTTATCGCCAGCTTGATTCCTAAGCTTGTCGACTACTAGAGCTTCAGCTTCGTCTGGTGGATTGTCTGGCAGTTCATGCCACACCTAGAACAAAAATTTCATTATCAAACTAGCTTTTGTTACAGACTCGCCTAGGTTATAAGTTTTATTCAATTTTCTCACTAATATGAGTTTATTTGTCTGGCTCGCTATGATGTTAATAACAGCTAGGATTTTTTTTTTGGAGAATTCGTGGTACTTCTTTCCAGCCCAAATATTATAGGAGGTTGTGAAGAGTGAGGGATTTTGTGTGATTGTTTTTTTGAAGAAAGTCAAACTATTTTGCTATGAGCAAACTTTGTGATCAATCCTCAGGCGTTTTATTCATGACTAGCGGAAGCCTCGCGGTTTCACCCGCGTAGTTCCCGTTCCCGTGGGAATACAGGGATAAAAATTATAGCCTCTGTCACCCGGGGATAGTGTAGCTTCCCAACGATGAAAGAATTTTTGAAATTGGTGCATTCGTTTTTAAGTTTATTCGTTGCATACAAAAATACAAATCTTTCTTCTTTATATTATTATATTCATAGAAGCCATAGCCATACACAATGCAACAAATAACAGGTTAAGTTTACTTCAATTCCATAAAGGCCATTTGTACCTTAGCATTCAGAAAGAGGTCCAGAGAAACCCTGATCACTCAGACAACCCAGTACAGCTCTCTGGCGCGGTCGTACAAGGAGATCCGGCCCCAGCTATACTGGGCAGAGGGTTGGACAAAGAAATAATCAAAACACCCGACTTCGCTTTTTAAGCAGTCGGGTGTTTTGATTTTTTTAAATTAATTTTTTTATTTAACACTTTTTAGTTACCATTTTATTCGAATAAGGTACATTTAAACATATAAGTGTTATATGTATTTTTGAAATCGCCTCTTAAAACCCTTTAATTTGATACCCCACACGATGGGAATGGATGAAAAAAAAACTAGGGCCCCCACAATATGGCGCCCAAAAGCCGCCATTTTTCTATTTTTACATTTTAATGTAGCCAGTGACACTCGCAGGGTTAAGACGCATCGATTGACGTACGAATCATCAAAATCGGCCAACGCGTTTGGTCTCTGGAACGCCACATAGGAACATACATAGACTGAAACACATTATCCTCCTTCGGCAGTCGGGTAAAAAAATAAAAGACGTGTAATTTTTACCTTGATCATAATATCCCGTAGCTCAGTCTCCACCATCTTGGTCATGCGCGCATTCAGTTGATAGTAGCCGCCCTTAAGCGATGGCTCCACCGGCGCAGGCGGCGGCTGCGGCACGGGCTTCTTAACTTCTTCCTGCTTCTTGGTTTCAGCTGTTTGAGGGTATTACAAGTTTTATTTTCGTATATCAGGGACCGTTTAATTTAAACTAACATGTTTATATATCGACTACAAAAGTTCAGACCTGTTATGTAGGCAATATTATTATGAAATACTAGACTATGCATACTATAAAAAATCACATAAGCTTGAATTTATACGTACGTTTGCGAAAAGAGCCAGATGAACTATCGTGTACTCCAGAAGTTTTAGCGGGCACTTGAACAAAAAGGGTAAAATGTATTTTTGAATTTCGATTCCTCTCCACTAATTTATTTAATATTTCTTTAAATTGATTTAGAATAATCACTGAAGTAACAGCATTGCAAGTATAGTCATCGGCACGTAACTTGGCAAGGTTTTGGCGTAGTGGGGGTAAGTTCGCGCATCGTACACTTATTGCCACAAAAAAGAGTCACTTTTTTCTTGTCATTTTTCAATGGTTATGGCCTTCGTTTATTTTTAAACATGGATGTTTAGAAGAAAGTTAAATAAAGGAGAGGAATTCGTGAAGTTTATTAGGTGTTATAAATAAAATATATACGTAATATATAGTTAAAAGTTAAAAAAAAAAATGAAAAAGATGGTAAAAATTATGGCATTGTTATCGAAATAAAACAGTAACACTCGTAATAAAAACTAAATTCAAAACAATAACAACTACTCCTAACAAAAACTAACTTAACAAAAACTCAACAAAAACAAAGTGTACAACTTTCGTGCACGCTAGTTTAATCGGGAGCGAACGGAAAGAGGACGGGGTGCGGGAGGCGCGGGTCGATTGAGCCACCAATCGCGCGCTCGTATCGGCGCGACCTTGTACCCCGCGTCCCGCTTCACTACCAAGAGGACGCGGTGCGGGAGGCGCGGGTCGACTGAGCCACCAATCGCGCGCTCGTATCGGCGCGACCTTGTACCCCGCGTCCCGCTTCACTACCAAGAGGACGCGGTGCGGGAGGCGCGGGTCGACTGAGCCACCAATCGCGCGCTCGTATCGGCGCGACCTTGTACCCCGCGTCCCGCTTCACTACCAAGAGGACGCGGTGCGGGAGGCGCGGGTCGACTGAGCCACCAATCGCGCGCTCGTATCGGCGCGACCTTGTACCCCGCGTCCCGCTTCACTACCAAGAGGACGCGGTGCGGGAGGCGCGGGTCGACTGAGCCACCAATCGCGCGCTCGTATCGGCGCGACCTTGTACCCCGCGTCCCGCTTCACTACCAAGAGGACGCGGTGCGGGAGGCGCGGGTCGACTGAGCCACCAATCGCGCGCTCGTATCGGCGCGACCTTGTACCCCGCGTCCCGCTTCACTACCAAGAGGACGCGGTGCGGGAGGCGCGGGTCGACTGAGCCACCAATCGCGCGCTCGTATCGGCGCGACCTTGTACCCCGCGTCCCGCTTCACTACCAAGAGGACGCGGTGCGGGAGGCGCGGGTCGACTGAGCCACCAATCGCGCGCTCGTATCGGCGCGACCTTGTACCCCGCGTCCCGCTTCACTACCAAGGAGACCTAAAAAACGATTTCTGCGCATCTAACGACTCTTGCCAAGTTACGTGCCGATGACTATATGAGGGTCAGTTTTCACCACAAGGAAGTCGAAATAAATAATGACAGACCAATATTTGGCTTGGGTTTTTAGACCAAATCTTCGGATTCGAATATGGATGTTTCTTCGGTAGAAAACTGATAATTCTATTTAGTCCGATAGTAAGATTATCAAATAATATTGGACACGTATTTTTTGCTTTACCAAATCAATAAAAATTTACAAAGTTAAAGAGCATCAAAGGTCAGAAGTGGGGGCTTGTGACGTCACTTGGCAGTATAAAGTGTACTAGCGGCGTGACGTCACACGATATTTCAACGCATTATATCGTCGTGTCACTTTATGTTTACGTGCCCAATATTTTTTATTAATCTACCTGACGGACAAAAAAAAAAAAATTCAGTAAACTACCCTATTCGGCCAAAAAAAACGAAGGTTGGGCCGAAGCCGAGTAGAAGGTTGCTAGAAATTGAACGAACTGTTACGAATGCGTAAGACTTATAATGTGAACTTAAACAAAAAGTATATAATGAACTGGTAAATCAATAAACTAAAAGCTTTGTAAGTATAAAGGTCAGGTTTCACCAAAGTCATGGGGAATAACGCAGAATAGTTTGAGAAATTTCTTCGCTTAGGCGGAAACTGGCCTTTCAAGTCGTAAGTGAATAGGTTACTACAGTAGTCACAGCGGATCTTTGTGTCTCGGAAGTTGGTTGCAAGGCCCTACGCAGTTGCTATTTTTGTGTCAATGTTCAAGTAGAAGATAGCATTGTATAACTGCCTCTTTCACTCGCTTACGTTTATCGCATCTATCTCGCTGTATACTGTATGCAGTCACGGGGTCTCATTGCTAAGAAAGAAAAATTGATTCAAATAAATCTCACTAGATGGCGCGACATGTATACACAATTCAATAAAATTGTGTGTAAAATTAACTGGAATTGAACATAAAAATTGTAAGTTCTTGTTTAATCAACTCTCCTAAGTACAAAATTAAGAAATATTGGGCTCTTAATTCAAATTTCGAAGATTATTTGAACGGATCATTTAAAATTGATGCCGATAGATGGCGCATTTTTAGATTTCCGAGGCATTCCACTCGATTGTTAAAATTTTCATTGTATACATTTTGGTGCAAAAAAAACTGTAATTTCGTGCAAAAAATACCATAAAACGAACCTTAGAAAAAAAAATTCACGAACCTAGTAAACCATTTTACTTGCAAGTCGCTGCTAAAAAACATCTATTACCGTGATACGGGATCGAACGCGATTGATTTACTTACAAAAATAACAAGATTAATCAGATGAAAAACGCTAGTTACGGCAGGCATCTGCATGCTAGTATTTTATTATCTGTGATGCAGTATACTCGATGACAAACTGTTTCTTGCGCAATAGTCCGTAGAGTCAACTTCGGAGACACAAGGAACCGCTCTGAATAATATACTAGGCAAGCATGCATACGACCACTTCATCTCTTACCATCAGGTGGATAGTGGTCAAATGCGGGCCTATTTATAATTTAGCTTTTTTTATTTACCTTTAGGAACTATTTTAGCCTCCTTTGATGTGGTCGATTCAGGTCTAGGCGGCTCTGCCCTCCTCTTAAATGACTGTTGAGGTCTCTGGCTCTTTGGAGGTGGACCTTTTTCAACAGGCTTTTTCTCTGTAACAGATGAAAGGGGATTACAGGGAAATGAAAAAGAAACAATGAGAATTACTTTAGAGGAATAGTAATAACAAAATCTACCCTTGCAATCAACATATACAAGGTTATTTGGATACCACCAACAACTTTTCAGGGGGTGAAAGTACTCATGATTTAGAACAAGTTTTACTATGATATAATAATTATCAGCTGCTTCATACATTTTCATTGGGTAAATATGTATCGCATTTTGTATGAAACAGCCGATTTATCTTATTCTTACAAATATTATAAATGCGAAACTTTGGAATGACGGATGTAAGTTTGTTTGTTACTCAATCACGCAAAACGACTGAACAGATCTGGATGAAATTTGGTACAGATATAGATTATACTCTGGAAAACCACAGGGTCTGCTTTTTATCCCGGTTAATGTTTCCTTGGAATGATAAAAAAACTTCACGCAGGCGAAGCCACTGGCAGAAGCAAATTTTTTAGGGTTCCGTACCAACCTACCCAAATAGTAAAAACGGGACCCTATTAGTAAGAGTCCACGATCCGTCTGTCTATCTGTCACCAGGCTATATCTCATGAACCGTGATAGCTAGACAGTTGAAATTTTCACAGATGATGTATTTTTGTTGCCGCTAAAACAACAAATACTAAAAACAGAATATAATAAATATTTAAGTGTCCCACACAACAAACGTGTTCTTTTTTGTTGTTTTTTGCGATATTTATATTATTTATTCGTTTATCCTCGCATTGGAACGCCTTGCAGCAATTACACCAATGGAGCACAATCGTATACTAAACTCCTTTATAAGTCCAGGTTTATTTGGCGATAATGGTACGGAACCCTTCGTGCGCGAGTCCGACTCGCACTTGGCCAGTTTTTTAATATTTTAAGGTTAGTCTCATAGTACGTGTATTTTTATAAGTAATCGCGAGTGCTTTCACTCCCTGAAAGGTTGAAATTGGTACTTCACTAGGAGAGCAGATAGATAAGAAAAGATCATTCTAGCTTGGGTCGAAAACAATACTTAAGTGTATAAATTATTATGAAGCCAGTCCCCCAAACATCTTGCTGTCTGGGATATTGAAGTCCTATACTTGAGGCAAAGAAGCAAAATCGTGTAAGTACCTACATTAAAAACTCAATAATAAAAACAGTTTACAAAAAAATCACTTAGCGCAGGAAGAAAACCAATAAATATGGATCTAACAAAAGAAGTCTGAAAAAAAAAGCTGCTTTGGACGCTCGATATTAGATTCACAAAGATGTATCTGCAAGGATAAGATGAGGTATTTTCTTGACATTTCAGAAACACAGAAAGTGCTTAAAAGTCTCACCAACTTCTGAAAAGAAGTTCTTGTTTTCGAGTTCATTGAAAAATAAAGAATCATTAGCGCGTCGATGGTGAGGAAAAAGCGATGGCTTTCACAGAGCGAAAGAACATTTAAAACTAAGGGTACGTTCACACAGAACATCCGTATTCCCAGGATCGTTTTTTAACGGATCCGTCGTTACTGGAGGTGATGTTCACACCGCATTTACAGTAACGTTTAACGGACCCGTCGCTACTGGAGGTGATGTTCACACCGCATTTACAGTACCGTTTTAACGGAACCGTCGCTACTGGGGGTAATGTTCACACCAACTTTCTACAAGGATGGACGTACGATAAAACGGATCAGTATTTTAATACTGTTGTGTGTGTGAACTTGCTCATAGAACTACCTACGCCATTTCCGAATAAAAACGCATACGATAAAGTGGACCCGTAAAACGGACTGCTGCATATTTATTCGGAACGTTATTTTTTTCTGGATTCGGAATACTGTTATGTGTGTGAACTCGCTCATACAACTACCTACGCCATTGCCGAATAAAAACGTATACGATAAAGCGGACCCGTAAAACGGACTGCTGTATATTTTTTCGGAACGGTATTTTTTACTGGATTCGGAATACTGTCATGTGTGTGAACTCACTCATACAACTACATACGTTAGCGCCGAACAAAAACGTATACGATAAAGCGGACCTGTAAAACGGACCGCTGTGTGAACGAGCACTTAACAATGAAGACGATATCCACGTTGCATCGTACCTTTGTCCAAGTGCTGAGTGAGTTTCGTTTACAGCGTCTCTCCATGCCAATAAGTATAACACGGAATCCTGAATCTGAACTCATTCCGAATAAGCCACCCGTTGACCTAAACGTCAACTTGCAAACAGAACCACAGTCTTATCCACTCAGCATATTGGAATACAAAACGACAGAATCTTCTCGACATACCTTAGGACTCCATGACTAGTCAAACTGCGAATTGCATTAGAGAAGTAGTCTCCAGGATTTTTACTACAACACACAAGGTACGTTCACGAATAGTGTCATGTAATAAATATGTCCCTACAAGGATAACATTGGTAAAATATTATTTGTAGGTAGGTACCGCTTTCTTCACTTATTCAAGGCGCATCATGGTCTCGTTATGTCCTTTAAGTTTGACGACAAAAACCTGGAAAATAACGAAAAAGTAGTCTAACCTTGAATTTTGTGTCTCAGATGTTTTCAACAAGATCTGATGCAGTTGCCGGTCCACCAACCCGATGGATAACAGTGGTCTGACTTATTTTCCCCACTGGCCCTGCAGTGGGAAAATTACAAACAACATTATGCTTGGTCTAAACACAGTCCCAATTGAGAGCTTTGCGAAGAAAGCACAATGATGAAAACTGCGATACCTTCTCCATACACCAGCTTTATATAATTCCTAAGTTAGAACTGAGGTAAATACATGCAAAATCACCAGGTTTCTAGAACCGACTGAATAAGCACTATCGAAGTTGGTTTCAGCGTTCAGCAATGGCTGCATTTCTGTGGGCCGATCGTACGCAAGTGCTGGAAAAATAAATACAAAATGAATTTAGTGCCTTACCCTGATATTTCCGAGTACAATCTTCGGAACCATGGTGCATTCTGAAATTTCGGACCCTCTCCAAGCAGTTGGCTGATTCTCCATGTTGATTCGATTCGAATCAAAATTTTAAAGCCTTGTTGAAGACACAACTCTATAAAAAGAACCAACAAAATATTATACAAAATGTAATATTGGGTAGCCAACAAAAAAAAAAACAAGTATTTTTTTTTCAGATTCTCCATTTTTCAAGCAAATCAGAAATGATGACACTTACCTCTTTTCGTCCGCCAGCGGTGAAACTCAAAAGGAGGGTAGGTAATGAGTTACCTTCAGTTCTGAAGAATTATGTGACCCGCAATATTTTATACTACACGGTCGAAATAACTGTACGCTTGGCGCGGTCAATGTAATTTTTATAGGCTTGCGCTTGCGCATGATGTGGCCGCATTTTCTCGCTGTTGGGGTACGAGGCTGACGCCGGGCGCCGCGGGGGTAGGCGGGACTGAGGTCATTTGACACTTGAGGTGTTCAGTTATTTTAACCGTGTAGTACCAGTTTGATACAAATGCAGCTGCGAATATTAGCATCATAATTTAAGTATTTTTTTATTTCATGGCGATGTTGCACTGTAACTCTATAAGTAGCATTTTCAGTTAAAACTCTCTTTGCACTTAAAATTGGATAAGACCTGCAGCGTTTAAATACTCATCTAACATACATAGTAATAAAAGAAACATGAATTTCTAAGTAAATTGTATACAATTTATTTAAAGAGCAATGCCTTCAGTGTTATTACAAATATCCATAGTGGTTCTAACCAAATACAAACTTAATTATACCATTTTAGTCATAAGTGCAAACAAACAAAAAAATTGCTTTCCGAAGAAACTTAATCTACGTATATATTAGAAACTTAGCGACCTTAGATGGCTCGACGCAATTCGATTTATATCAAACCGATAAGCGATTTCTACTAAGCGAAATTGCCAGTACCTAAACATGGATGCCCATAAATTACGCTCCTTAATCTAAGCAAATAATGTCATCATCGGAATCAGAGCCTAAATCCATGTTAGCGACGTCGTAACTGTCCGTCATTTCTGCCTTACATTTTTCCATCATCTCCTCCAACTGGGAATAAGAATACTCCGACTGGAAGTCCACAGTGTGAGACTTGTTCATAAGATCAACGTAATCTAACTGATACCTCATCTTAGACAGAGTCTCCAACGAGTCTAAATCTACGTCTACATCAAACCGAGCCGTGTTTTTCCTATCAGGTGAAATTTTAATAGGTTTCCAGATACTGAAATTGATCCCCTTTACACCTTGGTTGCTTTGCTTCAACCGCTCTGCCACGATAGCAAGGTGCAGCTGATACTCGCTAGGCACGTAGACAAACATTCTGAAGAACCGAGTGTTCTCGTCTTCAGCGCCCAGCACAACGATAGCCTGACGGTTAACTTTACCTAAATGTTGACTCAACAACCATTTTTTCGTCTCCGGATTTTCTGGCACCAGCCCAAAACAGTTCGGAGGGCAAAGCCCGTATTTCACAAAATCTGTTCTGGACGTACCGTCCTGCTGGTGATACCGGAAAAGATTGTAAATGAGCACTTCTTTAATTTTACGTGCCTGCACGACAGTGAGACCTTTGCAACCTTTGAGAGTTATTTTGATAAGTGCGGGATCGTGACCGAGAGATGGCATCGGCGAGTTGTGCACGGCATCGGAGATGACTGAGGGCTCGACGGTGTCGCGTTCCTTGAGCCCCGCGTCGAAAGCGTCCTTATCGACGGCGACTGCTTTCAGAAACACGTTCACTTTCTGTAGTTCGTAGCTCAGCATCAGCTTGTGTTTCTCGAGAGCGCGAGCGGACGACGGAGGCATATCAACGTAGAGTCTGGTTCCTTTCTGCGTGACGATCTTTTTGACGAACTTCCACTTGGCGATGTTGACGCCCTCGAGACGCCTGTTCTGCAGCTTGAGCTTGTCTAGCGGCTCGATGTTGCGGCTGCGCGAGTGGCCGGGCAGCCACACGGCGGCACGCTCGTACCACAACTCCTCCTTGGTGTACACTATGACGTGGAACTCTGTGAACCCGCTATAATCTAAATTGACGAGCCAGTCTCGCGTGCAGTCATCTTTGGTGATCAGCTCGTACCGGTGCGAGTTCTGCAAACCTTTGAGAGTGAAGTCGGGAGCCCATCCCTGACCGAAATCGGACTCTCGTAACATTTGAGAGATGAGGAAGTTTTTCAAACAGTCCGCCTGCCTAGCTGTAATCTGTTCGAAGTCGTCTTTGCACAAGTACAGTTTGTAGCCCTCGTACTCGGGATCCTGCTGGGCAGGTGGTTGCTGGAAATGCTCAGTTGGCTGTTGGAACTGCTCAGACGGCGGCAAGAATACAGGATTCTGCGGTAGAGTTTCGTATGGGTGAATGAATGGTGCCGGCACCATCACGGGGACCAAACCGGGATTCATTGCCGGCGGGACAACAGGCGCGTGGCCAAGAATCGGCAGTGTTACCACTTCTGGTGGTAATATATTCATGTTCCATCCTGTAAAATTTCAAACAGTGATAACATTCGGTACGACTTCACTACTTCGGATATACGAAACATAGAGTAGAGAGAAAATAAAGTACAAATATAACATAGACTACACAAACTTACTAGACTCGCTTAATCTGGGGCGCGGAACGGATTCTGAAAAGATGGAAGGGTTATGTGAAGTCTTAAGTTTCTGGTCGGAGTGTTATTAGATGAAAAAAATATTACGATTCCTACCTTGTTGCTTCACGGCGGGGCTCTGAGAACGACGCGTCTTGGCAGGAACCTCCGATATTTCTGTGAAAATATTAGTCATGTTCAATATTACCTAGACGACATTGAACTTTTCGTCTTTTACAAACAACCAAGGGTTTTATTTTGCATTTTTAATACGATAATATTTTATTATATTTTAACTGTGTATTGCAAAATTAGGCTTAAGTTTTTGGGGTTTACAAGTCGTTAGTTTTAAAAACATTATTATAATTTAGTAATACTTTGTGAAATACTTAATATTAGTCCTCTAAAAGTAGTCCCAGTTGATAATAGATTCAATTAAATGTGCCTTTGAACTCGGGACAATATCACACCTACTTCGTAATCCCCTGCCAAAAAAATTATAGAACCAGACAGTGAGACACGCATATTAAAACATACCTGGAGCCGTTCTCTTGGTATTCCTGTAATGCTTCGGTAACGAACCAGTGACTTCCTGCAATATCTTCTCCTCGTCTTTGAAATTATACTTCGACTGGTACTTGATGATGATCTCGATAAACGACACATCGTCATCACCGAACATCTCGAACACTATCCTCGCAACTGCTAGCTTTAACTCTTCGAAAACTCGATTCTTCTGCTCGTTTTTGAGGTTTCTGTAATACTCGTGCCTGTCGATTATCTTGCTGGCTATTTCTTCGACAGCTTTGTCGCGTTTGATTCTGTTGGCAGGATTGACAATGAAGCGAGGTTTGGGTCTTGGTTCCTCCATGCGGTCGCGGTCGTTTGGCTCATCTTCTCGGTGGTAGTCCTGGCGAGGACCATTGTCTCGGGGCCGTTCCTCGCGCGGTCTATCCCCACGTTCCCTTGCACGTATTTCTTCCTCCCGGAGTCTTTGTTCGAAACGCTGCGGCCTTTCTTCGCGTTCCCTCTCACTTTGATGACTCCGACTGCGATCTTCCTCCAAATAATCGTCCTGCCTTTTAGCACCTTGTCTACGCATTTCTTCCGCCTTCTTTTTGTACTGTAAAACTTTGTTGTGGATTTCTGCGTCGTGGGTCAGATTAGCTGGTTCTTCTTTTCTGCTGTCGTGGCGGGGTGACGGTTCTCTTCTGCGGTGGTATTCGTCTGGATGAGGTCGTTCTTCGTGCTCGCGCGGCCTTCGAGCCGGATCGTATCCTTCTCTTTGAAGATGCGGCTTGCGTTCAACTGAAGGGTCTCGCCAACGCCAGTGATCGCGGCGTTCGGGATCGTATTCCTCGCGGGGAGTGAATTTGGGTTCCCTTTGAACGAATCTCTCGCCATGAAGGGGGTGAGGCACTGGTTCTCTCACCGGTATTTCTTTAACTGATCGGATTTTATCTTCTATGAACGGTCTCCGTTCAGGCAAATCAGGACGTCTCGCTTCAGGGATGTTAGGACGTCTCACTTCAGGGATATCAGGTCGTCTGCCGCGCGGGTCTTCATCTATGGCTCTCGGCTCCCAAACTGGCACATGTTTGGGTTTTTCAGCTTCTCTATCGGGGAAGTTCGGGCGACCTCGGGGGTAGTCGGGGTCGCGTACATTCTGTCCGGGCCAGGAGGGTGGCGGGGGTGCGTCGCGTATCTCGGGGCTGCGGCGTTTCTCGAGCGCCCACGACCGGCGCGGGGAGTGCGACGAGCGGGGGGACGGGGAGTGCTTCTTGTAGCGGTCTCTAAGAGGAGACCTCTCGCGACGATTCGGCGAACGGGACTTCCTTTGTGGCGTTATAGTACGCTTAGCGTCGACTGCAGCATCGGCTATGCGATCTCTCATCTGCATCCTCGGCATATCGCGCCTATCGTCGTCCTGTTTCTTCATGGATCCGGCAGGATCGTCCCTCTCTCTCTGCCACGGCGAGATCCTCGGCTCGGGTTGTCTCATCCCCTGCATGGGATATGGAACGGTCTCGCGGTTATCGGGCCGGTAACCACCTGAGTACATAGCTTGGTTTGATGCCTGGAAATTGAAATTTAGTTTGCAAACACGTAGTTGAAATAGAAATGAGTACATAAACTAAAATTAGATGGTAATAAATATCAAGACGGGGCCATGAACTAGTTACAAGTTTTTCACACTTAGAAACTGCACACGAAAATAATATTTATTTAATAACAGCAAACTCTCTTTAAAAGTCCAGTTCGTATCGTTGTAACCTTTGTATTATCTGTCCATTTGTGGTCATTTATTTGTCTACAATAACAATTAGGGAGTCCCAATATGGATCCAAAGGCAAAATTACGTAATCGGAAACTGTCAAATTTTCTCGATCTTGTAGCAGTGAAATTGAAGTTTCCATTAAAATCGTAATTTAAGCAGCTGTGTCGCATTCTAGAGGACCTAATACTGGAATTGAAAAGTTTATTAAAAATTGTGACGTTGTCTTCGAAGTTTTCATTTATCTGTAAAAGTGTTTAGACGTCCGGTAGTTCCTTCTTGATGTGTCTTCATTGATTTCTTGTGTTCATTTCAAGTAGAATGTCAAGTAGTTCATTCTGTAATTAATTATTGTAGGTAACTTTCATTACCATGATGTTCAGCTTGAACAATGTTTTATTGATTGAACTACTTCCATGCAATGACAATTGTTTTCTTGTGGCTTACTTTACTACATAAATAATTTCTGTTGTGAAATATCATCACAATTCAAGCCTTTTATATGATATTTATATCATGGCTGCTTTAGAAATTGCAGCAGTGAGCTTCCAATACAATTATTCCTTCCCGTTGTTTTTTGCCAGCTTTAATATGTAGGCCTTCTCCTCTCCCTATGAAAATTGCCTTTCAAAACATACATAAACTGACGTATTTTTCCACGAGGGTAGACAGGAAGAGCAGAACGCCATCTTTTCAATGTGTAAATGGCCCGAAGTCAAAGGTTCGGTCGGACACTACTGATAAGCCACTTCAGTTTGCTGGACCAGGTGACCCGATAACATCTTACAAAGTATTTATGGAGAATCTTTGGTTGTTGTCACTTTAAATTTTTATTTTACATCTTAGGACATGCTAAACAAGCGATAGAAGACGAAGAAAAATCCATACGTTGATTCTTTTATGAATATCTTCTTGGAGGTTTAACTTCAAATATTTTTTCGATCTTTTGTAGAATTGAAGACTTCTGTGGCGTTTTCACTTACAGCAGGTGATTAACGAGCAAACTGTAGTGTAATGCCATTATGTCCTTTTGTTCAGCGCTGCAAAAAATATGGTGCCATGTCCTGTAGTCTGAACCTACATTTAATATGAGTTTTCGTTATTTTCCAATTAATTTGCTGCAAGCAAAAGTGTATGTTATCCACCATTGGCTGGAGATCATCTGCAATGGATCCACTTCCAGCTGGAAGTCGATCCGTCGATTGCCTCGTAAAAGTTCTTTTAAGGTGCAGGTGCTGTTGCACAGGGAGCACGACAAAAGATGAGGCATTGTTTGGGACCTGGCTCCGCAATTGCACTGTGGGTCATTGGAGTGCCCCCATCTAAATAGGTTGTGCCTGCACCGACTCACCTGGCTTCGTAGTCGGTTTAAGATATTTCCAGTTAACCAAGGCAGTTGGTGGCCCGCAGGGAACTTTTCTGCAGGCTCAATATAGTCATAGTTATGAGTCTAGTACATATCGAGACCTCCATGAGTCTCCGAAAGCACTTTAATAGCTGGTCCCAGTTGTCAATTGTAGATCTTAAGACAGTCGTCACGGGTAGTCAAAAAACCAAATGTATGACGACCGGTCTTGCCAAGGATTATCGTGTTACCTTTTAACCGGGTTGTGGAGGTCAGATAGTCAGCCGTTCTTTGTAAAACACTGGTATTTAGCTGCCCCTTGTTACACTGGAAGAGCTTAGGCAGATTGATTGTTCCTGAATTGCCTTAGAAGTATTTTATGATTTCTTTATTAAATTTTTATCTGGATATTGCGTTGTTTTTTTGATAATAGTTTTCGTAAGTTTTGACGCATAATTTAATGACACTTCATCGCCATCATCCTTGTTCAAATCTTATCCCAATTTATTTGGGATCGACACAGTATTTATTCTTGGGATTCACAACAACTTAAGGTTATGGACTGAAAAAATCCTATGGCTGCCGTGATTTCAATTTTCTACAGCTCTTAAAAGTCTTCTCTACTTATTACTCGTTTTTCGCTGTCATTTTTTTTTTTTATCTGTATGCTCGCGTTTGACCACTATCTCGCCTGATGTTAAGCGATGATGTGGTCTACGGTGAAGCACGCTTGCCTAGAAGAAACCTTTTCAATCTTGACTTAAAGACCAGCTATCAGGGAACAAAGACTCCGGAAGGCAGTTCCACTCCTTAGCTGTGCGCACAATGAAAGTATTAGCAAAACGCTTTGTGCGTATGGGAGGGATGTCCACCATGTACCAATGGCGGATGGTCGTACGTCTTGTTGTGCGACGATGGAAAGGGCTAGGCGGAATCAAATTGTTCAGTTTCGTCGCAAACTCCCCGAAATATAACCGATAAAAAACCGACAGGTTGGCAACTCGGCGTCGATAATCAAGGCTCTGGAGCTTTGACGCGACCAGTGAATCGTTGCCAATAAGCCTTTTGGCCCGTCTGTCAATCGACTCATGTGCATCAAACTGGTATTTGGCAGATCCATCCCAGAGGTGAGAGCAGTACTCCATGCATGATCGAACTTGCGCTTTATACAAGTTGAGCAGCTGTTCAGACGTGAAGTACTGTCTCACCTTTGCAAGAATCCCCAACTTTTTTGCAGCTAACTAAGCTTTCGCCTAAATGAATGGTCCGAAGTTGAGTGTCGATGTCAACGTAACACCAAGAAGTTCGAGATGGTCCGTTAACGGCACGGTTACACCACGGCAAGATGGAGCCGGGTGGAATTGGCTCTTTTTAGCGGAAGAAAGACACTGAAAGACAAGAAACTGACCAGATTGGCATCACCCCATTCGTAGACCGCCTACAAGGACAGGTTCAAGCGTCCAACCATGGTCTCCGGGAGAGACCGCATCTGAGGCCCAGTAGCTCATGCGCCGAACACTTATCTCTCAGCAACAGTGCTGTCGTCTGCGTACCCAAAGGTTCCGGGTTTGAGCAGATCATTAATGTGCAGCAAGAATAGTGTTGCTGAGAGCACTGACTCCTGAGGGACCCCGGCGTTGATATACTACTGACCGGACGAGCAGCCGTCGATAACCACTCGGATGGATCGATCCCTCAGGAAGTCCGCAATCCAATCACACAGACCACTAGGCAGACCGAAGGAAGGAAGCTTACCAATGAGGCTTTCGTGCCAGACCCTGTCGAAAGCCTTCGAGATGTCGAGGGAGACGGCTAGCGCTACCCCGTGTCTCTCGATGACCTCACTCCAGATGTGAATGGCATACGCTAGAAGATCCCCAGTGGACCGATTTCGGCGGCAGCCGTATTGGCTTGCACTGAGGATGTCTTTCGCTTCTAGGTATGCCAGGAGCTTACCGTTGAGAACACTTTCCATACTCTTACAGAGGATAGACGTTACAAACATGTGTCTGTAGTTGGCAGGGTCAGCTTGACTGCCCTTCATGGGCACGGGCTATACGTTGGCTTGCTTACAAGCCTTCGGCACTTTTCCAGTCTCTATCTAAAGGCGATATAGGCGTGTCAAGATCGGAGACAATTTAGGCGCAAAGGTTTTAAGTACAATTGCTGGTATCCCGTCGAGGCCACTCGGTTTGTTTACAACAAGACTACACTGCACCCTACGGACGTCCTTTACATGAATGCGAATGTCCGACATAGGTACTCGTCACACATCCATCAGGAGAAGGCTGAGGCTGCGCGCCATCAAAATTCAGATGAGAAGATTCCGCAAAAAGGGAGGCTAACAAGTTTGCCTTCTCCTCAGCGGAGTGGGCCAATGACCCGTCAGGTTTCAGCAGTCGTGGTAGTGAGGGGCGACAGAAGTTTGATTTGATCGACTTAGCCAGGGACCAAAACGCTTTGCTACCCGCTGGGTATGAAGCAAGTTTGTGCCCGATTCTGCTAATGTTATTTTGCTATTTGTTATTCCCACGTAGTTTCTGCAATTCTGTGTTTTTTCAATATCCGTAATTCAGAGTACTGTTTTTCTAAACACATCATTTTCCTTTGGAAAGGTTTTGCCTGTATTCTTATTGCACCTTAAGAGATTTTATGCTTTTTGCGTTTTTATTATTCAAAAAACTTTGTCATATGACGCACTGCCTTCTTTATTGAAAGTAGCTATGTCTATTTTTTTTGTGACTGTTCTGAAATCACCCCAGCCCAAAAATGATAATTTTATCATTTTCTTTAGTCTTCAAATTATTCTAGATGTGTATGGCGTGTTGGCGCGGTTTCCTCTTAATTCTAGATATGTTAATTGTAGCTCGTTAAAGGCATTTCTTACTAGATGTTCTTCATTTTTGGATCAAAGTTCCTTAAAGCGGCTTGCGGTAGGTGTGATTCGGGAGAAGTTCGGATTCATGTAAGATTTTTGTGTTAATCTCCATACACCTCTCTTTCTCCCCGTGTATTTTTCTATTAGCACGCATATATCTTTCTCTGGGTGAGGAATTATGTTCCTGACGCACACTTTTTTTTTTCATATCTCGTGACTCCCCTAATCTTTTCAGGAATTCAGTCTCCAGCTAAACGGTCACTTTGTTGATTTTCTTTAAAATTACTCTCGTGGCTTGAGCATTAGGTATACTCATTAAAATCATCATAATTTTAAGAAACCACTTAAAAAAAAATGGTTTCGTACTAGCTTGTTCCGTCCAACTCCACATTTTCTTTTTGTATTTTTGCTAAAAAATACGTTACAAGTACTAAATTAAAATAATAATAACATCCAAAAATAAAAAATAAAACAATTATACGCATTATATTAAGGCACATCATGATATCAATTAAATTGTTAAAACCTGTATGACTGTCCCAGAAATACAATAAATAATATTATAGTTCAGTTTGTAATTTTGTTGATTGTTTACCTCTGAACATGATAGAACAATTTAGCCTTTATTCAAAAACTTCCTGGCAAGATTCATAGACCTGACTTTTGTCAATAATGTCATATTCGTATAAGTGTTTCACACGAATAAGAACATTAATGTTATCTATCTATCTAGCCTGTTGTGTTACATTAGTAAATGCATTAATGTTGAAATTCGGTTGAGATGTTTAACTCACTTTTTTATGTGTTTTGATAGGCTTGCTATTGACTGTTACCTCACCTGATGGTAAGCGATAGTGTGGTCAACACTGAAGCATGCTTGCCTAGAAATAACCTATTCACTCTTTAAAGAACCCCAGATTGTAGCTATCAGGAAACATAAGACTCCGGCAGGGAACTCCACTCCTTAGCTGTACGCACAATTGAAAGTATTCCCAAAACGTTCAGTGCGTATGTGTGGGATGTCCACCAACTATCTTGCTCTCTTTTATCCTTAACTAGCGGACGCCTCGCGGTTTCACCCGCGTAGTTGCCGAACCCGTAGGAAAACAGGGATAAAAAGTATGCCTATGTCACCCGGGGATGGTGTAGCTTCCCAACGGTGACAGAATTTTTGAAATCAGTCCAGCCGTTTCGGAGTCTATAAGGAAAATACATACATACTTTCTCTTTTAAATATATAGATTATATGTATTTATGTAATTTTGAGTGTGGTATAGAAGCATACCCTGATAGAGGCCAGGAATGTGCTAACATATGCAGGAGTTATGAGGCAGTACTTACATGGGCATTCGGTTCGTATGCAGGCCGGATTTGCTTTAGTTTGTCTTGTGCGTACTTGTCCAGTTTCTCGGGATGGTGGCGATCCGGGGAGTACCTATATGACACGATTGTATTTGTAGGTGTTTGTTCTGCTTATTTTTAGATGTAGAATTTGGGCAGTATTTTCCGACAGTACATACAAAACTTCTCTTTAAAACTGACGCCAATTGTGTTTAGGTAATTCTAAGAATTCATGTTGAAATAAATATACATTAATGCAAATTCAACCCTAAATGCAATGTTTATAGTTGCATTCACAAAACTATGTACAAAAATCATTAAAAAGATTATGAAGCTTGCTTCGCTGCTCAACATACAACAAAACAAAATTAGTCTTACACACATGTTTTAAAGTCTAAATTATTATTTTCCAGAACAGTCGATGTTTGTTACAATAGTTGGCGCGTTGTCGACGCAAACGTTGGTCAAACAATCATAATATTAGGAAATTGATTCATATGTACGAGGTGCATTCAATAAGTACCTAGCCTCACTCCTTGGTATCGCTGTACTTTCAAAAGAGTTTTACCACAGTGTAGCACATTCTTTTTTAATTCTTTTTTCAAATTTTCATTCCAATCCCTTCATTTGTTTTAATTTGATAACTTATGGAAGTGAACGTGTCGATCGGTTTTACAAAAATGGAAAAAGAGCAATATCGTTCGGTGATTCGATTCCTATTTTTGGAAGGGAAAACGCGCATCGAAATCATAGAGCGCTTGGATGCTGTGTACGGTGACTCTTCTCCATCGATGGCCACCGTCAAGAATTGGTTCAACGAGTTTGCACGTGGCCGTACGTCGGTTTTTGATGAACCACGTCCAGGTGCACCGAAAACAGCTGCTACGGAGGAAAACATTAAAAAAACCATGATTTCGTATTGGCAGATCGCCGATTGAAGGTTCGGGAGCTAGCTGAGACTGTAGGCATTTCAGAAGGAACAGTGCATCATATTCTTCACGAGGAACTCGGCATGAGAAAGCTGTCGGCGCGATGGGTGCCGCGTTTACTCACACCAGAAAACAAGCGCAACCGTGAGACCACATCGGAGACGTGTTTGGCGCTGTTTAAGCGGAATCCAGCGGAGTTGCGTCGTTTTGTGACCGTCGATGAAACCTGGATCCACTGGTACACACCAGAGACCAAGGAGCAATCAAAACAATGGATCCAGACCGGGGAACGTGCTCCAAAGAAGGCGAAAACTGTAAAATCGGCCGGAAAAGTTATGGCCACCGTTTTCTGGGATTCACAAGGTGTGATCTACATCGATTACCTCGAGAAGGGTAAAACAATTACAGGGCTTTACTATGCCGATTTATTGGGCCGATTCGACGCCGAATTAAAGAAAAACGACCCCATCTGGCGAAGAAAAAACGCTACGAATTGCTGCCCCATCCACCGTATTCTCCAGAGTTGGCCCCTTGTGACTTCTTTCTGTTTCCTAATCTGAAAAAATCACTCGCCGGGAATAGGTATGGATCGAATGAGGAGGTCATCGCCGCCACGGAGGCCTATTTTGCAGAGTTTGACAAAAATTATTTTTCCGACGGGTTAAAAAAGTTGGAGCATCGCTGGGCTAAGTGTATCGAACTAAAAGGAGACTATGTTGAAAAATAAATTGCCACTTTTCCAAAATTTTCGTTTACTTTTTGAAGGCTAAGTATTTATTGAATGACCCTCGTACTATTTAATTCGGTTTTTACTTTATGAAATCCAGGTATTACGGTAGTTATCTAGTTATCTGCACAATTTTTGAACGCACATTGCAGCATTATAACGTCTTAATGTTGATGATTGGACTATACTAATTTTCACACATTTTGTCCAAAATATTTTTTTAACTTCCCTATGAACTTGAAATTTGGTGATAATGTTTTCGTAGATTTTACTAACAATTACCAATATATTGATAAATTTATATGGAACCCTAAATGTGTGTTAGCTTTTATTTACTTTCACCAGTCCCGGTGTCACTAAACAAAACTTACAAGTTAAATTTGACCCGCTACTCAGTGTCCGATTGAGCTGAAAATTTACACACACATTCGTTTCTCTTGACAATGCAATTTTAATTTAAAACAATGTTTAAAAAAAAAAAAAAATTTAAACTTGTTCTAAAAAGATCCAAAAAGTCTTTTCTTATCTGTACTTTTTATTTTGTCGCTTACTCACAGTTAGCAAGCTTAATTTTGCGACGACATATGGATAATCAGGCAAAATATGCTCAAAGCACAAATGGTCCCAGCGGTTACAAAGAAAATTTGGTTGAAATAAATCTCAGTAGATGGCGCGATACGCATTGCTTTGTTATTGAATTGTGTGTAAAATTAACATTTTCTAGAAGTAATCATAACATTTTTATGTTCTTATTTAATAAGTACAAAACAAGAATTAAGAGCCCAATATGCCATTATTGGGCTCTTAATTCACATTTTAAAGATTATTTGAACGGATCATTTCAAATTGATTCCAATAGATGGCGCGTTTTTAAATTTCTGAGGCATTTCACTTGATTTTTATAATTTGTAGTGTAACACATTTTGGTACAATGAAACTGTAAAAACGTGCAAAATATTACTATAAAACAAATCATCACTGTATTTAGAGAAAACAATAGTCACGAACTGAGAAAACCCTTTTACTTGCAAGTCGCTGTTAACACGATATATAGCCGCGGAACGGAACCGAACGCGATAGAAGTACTTATAAAAATAATCAGCATAATCAGACGAAAAACGCTAGTTATTTCGGGACGTTTTATTTTATGGGATGAGGCACTTGTATGCTAGTATTATATTATCTGTGGCTCAAAGTTAAGTTTTCTTCCAGAATTTGAATGATGTAGAACATCTAGTCACTACCTTTTTAATTTGGTATTAATAACTCATCAAGAACACTTCATGTAAATTGTTTGCTAAGACAAGATTCGCAAGCTCTTAATGCTTTCACTTTTATACAGCTAACAAATCTCAAGTGGAGTCAAGTCCTTTAACTCTAGAAGGAATAAGTCTACAAGCTCTACTAATCTTGATAGAATAACGATAGCTTAGGCGCTAAATATTGGGTTCAAAGATTCTTTATTTATTCTAAAAGAACAATGTAGTTCACTTTAGCCCATAATAAATAGGCAATCGCCTATAAAAAGCACTTGTAACCCAACATACCTCGCCATCCTCTGCGGATCATCTCTTCTCCCTGGCGAAGGTCTCCGCGGTGGGGAGACAAGCCTCCTTGCCGGCGAGGGTCTCTTGTGGGGAGAGTCGCGACGACCAGAGTGGAGCTGACCAGGATGTTGTGCACCAGGGTGGTGTGGGCCAGGGTGATGAGCAGGTATACGACGGTCTGGTGATAATGAGATTTTTATGTTTAACTGGCTGACCGAACCGGCGATGTCCTGCCCGGGTCTGAGCCCGATTGCAGCGCCACCTACTGGCTATAAATCTATACTAATATTATAAAGCTGAAGAGTATGTTTGTTTGAACGCGCTAATCTCAGGAACTACTGGTTGGAATTGAAAAATTTGTGTTAGATAGTCCATTTATCGAGGAAGATAGGCTATTTATCATCACGCTACGACCAAAAGGAGCGGAGCATATTTTTTTTTTTTTGCAAAAACTGACAAAATTATTCCTTTTTGAGAGCGTAAACGGTTTAAGACTGGGCCGAGCAAAAGATGCGCGCGGCAAATAGGTATTTACTGCAGCGCGCTAGTCGTGTGCGTCGTCACGCACACAATGACAAGTTCGCTTGAGCCCCGCTTGCAGTTGCATGACAAAAGTTGGTAATTAAAGGTTTTTAAAATTTGGGTCGTTGTGTTGAGTGACTTGAAATGACGAATATTTATTATTTAGATGGTTTTATATGTACATAAAGCCCATAATTAAATCTTATAATCTATATTATATAAAAAATTATGTTTGGTTGTATTGTACTATAGTAATACAATATCCGTTCCCTTACTATTCATCCGATTGCGATGAAATTTTGGCGTTGTGGATTGTAAGCCCGGGAATTTTACTGGGTTTATAGACTTTGTAGGTAAGCTAGGGGAGTAGCTATAGATGGGTAGGTACATTGCATAATAAAACCAGACCGTAATAAAAAAACTATAATTACCTAATGCGTGTTTTACCATTTTACAAAAAGCCCAGGGAAACGTAGTATATTTATTATACAGGATGTAACGGAAAGATCATATTTTAAAAATTGCTTTTGCTTCTGTAAATGAACAACTTTCTCCAGGGAAGTCGAAGACATTTTTCAAAAAAGAATTTTAATTTTTCATACAAAGTTGTCACCAGATGACCAAATATTTGTGTGGGGTTAAGATAAAAAAGATTATAAAAATAACTGGAAAAGAGACAAGAAGGGTAATATCAATCACATTTAAAAACATGATTGTTATTTTCCACCTCTGGTGCATAACGGGATAACGTGCCAATGCAATTTATTGCGCTTTTCTTTTGCGTTTTGTTGTTTCTTCAGTTGCAAGTGTTCGTTTCGAATCTTTTTTTCTCCTTTTCATTGATCTTTCATTGAGATTTCATTCCTTGAGTTTCATTTGCCTATCTGACTGAGAACAAGGATTTCCGGCAGTAAGCAATCAAAATAAAAAGTCTTAAATTTTTCTTCAATTTTAGACCAAAATTCTATTCTTCCTCGATAAGTTCAACCTTCATGTCCAATTCAGTCCAAACTGCAAATATGCGTGTTTTTCTTTGTGTAACATGAAGTTGTCCTTGTGCTTGGAAGTATCAATAAAGGTTTTTTTTTGTTTAATATTTCCTTCCTTGTCTCTTTCTTCGTTCGATGATTCCCCTTCGGTCAGTTTTTTTGCAATAATAAGATTTGCATGTGCTATGATTTCCAAACACGTGGCCCGTTCAACAAAATCCCTGCTTCAGATCCAGAACTTTTGAGAAAAGTTTTGTCATTTTGCGCATATATGTATATGTTTTACAGCGCCAGTAACCAAACGAAGTATATTTTTTAACTTATTTTCGGTACCTTAATGGGTAGCTTGTGTTTCTAGTCAGTTAAAATGCATCATGTGAAACCCACATCTATTGCCATGTATTATGATCTCGTCTTTATCTTCAGTTTCTTCTTCTATCAAAATGATTGAATATGAATCCGTATGTTTTGAAGAATACTGAAATAACATAAGAATATTGTAAGTAGTCAAAAAGCATGTTTTAGAACTGGAAACATACAGTCCCAAAACAGTAATAAAAAGTTAAAAACCGTACTGTAAACTTACAGTTATATAAACTATAATAAATATGAGAAGGTTCCCCCAATATGATAATAAATAAATAGCCTTTAATTTATAATCATATTGGGAGAAGTGCGAATTCCAGAAGTACATACAAAAACTAGACTTAAGGTCTCGTGGTGCACGGTGCGCAAGTTGCAAGCAACTTGCTGATTACTCTTTGATATCTCTTAAAAAAACAGTAGTATAGATACCTACTACTGTTTCTTGTGATAGATCAAAAATAAAATAAATTCACAATTATAAGAAAAATGTGATCCACCATCGTGTATTCTAAAAAGAATGTCAGATTTGCAATCAGCATCCCTAAAAACCCATTACACGATACCCATATCGAATTTTTGAGAAAACTTTACATCCGCCATCTTGGATTTTAAAAAGAATATCAGATTTGCAATCGGCATCCCTACAAACCCTTTACACGATACCCATATCGAATGTTTGAGAAAAAGTTGCATCCGCCATCTTGGATTTTAAAAAGAATGTCAGATTTGCAATCGGCATCCCTCAAAACCCATTACACGATACCCATATCGAATGTTTAAGATAAAGTTGCATCCGCCATCTTGGATTTTGAAAAGAATCTCAGATTTGCAATCGCCATCCCTAAAAACCCATTACACAATACCCATATCGAATGTTTGAGAAAAAGTTGCATCCACCATCGTGGATGTTGAAAAGAATTTCAGATTTGCAATTGGCATCCCTACAAACCCTTTACACGATACCCATATCGTATGTTTGAGAAAAAGTTGCATCCGCCAACTTGGATTTTAAAAAGAATGTCAGATTTGTAATCGGCATCCCTCAAAACCCATTACACGATACCCATATCGAATGTTTGAGAAAAAGTTGCATCCGCCATCTTGGATTTTAAAAAGAATGTCAGATTTGCAATCGGCATCCCTAAAAACCCATTACACGATACCAATATCAAATATTTGAGAAACAATTGAAAAAATCGATTACCACAATTTATGAAATCGATAAACAAACATACAGCTGAACATAAAACCGCCTCATTTTTGAAAATCGGTTAAAAAGGAAATAAAATAAAAAAATAGAAATACATACTTTTTATGAGAACAGCATTAATATTTAAAAACAAAAACAGAAATATGTATTGAATAGTAAAAACATAAAAAGTAAATGTTAGGTATGCATATAAATTCCTACACAAAAATCAAAAAATATGACTTACCTTATTCAACTATTTGCGGCAATGTATACGTACACAATAGATCGTGAATTATCGTTATCGGCGCGTCGCTCCACGATGAGACGTGACCTCTCTCCGAGCTCTCGTGGACGACTGAATTGACGAAAGGTGCACGTTGCGTATGATTCAAAACAGCGCGACAATTAAGAAAAAAAAGAACACAAAAATAACCAAATGACATTTCGAAAATGTTAAAACACTAAATTGTGGTATGACCATTAGAGATTAATATGAATTAAAGATTGTGAAAAAATTCAACAGTTTACTATCAAAAATCATTAAAACACTAGCATGCTATTTTAAGATTTTTGTCTAACTTTACGTATTTTTGTTATTTAAACTAGACAATATTTTTTATTTTTGCCAACATAGAATCGTTAACACATTCATTGTGGTGTTCATTACATATTTTTTATCGCAATTATGGTAATAATATTGATTATATCCCTATAACTGTGACGATCGTTTTGAATTATTTTGCACGGTGCAGTCTTAAGTTATGCAACAATCATGTATGTAGGGTAGGTAGGGTAGATGGGTAGTAGGTAGGGAGCCAGTTGACGGGAGCGAAGCCGCGTGGGACAGCTAGTTATGAATATAAATCATCCAAGAACCCACTCTAAACACACATAATAAAACTCATCAAAATCGGTGTGGCCTTCGAGTATTGCGCTTAGCAACACATTTAGCCAATCATCGAAGATTTGTGGGGCAGTGGCTCTATGTTGAAGATATATCACCTTCATGTACTTACAATAGCTACTGGCTAGATGGAGAACTGCCTAGTTTGAACGAGCTATAGAATATAGTTTTGGTACTGTCTTTTGTACGGTTGTCCTGTTTTTACAAATCTTGATCTTATATCTAATATCTTGATATTCCATGTGTTTTCGCTCTGTAAACCTTCCCTAACACTCTATACCAAGATCATCAACCATCATCGACCTAATTGCTGTATGTCCTAGGCCAGATTGCATTAAAGAGATTTTTTTTTTAATCTACTGAATAAAGAGGACATAGCTTAATAGAAACGCTATCATAATCTAGTCTTCCGTTTGTGAGCTACGATGCCACAGACACACAGATACACACGTTAAACTAATACCCCTCTGTTGTTGTTTGTCAGGGATTAAAAATGAAATTAATTGGCTCAAGGACACTTTCAACCAATAATTCTCTCCATTTCTGTTGACTTCAGTAATCCTATTTAGTATTTTAATTAGCCTTTGGATGTTATCAGATCGCGTCGTGCAATAAAGCCACAATACGAGAAAAAATTCTAATTGCAAAGATAAGCATACTTTTTCATAAAGCAGTAAAATGCGTTTCGTTTTTCAAAAACAGCCCTCAATATCTATGATGTTGAGTTTTTAATCCCATTTGGTATGGCACCCATTCACCCACAGAAAACGTGCATTTTGCCGGAATAAAAGTAGTCTTAAGAAACACAGCGATTCTGAATTTTTCTGTAAGCTTAAGAATCTTCGTAATAGTATAAGAGTACTGTCAGAGATATCTTTTCACAAACACTCTATTTGTCTCATAAAAATGCTTACCCGGAGAAGTTCTTTTTCCTGGCGGAGAAAATTTCCTCGCATGCGGCGAAATCCTTCGCCCAGATGGAGAAAACTTCCTCCCAGGTGAAGAAACCCGCCTTCCTGGTGGAGAAACCCGCCTTCCTGGTGGAGAACCTCGCCTTCCTGGTGGAGAACCCCGTCTTCCTGGTGGAGTCATCCGCCTTCCCGACGGAGAAACCCGTCTTCCGGGTTCTGGAGAAACCAAGCGTCTGGGCGAGAAACCACGTCTCTTCTCAAAGTCTTTGTAAACTCTTTCTTGAGGTTCAGGCCTTATTGGTTGGGCTTTAGGATCCCGAACATCTGGTTGGATGTATTTCCTATCGTCGTATGGCTTATCATAAGGCTGCAATGGGGCTTTTGATGGTTGGGTCTGAAAGAAAAAGCTGGGTTACAGAACAACTTTCGAACAATTTTTTTACAGAAATGTATTATAATAGTGCTACTATCTCAGTAGTGGTTCAGGGATAAAAACAGCATACTTCAATTAATCACAATTTATTTACACAAGAAAAATGTCAAAATTTAGAAGACCCCCGATACATTTTTATTTCATGCTACATAATTTATCTAGTACATAGCAGATACGCTTCGATCGGCAACCTATTGAACACGTAATTATGACACGATATCTTGCAAAAACACCTCGATTCAAACAATAAAAGCCCATAACTTTTGAACGGCTGAACTGATTTTATTCAAACATAGCTAAGAACACTCGACAAAATCATCTTACAAACAAAAAAAGCTAAATTAAAATCGGTTCATCCGTTTAGGAGCTATGATGCCACAGACATACACACAGATACACAGGAACCCACGTGAAACTTAATGCTTCTCAATCGAAACTGACTCACGCCGAACCCGACCGCTCTTTATATAGCACGGAAGATGTTTCTAGAACGTTCCATACTGTTCTAGATAATTCGAGAATTTTCCAGAACAATCTACTTTCCAACTCATTGTTCCCTAAGCGACTAGAAACTTCCAGAATGTTCGGCTCAAACATTAGATGTACTCACACGCTAGATGGCGTTGCCCTATCTTATAACAAAAGCTTTTTTATTTATACGCTGATACGTCCGAATTAGTAAAGAATTCAATTATTCTGGTGTTGCTATGCTGCCGAAGTTTGACTGCCGGGTTGTTTAATTGGGAAAGCTGTTTAGTATATTGGAGATAATCACTCTCTTAACGTATGCAGTTTCAAATCTGTGTTGATCAAAGTCATTTATTTGCATTCATTCAATGCGGTACAAAATATGGTATAAAAAAATATTAGCACAAAGACACATTTCTCTATAAGTTGGTGCACAAACATTAAGATACCCCCCTACCACCCTCTGCTTACATTAAGCAGTATTCTATAAACGTAGTCTATAAAAAAATAACACGTCGTTTTTTAGGGTTCCGTACCCAAAGGGTAAAAACACCGGCCAAGTGCGAGTCGGACTCACGCACGAAGGGTTCCGTACCATTATCGTAAAAAACGGCACAAAAATCACGTTTTTTGTATGGGAGCCCACCTTTAATATTAATTTTATCCTGTTTTTAGTATTTGTTGTTATAGCGGCAACAGACATACATCATCTGTGAAAATTTTAACTGTCTAGCTATCACGGTTCATGAGGTACAGCCTGGTGACAGACAGACCGCGGAGTCTCAGTAATAGGGTCCCGTTTTTACCCTTTGGGTACGGAACCCTATTACTAAGACTCCGCGGTCCGTCTGTCTGTATGTCTGTCTGTCACCAGGCTGTATCTCATGAAACGTGATAGCTAGACAGTTGAAATTTTCACAGATGATGTATTTCTGTTGCCGCTATAAAAACAGAATAAAATAAATATTTAAATGGAGCTCCCATACAACAAATGTGATTTTTTTACCGTTTTTTGCGATAATGGTACGGAACCCTTCGTGCGCGAGCCTGACTCGCACTTGACCGGTTTTAATATTTAATATAACCTATTATTCAACACATCATTTTTACTAAGATATTTAAACTATTAAGTTAAATAACCTCATCAGAGCAGTGATTGGCCAGTCGTAACGGCCGCGACATACTAGTTATAGTCGTAGGTACGAACCCAGCTACTTTATATAAATTATTTCATCAGCACTGCTCTCAAAACGGCATTAGTCCGGGCGTTAGCGTTGCAAATACAAAATATTATATCTTATATATATATATTTGATCTTATATGACTAAATACCTTCTGCCAGCTGCCTCGCCTGCGTGAATGTTAAAAATTATACTGAGGGAACATATGCCCGGATCCCGGGATAAAAAGTATCCTACGCACTATTCCAGACTATAATCTACTCCTATGCCAAATTTCATACAGATCCGTCCAGCCGTTTGAGCGTGAAGAAGTAACAAACATACAAACACACACACAACCTTTTACTTTTATAATATTATTTATGTGATAGTGTGATATGATAAGTAAACCGACCGTCAGCTGCTTTAAATAGGTGGAAGATATCGAAAGTGGTAAAAAAAATGTAATAGTATGCCGGCTGAAACTTATTTCATAAATAGTTGCCATCATACTGAGCTGAAAAAATAAGTCAGCTGCATCGTGGAGAGGGGAATATGCGTCAGCTGCTCGCATGAACTTGTAGAACTTGAAAAATTTGAGTATTTTGTTAAAAATTTGGTCATCATATTCACCTGTGACTGCCACGGCGATGCTCCAGTTGTAGAGTACTGCGACTGATGCCCGCCCGATCCAGGGTGACTGCCTGGCTGACCGTCAGGGTTGTTGATATTGTAGGGTGTCGGTCCTTGGAAGTTATCCTTCATTATGGTATGCTGAAAATTTCATTTTATTAGTTTAAGGAGTTCCAGAAAACTTTTTCGCTAAAAATAAACCGATTTCAAAAGTAAAAAACCGGCCAAGTGCGAGTCGGACTCGCGCACAAAGGGTTCCGTACCATTATAGCAAAAAACGGCATAAAATCACGTTTTTTGTATGGGAGCCCCCCTTAAATATTTATTTTATTCTGTTTTTAGTATTTGTTGTTATAGCGGCAACAGAAACACATCATCTGTGAAAATTTCAACTCTCTAGCTATCACGGTTCTTGAGATACAGCCTGGTGACAGACCATTACCGATCTTTAAAAGACTGGTAAAGGAGCACTACCTGTCACTGTGATCTTGTTCTTGTTGGAGCTATATTGTTTTCTTGCCTGTATAAATGTATGTATGTATTTATGTATCTATTTTAGTATTTTATATTTAGTGCTTCCTATGTTTGTAACTTATTTAATTTTAAAACTGCACCAAGTGCAACCCCATGTCGTGTCCTGGCTATCTCTCTCCATTCTGGGTTGCCTGGAAGAGATCGCAGAACGCGATAAGGCCGCCTGTTGTATGTTTGTTGTTATTTTAAGGTTTCCGTGTGTTATGTTTTTATCTTGGTGTACAATAAAGTATATAATAAATAAATAATAAATAAAATACAGACGGACCGCAGTCTTAGTAATAGGGTCCCGTTTTTACCCTTTGGGTATGGAACCCTAAAAACTAAAAAGTGCAAAATAACATTCCTTTCGGAAGTCGGTGTCTTTGGTTCTTATCTCTTGTTTTGCGACACCGACTTCCGAAACGAAAACTATTTTGCACTTTTTTGTGTTTTACTTTTCGTTCTTTTTTTTACTATAACCTATATTGTCCCACTGCTGGGCAAAGGTCTTAATATTTTCACAGCGATAACAGACTTCTACAGACTGTACCTACTTCGGGAAGAATAATTAAAAAATTCGTGTCCCCCAAAAGTTTTCCCGCTGTCCCCCAGTGGTGGCCCACCAAGTGGTGGACATCGGGAATAATCCATGTTGAAATCTGCTGAACCTAATTTGATGAAAATTGCACGATTTAATAAGTTGAGAAATACTTAATCCAATAAAAAAGAATGATCGCGATCCGATAACTATTTTCGGCGAAATGCGTGGACGCGACACACATGTTCAGAAGCCCACTTAGAGTATCATACGTGTTGTGCAATGCCAACAATATAACATACATACGTAACGAATTGATAACCACCTTTTATTTGAAGTTGGTAATAATCGTACATAAAAGGTCAACTGCGAGTTGATCTTTCACACCAAGGCTTGTTATAGGAATGCTTTTGTTTTTGCTGGGTTCCCAAAGGCAGCAAGTATTCAGTAAAATTGTCCACTGCCTCTCTTTTATGGTTCAAAACACTCAACCATCAGACACAACCGCGACAGTCCTCTTTACACCATTTTAGGTACGGTTAGTCGTCTCACTAACATTATCAATATGGTGTGCTTGTTGATTTCTTGGTATTTTACGACGGAACGAAGCAAGGGATAGACTTAATTTATAATTCAGAAAAGTCACAGTTAACTGCGGTAAAAGCTGGAGCTGTTATACATTTGAAATACATTTAAAGATAATTGATATATAATTATAAACACTTACCGGCTTGTCCTGCTGGTAGGGCTGGCTCGCTGGGTAGCGGCTGTGTATCGGCGGGTGTGTCACACTT
Organism: Orthosia cruda; assembly: GCA_964057195.1. Lineage (NCBI taxonomy): Eukaryota > Metazoa > Arthropoda > Insecta > Lepidoptera > Noctuidae > Orthosia > Orthosia cruda. The sequence continues at coordinate 31,040,415 of OZ059839.1, forward strand.
GTGTCAACAGTTTCGATACTTCTAAGAGCATTGCGCGTCTCCACCCGGGCCGGCTGTGAAATTACACCGTAGTTACTAAATAGTAATAAACGGTCTCAAACGAAACAACTGAACTGTATAGTAGGGGGACTCCCCTTTCTGTTATTAGACTCTTAAGGTCCGTTTTGCGTGATCATAATTAGCGAACACTTGATTTAAATTGTTTCAAACCTTATTTAGTTTACTCGACCGTTGGGGGGTTAACGTTCTTTTGACTTCCTCTCGGCATTCAATCAGTCATAAATTACGTTGATTTTTTAAGCGGTATATTTTAACGCGTTTAGGCTAGAGATCTGAAACGCTTTTATGAATGACAACCTTTATTTTTATCCTACACGAGCATGACTCGTTAGAACTTAGAGCCGGTACTCTTATGATATCCCGCTGACGGAATTTCAGTCAATAGAAACTAGGCAACTACTTAGGAGTTATTATGCACTAGTGTGTGTGCAGACATAGGTCCTAGTCCTTCACTCTCACAGCACATGGCAAGCCTCATCATGACCTGAAAGAGATCAGGATCAGGACCAAAGGCTTTACGTGCTTTCAGAGGCACGGGTGAACCACAACCATATTCCTAACTCCAGGCTCCAAGAGAATTTCTTGACAGAACAACACAACTGCTTTTTGGCCCGACCCGGGCTTTGGGGCCCGAACCCGGGGCCTCATGATCCTTGCTCGCATAAGCTAGTTACTAGACCAATGAGGTAGTGGAACCATCTTCCACTGTAGAACTCAAGCACTGCTGTCCATCAGGCGAGTACGAGAACAAGAGCAGGCCTATTCTAACAATAATATAGTGTCCGGCACGTAAGTTGGCAATGTTTCGGCATAGTGGGGGTAAGTTTGCGCATATGCCGCGAACTGACCAACCACCATATAGAGCGAACGGAACGTGGACGCGACACGATTGGTCAGTCGATCCTTGTGTCGACTGACCAACCAATCGCGCGCTCGGAACGGTCCTAAACGTTCCCCGCACCCCGCTTCACTACCAAAGATACCTAAAAAACGACTTCTGCGGATCTAACGAATCTTGCCAACTTACGTGCCGGGGATTATACGAAACTGTTGATAAAAGCAACCTACTCCCTCAGAATAAAAGTGACCTAACTCAAAAAATGCAATTTGTGGGAAATGAGCAAAAAAGTATAGTGTTGACTGTACTAAAGTGAACGATGGCTTTTTTTCACCACTAGGTTTTAGAGTAAGATTTGTAAAGGCTTTCCACGCCTTTAGTGCCGTAAAACGGTTACTTTCTAAAGCATACTCCTTAGTAACGGCTAGGTTAAAAGATTTGAAAAATATATATTTATTATTGATTCATGTACATTATTTGTGCAACATAGTATTTTCGTGTTTCTAGTTTTGCTTTAAAAAAATATTAACAACACGATATTTTTACGCTACTTTTGGATGCTCCTCCAAAACGACTTGGATGTCGAAAAATTCATGGCTGGAACTACTTCATAACTGAAATAGCATAATTATGTAAATCAACGAATATTTTGTAAACAAAAATGTCCAAAAGGAGGTTCAATATTGATATTCTGGGCCAGAACTACGTTAACATTGGGGAATATACGCCTTCAGGGTTTATAACAATATAAGAAATTACAGGAATTTCGACTTAGGCCACTTTCATTCTAAGGGTGCGCTTTGTCATTCGCCAGATCCTAGGCTATATCTATACTAAATGTCATAAATTAGTTTAGCGGCTTTGGTGTAAACATGTAACAAACAGACAGACAGATTTACATAAAGAGATAAGTTATTGAAACCAACGCACCTTTAAAATTAACGTAGTTGGTTCTTCGTATGATGGGCCATGTCAACGACCAGATGATTCTTCTGCTCTTGACATGAGCATATTAGAGGGATGCATGGGATAGGATCTGATTCCGAAGGTTAATAATATCTTTGCTTTTTTGAACATATCTCCCTAGTCCAGATTTATATGAGGGTGTATAATTTTTTAGGGTACCTACATATTTTCATACATAAAGTATTTACATATAATATTTTTCTTCTGCTTACTAGCACTATCCCACTTAAGGTGGGGTCGGCTCTACAATTTGGCGGCCTGATATTTTTTCGTGGGTTGACAGGGACGGGCAGATCTTTCTCCAATAGGAGTTTCTTCATGTTATTCCACCACGTATCCCGAGGTCATCCTCTACCACTCTTTATGTTCGAGTAAAGCATTTACATACATTATTTAGATAAATTATGTAATTAATAATTATAACTAATACTAATTTAATTTTGACGAGATTATGGTTGTATCAGTTAAGAGGGACGTCCACCTTTAGGTTTCTTCCAGTGTTTTTGACTTTGATTATGACTGCCTGAGAATTTCAACATACGCTCTCTGTTTCTTCTAGCCTTACTAGGACTTTTATGAGAGTTGTCTTGTTGAGGATAAGGTTCGCCATAATTAGCAGGGCCACCCCGATTTTTATTCTTTTTGGGGTACTTACCACCACCAAAATGTTTCGGCTGATTCCCACCACTGGAATGTTCCGGTTGATTCCAATCTCCGGAATGTTTCGACTGATTTCCTTCTCCGAAAATTTTCGACTGATTCTCAACTCCGAAATGTTTCGACTGATTCCTACCTCCAAAATTCTTCGGTTGATTACCCCCAAAGTGTTTTGATTGGGAAAAACCAGGGGGATTAGAGAAACTCCATGTCTCCCGACCATGCATTGCTGCCGAATTAGATCCAGATGGATCAAAACTCATTTGTCCCATGGGCGCCATATCCATTGACGACATGGGCCCCATAACCCATTGATCTATGGACCTACTACGCTTTGGATCCAAAGGCCCCATATCCATTGTACTCATGGGCCCCATACCCATTTGATCCATGTGCCCCATACCCATTGTACTCATGGGCCCCATACCCATTTGATCCATGGGCCCCATACCCATTGTACTCATGGGCCCCGTACCCATTGTACTCATAGGCCCCATACCCATTGTACTCATTGGCCCCATACCCAATGTACTCATGGGCCCCATATCCATTTTGCCCATTGGTCCCATAATCTTTTGATCTATAGGGCCCATAATCTTTTGATCCATAGGGCCCATGCCCATTGGTCCCATAATCTTTTGATCCATAGGGCCCATGCCCATTGGTCCCATAATCTTTTGATCCATAGGGCCCAAACCCTTAGGACCTATGTCCATTGGTCCCATACTAATTTGATTCATGGGCGCCTTAATCCCTTGCTTCTTAGGCGGCACACCCATTTTTCCCTTGGGTCCTTTAGCCTTTTGTCCCATGTGTGGATTAATATGCATATTCTTTTTGCCCTTACCCTCTTTCTTCTTTGGCGGCTGCCATCCGCGCGCAATGGGCGGCTTTTCTTTTTTACATTTGATTCTCATTTTTATTCTTTTAAATCCAAGATAGAGATAGCAGTTTCTTTCGGCAAGCTTTCTAACAGAGTTCTTATCGATATTGAAGACTACGTTCTGGCCAGCTGGCAAATCGGGGGTCCTTTTAGTAATCCACCACTCAGAGAAGTCGATTCCTTCATTTTGAGATTTTAGCATACTTAGAATGGCCTCATCATCTAGATTAGGATCTGGGACGTATGCAACTACGATCTTTTGTTTAGGTATTGCGCTGAGATTTATGATTTTATTGTTTGCCCCCTCCCATAATTGTAAATCCGGTAAATGGTTTTCTAGCCATTCTAACGTCTGGGTATTCGCACAAGAGAGCGTAAGGAAGGCACCAGGTCGTGACGTGCAACCTACAAAGTTTGGGCCATTTCCATCCGTTTCTGCGTCGACAAGCTCTAGAATTTTATCCTGAAGCATTTCCATTTTTTCTAGACACATAGGTCCGGTCTCATCACGAATGCAAACGCGTGTGGGGTGACCAGGGGGTCTCTCTGGAGGTGGAGCTCCCGGAAGACCACGCCCTTTCAGCCTGTCTACTTTAATCGCCCTTGCCCGCCTCTCAGGGCTCATTCGGTTTAGAGTGGTCTCTCGCGCCTTCCTTTTCTTCTCTGCTTTTGCAGCGGGATACTCTGGAATATTTTTAACACGGATTTCGCATAACTCTCTAGCCTCCATGAAGGTTTTTCCTCGCTTTAACCAAAAATAGAGCCGCCTCCTTTGCGCGCTGTTTAGTTTTTTGATATTCCTCAATTGACTATGCATCCTTTTTCTGGCTTTATTATTGAGTTTGTTTCCAGAGGGATCTAATACATTGCTAGGTTCACCGGCGTCTTCGTAGTAATCTATCAAATTGATATGTTCATAATGGTTAGGACCTGCTGGATCTATCAATTTTTCTAAGTAATTTACGATATCCTGTGACGTTTCATGAAGTGCATCAGGGCTGGGTTCCCGTGAATCTAGCAATTTTTCTAAGTTATTGACGATATCCTTTGACGTTTCGTGAAGTTCATCAACCGGACTAGGGGGATCTTTGCAGGGATGAGGTGATTCAGGGACATTTTGCTCTGGTGCTGCTTTCCTGACCCAGCGGTATCGGGAATTTGCCTACCAACAACGGACAAACAATGTTATGAAATTGTCATGGGTTTTAAAGGCGATGCGTTTCTATTTTTTTGTCATTTGAGTATGAGAGAAATTATTTTATTTGTATACTCCATTTGACGTAACATTAAGACATTTAAATTATCCCTTTTTACTGCCCGTTCATCCAATTTTGACTTCTATTGTGTTGGTGTTATTACAAATGGCACCTGCAGTAAACAGTTGGTTTTGGTAACATGTTTGTTTATACTTTTCGATATCCTTAAATTTACGGAATAAAACTCAACGGTTGAATGGTCTGTAAAAAGTGTTATAAAATGTGTAATGTTATTTCAAATGGAGTATATAACGAAATCCATCACCTTTATCGGTTAATATATTGAAAATTAATGGTCGTCCTTCAGTTTTAAGACGGTTTCCATTTTGATCAAAAGAAAAGTAAGTTCAAATATCTATTTTTTTATGTGACAGTATTTTTTTTTCTAGTTATGCGCACTAGATAGCCGAGCCCCATACATTTTCATTGTTGCCGTATTTACCAGATATTAATCATTTTGACTATAAACTGAATCTTTAGCAAGCCTTTATTTTCTGACATGTAACAATAATCGTGTAGTAATTGTATAGTAGCAGTATAGTGTTTTTGTAGTAGTTGTATAGTAGTAGTAGTATTTTTTTAGTGAGGGTTTTTTATTTTTATTTGATTTTTTTTAGTGTTGTGTGTTTTTTTTCAATACATGCGCAATGAATGAAATTATGTAACGATCATCCAAAATTTACCACCCTCACAATACACAATATATTTAATTTAATCGGGTGCATATTCTTATTTCTTATTGGTGTTTCATTGCTTGATAATTGTTTTCGTTCTGTACTTTTTATTAGGATGCCGTACCCGAAGAGTAAACGGGTAAACGGAGTAAACGGAGCCCTATTTCTGTCACTCACGTATCCGTCGACTGTAACAAAATTTTTACCCGAAGAATTTTTAACTTCCAATTGACCTATAAACTTGAAATTTGGTGATACATTTTTATTATTACGTATATTTTACTAACAAATACTAATATATTTTACAGTTAGTACGGAACCCTAATTTTTTTACACAACGCAAGTTTTTTTGTTGCCTGATTGCAATAGTGAATAGTTCGTATTGATTTCACTTTATTCGTTGGTAGACAAAATAGCCCGCTTCTTTGACGACATTTAAAAATCTAGTTTACTAAGCAGGTGGCATACCGCTGAACATTTATAAATACAATTTAATAATTTATTTTAATTTATTATACGCGGAGCAACGGCTAAAATCTGCAGCCGTATTGCGTAAGTGCGCAAAGAGTTTAAACTCTATCCAACCGACCAAATCGACCAATCACATGCGAGATGAATGACGCGATGTGGATTTCCTTTTTGTGTGATTGGCCGATTTGGTAGGTTGGATAGAGTTTAAAATCTTTGCGCACTTTTGCAATACGGCTGCTGATCTCTGCGACCCAATTACTGGGGAAAAAACCGTAAAGCCTAAGGTTATTACCGTCATCAGAAATTTGGGTTTCTGACACCCCGTGATAAATGTCATAGGTAATCGTAATATGACAGCCGGCATAACGACATTTAAAAATTTGTTTATTAAGCAGGTAGAATACCACTGCATATCAGAATTTATTTTACGCGGAGCAACGGATAAAACCTGATCTCCGCGACCCAATTACTGGGGAAAAACCGTAAAGCCGAAGGTTATTACGGTCATCAGAATTTTGGGTTTCTGACACCCCGTGATAAATATCATAGGTAATCGTAATATGACAGTCGGTATAACGGCATAAGGACATTTAAAAAAAAAGTTTATTAAGCAGGTAGAATACCGGTGAATATAAGAATTTATTTTACGCGGAGCAACGGATAAAACCTGATCTCCGCGACCCAATTACTGGGGAAAAACCGTAACGCCTAAGGTTATTACGGTCATCAGAATTTTGGGTTTCTGACACCCCGTGATAAATATCATAGGTAATCGTGATATGACGGCCGGTATAACGACATTTAAACAATTAGTTTATTAAGCAGGTAGAATACCGCAGCATATCAATTTATTTTACGCGGAGCAACGGATAAAACCTGATCTCCGCGACCCAATTACTGGGGAAAAACCGTAAAGCCTAAGGTTATTTTACGGTCATCAGAATTTTGGGTTTCTGACACCCCGTGATAAATATCATAGGTAATCGTGATATGACGGCCGGTATAACGACATTTAAACAATTAGTTTATTAAGCAGGTAGAATACCGCAGCATATCAATTTATTTTACGCGGAGCAACGGATAAAACCTGATCTCCGCGACCCAATTACTGGGGAAAAACCGTAAAGCCTAAGGTTATTTTACGGTCATCAGAATTTTGGGTTTCTGACACCCCGTGATAAATATCATAGGTAATCTTAATATGACAGCCGGTATAACGGCATAACGTGCTCTTTGTGGCACGAAGGGGTGTTTGATCAGGGTTAATAAGCCCATCCAAGCCTTGACCGCAACAAGCGTGGCTTGACCCCTCAATTCTATTGTTGTCTTTGTTTACCATATGTTACACCGCAAATAAACGCACACATACACAAGTACATATGAAAATCTTAAAACTATTTATCAACATTTATTTAAAATCTTTTTAGCAAAGTACTCTTTAGCTTCATCATAAAATAAACTTATTTTAAAGTATCTCAAAAGAATGCCAGTCTTAGTGAAACTAGCTGTAAGTACGTGGCTAGGAGAACACTCCTTACTTCGTCTTATGTTAACCCCAAGAAATAAATCCTAGATCCGCCCTTGTATACCTTCCTATTTTGTCATTTTGTTTTTTTTTATAGTCATTTTTTTTGCCTTACAATGAAAGAGACCTAATTCAAAATTCCTGTAATTTCTGATTTAGTTATAAACTGACCTTAAAATACATTCTCTAAAATCCTGTCGTGTAAAAGGGTCCGATTTATGAGTAAAAAAGGGACAGCCTCTGCCATCGATAACTTTAGTACAAACAAAAAAGTACAGTCGACACTATACTTGTTTGCTTATTTCTCAAAAATTGCTTTTTTTTGTGTTAGGTCTCTTTATTCCGAGGGTGCGGTACATAATTTAAATAATATATAAAAGATGACTACATTCGTACAATTTATTTATAATTTGTGTAGTACTTACCGGCACTGCTTCTGGTACATTTTTAGGAGTGTACCCATAGCCCTGGTCTGCGGCTCTGCCCTGGTTGAAGCTTGATCGTGGGTGACTTTGAAGTGGCTGTTAATAACAGATTGTATTCGTCAATTTGAATAGCACAACGTCTACTATAGGACCAACATTGAAATGGGGAAAAATTAGACCAACATTTTAATAATTAAGGCTTAGCACAAATTGCAACTTTCATTAGCGCGATTTTTTTCCGCCCTTTCTGCGACCTATGGAATTGTATGAAGCATTGCAAAAAACAAATTTGCGCGGATATAATACCGCATGAAATCCGTGTTTGGCCACAGAATCTACCGCACGGATTAAATTCGCGAGAATATTTTGAATCTTATGAACAGGTAGAAGTAGACAAAAATCGGGCGGACAATTTTATCCGCTGTGCGTGTTGGTTAAATTCAGTACGCGGACAAAAATTCGCGCGAATAAAAATCGCAATGCGTGCTAAGCGTAAAGCTTTTATTTTCATAAGTATTACACTCCCTTAATTAATCAGGGTAATTAATTGATTATCATCTTAATGTGGATGTCAATTGCACATCTTAAATCGCTGCAAGGGGATGTTAAGAATACGGTTTGCCAATCATTAAACGTTTAGTAAAGCATACTGTGATTGTCTCCTTTTATGTTAGGCTCACTTCCGAGCAGAGCTCCGGCGACACTGAAATTCGCCAAAAAAAAAGGTCCTAGGCGCCGTGAAGAACACGAAGGTTACGCGTTCGAGTCAAACCACTTCGCCTCTGCTGCAGCCTCATCTACTTTGCCTGACATGGCACTTATAAGCTTCTTGCTGCGAATTTCCAGTGTCACCGGAGCCGTTCTGTTGGGAAGTGAAGTTTGGGGGCATACAGAGTACGAAAAGCCTAACACTCATACGGACGGATTATTGTTTGTCCCTATTGAGAAGTTTTTTGATAATACAAGAACCTAGTTTTATCCCTATAGCTATGAACAATTATTACCGAAAGTTTGACTAGTTGACGAAAAAATATCTGTGTCAGAACAAGCAAATATATTTTACGTTACATACAGGGCAGTGGCGTAGCTAGTCCTACAGGGGCCCGGTTTCAAAAAAAAATGGGGGCTCTTTCTACCGGAATGCAGGAAAGACTAAAAGTTTCTTACAAAATAAATATAATTGGCGACTGAATTCTTCAATTGGATAACTTAAACGGTTTTGAGGGACGAAGGTGAAGCACGAGAATCCGAGAGAATCCTGACTGGGATCGGATAAGTTTTCATGCTTCAATTTACTAAATTGGACCATAAGGATGCTATGAAGGCATAGGATATATTATGGTGTCATCATAACAAATAAAGTTTATTCAATAAAAATAAAAAATTCGAACCCTTTATCAAAAATAATTTGATAATGGGTTTTTAACTTTTGATTCCACTAGTCAGGGCCCTTGTAGCTCGGGGGCCCCGTATCGTTGATACGGCTGATACGGCGGTAGCTACGCCTCTGACACAGGGTGTATCTGACACCAGCGCGGAAAAAGATACCACGAATTCAGTACACGATTCTGGACCCCCTAGTGTTGGAAATTTCGTCAGTTTTATTTTAAAAAATATATCTGTTTTTTTTTTACTGTAATAAGTTCTAAATCATTATTGCTCACTGGCTCAATTAGATTTTTAATTATTCTCCTTTGTTCGCTCCTGTGTAAGTAATCCACGCGGCGTGAACTTCAAAAAATCAACATACGCGGAAGCACTTTTGAATTTCATTTTCATTGCTGTTTTTTTGTAAAATAAGGTATGTAATAACATAAAAAAAATATTTCAAAAATAGGAAAGAACCTACGAAAAATTCTTTTAATTTTTTTTTAAATAAATTTAAAAAAAAAATCGTGTCGGTGTCAGACACATGTAAGAATCAGTAATTTTAAAATGTTTTTACCTGTTGTCCATAAGATGGGTTAACATTTGCTTGAGGAGAATTAAAGCCAAAAGTACTCTGTGGCACATGGGTGGCCATTGGTGTACTCCATTCGTTTGAGTTGTTGCCACCGCCAGAAACCCATGGCGAAGGCCTATTATCCATAGAACCTTGGGGCCCACCAGACACATGAGGCCCACCGTGACTGTGGGGCCCTCCTTGAGATGATCTGGGTCCATGAGACCCGCCGGGTACGTGAGACCCACCAGGTATATGAGGCCCGCCTGGTATATGAGTCCCCACAGCACCATGTATTCCACCATGCATATGAGGTGCCCCGGGTCCACGAGAGCCTTGGTTGTTATAGTCATTAGGTACTTGACTCATGTAGTCATTTCTGGGAGCATTTGAGTAATCATTCCTGGGTTGGTTTTGGTAACTAGGTCTGGAGTCGAAGCCGCCTGTATCCTGTGCTGGTTGGCTTAACTGAAAAGAGAAAATATTGTAAACAAAAAAGCTCACTCTTTCACTTGTACATAACTGGCAAAATCTTTGCATACTACTAAACATCCTTCTTTCTCATACTTTTCTTTCCTGACCATTTGGAAAATACAAGCTCTAGTGTGTGTCTTTTTTTTTACTTTTCCTATGGTTCAACAATAAGATGGACCCTAACCTTATTACAATCTAGCCTAATAGACTAATAAGTAATTTAATTACAACCTAAACTATTACATTTTCTTTACTAAGAATGTGTCCAATAGCACTTTTCTTATTGTCTCTATTAAGGTGAATATACTACATTCTTGTGTTTGTTGGGCACTTTTGTACTTTACTCTATTCACTTACCCTTTTCATAAAATAAAGGAACATGAAATATTTATAAACCTAATTTTAGAGAACTTACAACATAATAATAAAAATATTGGCTCCAATTGACTTTACTTGATTTGTTTAGAAAGTAAATGTTTATGTCACAAAACCAGCATTTAATGTGACTACTAACTTTGTAATTTCAAGATATTTATTTTCAGTTCTTAATTTAATTTGAAATCAAGTTATTCTTCTTCTTTTCATGTCCCAGTCCTTATATTAACATAGTATACATATACATAACAAAAATTTTGAGTTTTTAGGACAGGTAAATAATTTTTGAGACATGCCCGATTTAGAACTGCCCAATAGAAGCAGGGTCGTAGCTACCGCCGTACCTGACGTGCGTAAGCAAAAATATTAAATAAATCCCAATTTATTTTTTCGCTTGTCGCACCTTTCACAATTGCCATAGAGTAAGAAACTTTAGAAAAACTAAAGTCATCATCTGCTTTATATCTATACTAATATTATAAAGAGGTAAAGTTTGTGAGTTTGTGAGTTTGTGACGTTGTAAGGGGTAATCTCTGGATCTACTGAACCGATTTTGAAAATTCTTACACCGGTAGAAAGCTACATTATTCCTGAGTGTCATAGGCTATAAAATATTTTCAAAAAAAATAGAGCCTTATGAAAATTGCAATAATGTAACCCAAGGTAGCAAAATGTTGTCAGTAAAATACATTATTTGGCGTGCGCTGAGAAAACTATTGATGATAGATACAAATTAGTAGGTAGGGTAGGTAGGATAGGCAGGTTAGGCAGAGTAGGCAGAGTAGGCAGGGTAGGCAGAGTAGGCAGGGTAGGCAGGGTAAGCAGAGTAGGCAGGGTAAGCAGAGTAGGCAGGGTAGGCAGGGTAGGCATGGTAAGCAGAGTAGGCAGGATAGGCAGGGTAGGCAGGAAAGGCAGGGTAGGCCGGGTAAGCAGAGTAGGCAGGGTAGGCAGGGTAGGCAAGATAGGCAGGGTAGGCAGGAAAGGCAGGGTAGGCAGGGTAGGCAAGATAGGCAGGAAAGGCAGGGTAGGCAGGGTAGGCAGGATAGGCAGGGTAGGCAGGAAAGGCAGGAAAGGCAGGGTAGGCCGGGTAAGCAGAGTAGGCAGGGCAGGCAGGGTAGGCAAGATAGGCAGGGTAGGCAGGAAAAGGCAGGAAAGGCAGGGTAGGCAGGGTAGGCAGGATAGGCAGTGTAGGCAGGATAGGCAGGGTAGGCAGGATAGGTAGGGTAGGCTGGGTAGGCAGGGTAAGCAGAGTAGGCAGGGTAGGCTGGGTAGGCAGGGTAGGCAGAGTAGGCATGGTAAGCAGAGTAGGCAGGGTAGGCAGGGTAGGCAGGGTAGGCAGGATAGGCAGGGTAGGCAGGATAGGCAGGGTAGGCAGGGTAGGCAGGGTAGGCAGGAAAGTCAGGGTAGGCAGGGTAGCCAGGGTAGGGGCAGGGTAGGCAGGGTAGGTAGGGTAGGCAGGGTAGGCTGGGTAGGCAGGGTAGGGGCAGGGCAGGCATGGTAGGCAGGATAGGCAAGGTAGGCAGGGTAGCCAGGGTAGGTAGGCAATTGACGGGAGCGAAGCCCCGAGGGTCAGCTAGTGATTTAATAAATAAGTTTGCCAAAAAAAAGACAAGGAGAATGTATATTTAATTTGAATTGTTTGTATAAATTTTGGAAAAAGTGACAGATAATTATGATGAATAAATATTTCTTTTAATTTTAAGCAAACATTTTTTTCTTTCGTGAGAAATCTATACCCTTCATAAGGGCCCCAAGACAAATTTTTATACAGGGCCCTGCCAAGGCATGCTACGCCACTGCATAGAAGTCCACATAACATCATAGATATTTGTATTACCCAAAGGTTCAATGTTATCTTACTAAAGCCACATTTTACTACTCATGGTTAAATCCCATTAACCGCCAGTGACCATTATTACAGACACAATAGAAAACAATGGAGTCCACACCAGGTGTTGAAGAAGAAGAACCTGGTATTGTGGCCGTTGAGAGGTTAAGAGATGGGGCTATCCACACAAAAGTATATTATATTAAACTAGCTTTTGCCAGCACCATCAACTACATGATATTCGGGAATTATCCCACAGAGGAATAAAAAGTATCATAGGTCCTCATACAGGCCACAGTCTAACCATGTTTATCTTAAATTTCATCTTAATCCGTTAATTTATTGAGACACACATCTAATAATTACATTTATATTCTTAGAACCACAATAGTCCCATGGATAAATAAATTGACTTGACAGCCAGGATAAGTGTTTCAAAAACTTGAGACAATTCACACAATAACTCACTCTCAATGCCCAGATTTAATTAGGCAAACTACAGGCATGAGATAACGATGGATATGGATATCAATAAACTACTACTAAGAAGCTTTTCAAGTAATGTTTGTTAAAACACAACAATGTAAGATTACCGAATATTTTTTTAAAGTTATGAGAATTAAAATGTACTTACTGCAGCTTTTCCTATCGGCACTGTTTTTAATATGAAGTTACCGGGCATTCGGAACCCATCGAGACATTTCATAACTTTGTATCCCTCAGAATTATCCGTCAGACCGATCCTAACTTTCTTCGTCCCATCGGCATCATTAATCAGATTATCAAGGATAAAGTCATGAATATTACATTCCTGTTTTATTAACGTTTTCACCTCTTGATATTTTACCTGTAACAAATTATCAAACAATAAAAAAATAATCAAAACAAAGTCTTGAAAATCACAAGTTAACCTTTAAATAAAATAGACGTACTTTAGCAGGAAATCCATGAATTGTTATCATCATCTTGGCAAGATTTAATAAACAATAACTTGATCAGAAATTAAAGCGTATCCTGCGATAAAATATTTCAATGAACATTGCAAATATTTGAGATTAATACTGCAGCAAATCGAAAATGAACGATCGCCATGACACCATAGGCAAGCTATTTTCAAATTTTTAATTTTGCATTTTTGCTTTTCTTGCCTTGCAAGCTTTATAATATTAGTCTATGGGCAAGCCAAGTAGAGGCAAGGAAAGCTCAATAAATCTGCCCTGTTTTTCTGTTCCGTGGCCTACACATTACTGTGTCGTGTCGTGGCGCGGGATACATCAATCATACGAATCTGTTCAAGTCTACGTCATATCGTAACGAGTCTTCACATCATATCACATTATCAGCATGTTCCCACTGCTGGGACACAGGCCTCCTCTCATAGAGGGAGTAGGCTATAATCCACCACGCGGGCCCAGTGCGGTTTGGTAGATGTCACAAGTCCTTGATTTTTTTTTTGGTTCTAGGACATGCTGGTTTCCTCACGTTTTCTTTCACTGTTTTGAGAGCAGTGATGATGAAATAACTTACACAAAGTAAAGCAAAGTGAGCAGGCGTGCTCGGGTTCGAACCCACGACCTACAACTCGTAAGTCGGGACCGCAACCACTGGGCCACCACTGCTCAAGTAACGACTCTTGTAGCCAATCAAATGCGCCATATGGCGCCACGCCATGCCACGACACGTAAGTATGTTTTCAAGTGCGAGTCGGACTCGCGCATAAATGGTTCCGTAGCATTATAGCAAAAAAAGACAAAAACAAAAAGTTTGTTGTACGGGCGTCCCACTTAAATATTTATTTAATTCTGTTTTTAGTATTTGTTGTTATAGCGGCAACAGAAATACAACATCTGTGAAAATTTCAACATTCTAGCTATCACGGTTCATGAGATATAGCCTGGTGAAAGAAGGACCGCGGAATCTTAGTAATAGGGTCCCGTTTTTATCCCTTCGGTACGGAACCCTAAAAATCATAGTCAAAACTCGAATGGCTTTGTATTCCAATCCAACCCAACTTCCAAAAAGGTCAATCTGTCAATGACGTCAATGTCAAAATTTGACAACTCAAGTCTCGAACCGACAACAAAACGGCGCATGCTGCGCAGCTTTCTTTCTTTCTGCATTTTTGCAATTTGCACTTGCAGCATTGCTTTCGTGTTCGTTATTTCGTTTATTTATTCGTTTCTGTCGTAATATATAAGCATACATATTGTTATCCTGTGTCGTTCCATTACGAGGCAAAGGAGTTCAAAGGATTTATGTTTGCCGGATAAAAGAACTTAAAAATGTTACTGACTATATTCAATTTACCCACACAGGTAATTTAACCAACCCAATTTATCCCAACATCGATCGAATTTTTTGTTATAAAAAGAAGATTTTTGTAATTATTATTTTCTGTTGTATTTTCATAACAGACGCGGTACAATGACGTGAAGACGCTGATTCACTCGAAATGCGGCTTCAAAGATGTGATATTGGATAATTTGACGACGGATGTTCGGAACAATACAAAGAAGGTGACCGTGGGTTTAGCCGAAGAGGAAGACGCCGCTATCCTGATGCGGAAGATGAATGGCTTGTACGTGGACGGACAGCAGTTGTATGTTACAACTATCAAGAAAAAGGTAATGAATTCACTTTTTTGACATCACTTTTTTTTCTTTTCCTGTGTTAATTCTCCACTGTGTAGATATCCCCCAATTAAATGGATATTATTCAATTCATTTTCAGATTAAGTTTTTCTAAAATAATATGAAATGTTATTTTTGTCTTTGCTTTTCTTGCAATCAGTCGGTAGACAGTCAGTCAGTATGAGCAGATGAGATGAAATATTTTTGGTGCTTTCAGAGCAAAATGCCTCTCGGAAAAATCTCCATAGTGAATTAAGGTTCTCCTAGTCGACGGCACAAACTATTTTGTGCGCGAGGTTAAAATACATGCTATCTCATCCAACAACACATGTGAAAGAGATAGATGCTGTGATGAGCAGTAACAAGCTAGTTTGCGTACGAAATAGCACTTTTGCAAATTTGTATCGAAATGGATGATGTTTGAGTATGAATACGAGCGTGCGAAATTTTATAAATAGACCTTTGGGAGGACTAAATGTATATTTTTAAAATAAATTTAATTGCATTTTTGAATTACTAATCTATACCTGTATGGAGGCCGTGTTGCCATTTTTCTTCTTATGGTATTTATATCCACCCAAAGACGCGTTAAAATTAGTGTTGAAATATGGAACTTTTGACGCGAAAAGTAAAAAAATATGAACTTTCAAATATTGTATTTTTTTACTTTTCTGTTTCCATACAGGGCTAGATAATGATGAGACAAATTGATATCATTTTTGTCAAACAGTGGAGTAATCGCCAGACTATGTTTGTATGGAAGAATGATCAACTAGTGTAACCTTAAGTGAGGATGTCCATTTTTTTATTATAAACTTTTTAAATGGTTGTATGGATGATGGATGGATGATGTGTGAACACAAAATGACATTCCATTACACATAACTTCCAAAACATTTAAAAAAATAAGTATGTCCCTGCAGAGGGATGTTTTAAAGTACCAAACCTTATACAAAGTCATCATCATCACTTCAGCCAAAAGACGTCCACTGATGGACATAGCATTCACAAAGACCTTGGTTTTGTCCATGTTCATTTTTAGACCCACTCTTTCGGAAGCTCTACTGAGATCATTGAGCATTGCAACTGAGGCCCTCCATGGTTTTAGCCAAGACCACTGTACTCGGCAAACCTAAGGTGAGTGATGTACTCGCCATTAACGTTGAAGCCTAACCCCCTCCAGTCCAGGACCTTGAAGACATCCTCCAGCGCAGCAGTTAACAGTTTGGGAGAAATGACATCTCCCTGTCTCACACCGCGCTGGCAAAGGATAGGTTTCGAGGTCTGATCCTGAAGACGGACTGACATGGTGGAGTTTTTGTATAAACACTTCAACACCCTGATGTACTGATAGTCGATCTGGTACAGTTGAAGAGATTGCAGTACAGCCAAAGTCTAGTTTGAATCGAAAGCTTTCTCGTAGTCCACAAACGTTAAGCAAAGAGTCAGGTTATACTCTTTTGTCTTTTGTATAACTTGTCGCAGCGTATGTATGTGGTCTACGGTGCTAAAGCCTTTTCTGAATCCAGCCTGTTCAGGAGGCTGGAAATCGTTAAACCTGCGCACGAGACCTCTGCACCATTGCTGTGGCTTTTTGCCCTCGAGTATGACGGAATCAAACAGCTTCCGAATGGCCTTGAGGACCGGTTGCCCGGTTTCAGGAGTTCGGAGTTCGGCCATGATTCCGTCGTCTCCCGGCGCCTTGTTGTTTTTAAGCTGTTTCAGAGCCATCCTAATCTCATACAGGCTGACGTCTGGGATGTCTTCGATATATTGTTAGGTCAATCTAGCTCTTGGATCGTCTGCTAGATTGGCAACGGGTTTGCTGATTGATGTGTACAACTGCCCATAGAATGTCTCGATCTCCCTCAGAAGCTCTGGTTTGGCGGATACGATCCTGCCATCGTCAGTCTTCAGTTTCGTGAGCTGGCTCTGCCCAATAGCCATGACCCTTGAAAACACCTTGGAGCCTTTATTTTGCTCAATCGCGTCTTTAATACGCTCAGTATTAAAGCGGCGGAGGTCTCTTTTCAAGGATTTGGGGATCCGTCTATTGACCTACCGGTATTTGCACGCCTCATATAAAGACTGCAGGATCATCTTACGCCTCTCCTTTATAAGCTCAAGAGATCAGAGAGCTTTTTGCTTCTATCTGTACGACGGGTCTTGAAGAACTTAGACCCAATCGTATGTACAGTTCCCACGAAACCATCGTTGTAATCGTCCATGGAGCTCCCTAGACACTCGAAACAATTCTTGGGTTCGAACTGAAATCTCTCGGGGTTTTGGACCCCGGTTTTGGATCTGTGCTGGATGGAGCGTGGACTTCATCAGTCGAGTACTTTCAAGCTTAACATTAATGTTCAATGTGCCTCTTACCATGCGGTGATAGCTTCCGGTTTTCACCGAATTGATCTCAGAGTCTTCATTGAACATTTGCTTCTTGGTTGACATGATGAAGTCGATCTCATTTTGCGTTGCACAATCGGGGCTCTGCCAGGTCCACATCCTTCTGTGTTCACGCTTTCTGAAGAAGGAGTTTACATGTAGATATATTACATCCCGGTGGTGCGGACGTCCAACGCCCCACTCATCATCGTCTCGTTTGTCCAGTATCGCGTTGAAGTCCCCATGACAAACGGTGAAGTAAGTTTTGAAATCCAGCATGGCTCTAGATATATCCTCATACATGGTCTCCATCTCGTCGTCGGGGTGTGCCGAGGTCGGAGCGTAGACCTGTACGAAAATCTCCAGGATATTCGTAGTATTAGGTACGCCACCCTCTCATCACTCTCGATCTTCACTACGTTATTCACAAGGGACTTGTGGACGATAAACCCGACACAACCCTGGGACTTCCGGTCATCCTCTCGGCAATAGAGCAAGTTACCGGCTTTGAGGATCATCGAGTCCTCGCCCTCTCTTCGGATTTCAGATAATCCATCGTAACCTGCTCAATTCCTCTTCGAGTTCAGTGATCTTTTCGGTCGGTCCGGAGTGTGCGGGTGTTGTTCGTTGTCAGGTCCAGTCGTCGGTGTTTGTTGGGGTAGCCGGATCTCATCCGGAGATTCTGAGCACCCCTTGCCACGCCATAACCTCGACCGCTACCGTAGTTGAGAGTAGGCGGGCTGCCGGGTACTAGGGGCCATTTTTTAGTTTGTGCTATTCATGGGGGAGGGGGATTGCCATAGTCGCCACGCTTGGCAGGCGGGTTGGCGATCGCAGTATGGTTGTTACAAATGCACAGAGAACGCTGCTGCCCATTCTCTGGTTTATCCCTTAGTCGCCTCTTACGACACCCACGGGAAGACATGGGGTGGTGAAATTCTTTACGTCTGTCACCATACGGTACCAAAAAGATACGGTAACAAATCGTGATACTAATTACTGATGCCTACCTCTTAAAATAATAATTTTATTGCATCAACAGGCACCATCCACAGTACTGGATCTAGGAAGTAACCAGCATCAACCAATGTCACAGCAACCAATGCTTCAGCAACCGTATTACCAACAGAGCAACCAGCCTAACTACGAACTGGGATATTCACAGTTGCAGCAAAGTAGAGCCCAATCAAGCTCAATGCTGGCCCCATCCATGTCTTATGGTGGAATGTATGGATCTGCACAGGTAAGTCATTAAAATATAAATTGAAAAGAAAATTATGATTAGTCGGTCGTCTTAGGGGCGGAGTTAAAATTATTTCACTTGACTATGTTTTGGACCTGAATTTCTGTGTTATTAATTTATATTGGTTAAATGTTTATGGTGAAAGAAATATATTTCTCAATAAAAGTATTTAACCTGAACTTAATTGATGAAACATGCCATACTTTGAGTTACTGTTCAGTTGGCCCAATACATACAATATTGACTCTAGATCCAGACTGTCTGTGGTCTGTTTCAATAATCCTGATCACAATGCTCAGTGGCATTTTCTCTTCAATTTTTGAGGTTAATAGTGTGCAAATTGCGTTTACACAGAGGCAATTTAGCAGCTCAATTTATTGCACTTCACCGGAATTTTCTTCAAAATCCTTTGGTTATACCAAAAATCAGTGGTGATAGAAAAATCAATGGTGTTTGAAAAATTTGTCATTTGATATTGTATTTTATTTTTACTAACGATAGGTTCACGTTTGTCCACGGTCTCATCTGATGTCAAATAATAATGTGGCTGACGGTGAAGCATGGTTGCTTAGAAGTAACCTATTCACTCTAGTCGGAAAGACCTCTAGGGTTGTGAAAGACATTGCAAGGCTTGCAATTGTGTGAACAACATTGATTGTGTGGATCGCAAGTATCCTACGGTTTTACCAGATTGTCTGTTTTAGGGTTCCGTACCCAAAGGGTAAAAAACGGGACCCTATTATTAAGACTGCACTATCCGTCTGTTTGTTCATCTATCACCTGGCTGTATCTCATGAACCGTGATAGCCAGACAGTTGAAATTTTTACAGAAGATGTATTTATGGGGGGCTCCCATACAACAAACGTATTTTTTTTGCCGTTTTTTTGCGATAATGGTACGGAACCCTTCGTTCGCGAGTCCGACTCGTACTTGTTTTATTTCCGAACTACACTTTTGTATTGATAAATACTAAAAAGGATTGACTTGTCCAGTCTGCAAGGATTGTTAATGCCAGTGCAAATATACTGACATTCAAACAATACTAAGCAGTGTCGTTAACCTTAATATTCAGATATATCCAATAGATTGGCCCAATGCTTGGTTCCTATATCAAATGTTTGCGTATTTCAAAATCATTTCATGTTTGCTTGGAAATTATGACTTGGTATGGTTACATTGTGGAAGTTTCCTACAGATTAGTATTCTAGATAATTCTTGAATATAATGAGTGATGCAAATGAAAGATCTAGGAACCAATAAGGTCATTGATCTTAGTGAAATATTTCAGATATGCCTCCAGTATAACTCCATGGTACATTTTTATATTACAATGGAAAAGCATTGAATTCCATCCAATGTGGTGCTAGTACTCTCAGAAACTAGAAAATCATTCGCTCTTCGAGAAGTGCAAAAGATTTTCTTTCTGTTTTTAACTTCGCAACAAGCTGTGATCAGGGGCTCTGTTATACTTGGTCCTTGCTTGTCTCCTAAAAAGGAGGGAGTTTTGAGCATAATTTGTGCTCTAAAATCGATTTGTTCGTTTTCCGTCAAATCGATAAAATATTGCAGCCGTTCAAGTAGCCGTCATCGTCTGCACTACACTTCGTTGCCGTTCTGAAAATTAGGCGGGTGTTTGCGCGGAACACTCTGTGCTTAACAGTTTTAGTTTCAAAAATGGGACTCTTGGCCTTTTTTCGAAACTGAACTATTTGTCATCTATTGGGCAACCTCTTCTTGATATATCTTCAAAGCTATTCAACCCCTTCGTGCAGGACAGGCAATTGACCAAGTGTAATAGACCCCTCTACACTTCTCACATATCAAGTGAAGTTACCTGATTGTGGAAGCTTCAAGAAACATTTATTTTGTAACAATCATCAAAATTCTTCCACAGAATGCATCTGCCAACTATGGCTATCCACAACAAATGCAGCAGTATCAGTCCACTCCGCAGCAGCTGATGGCTCAGTCTATGCTCGGCTACGACCAGGGAGCACCCCTCGGGTTCAGTACCCAAGGAAACAGCTCCAGCGTCTGGTCAGACCAGAACGATTGGAACCATGCTGGTAATGCGTCTGCTGGGAATCAAGTTGCCCAACAGGGCAAAAACAGTTCAAGATGGGAGAATACTGGCGATAGCAGCATTAGTTCACGTAGAGACGGGCCCGCACGTGACTCCGGGCGCGACCCGCCGTCGCGCTTCCTACAGGAGGCAGGGCCGCGCGACGTCGGCCGCGGTGCACTGCAACGAGGCTTCGGCCGAGATGTATCGGCACGCGACCACGGCCGTGACGCTCCTCGCGACCATGGGCGCGATCGTGATCATGGACGCGATCGCAACCAAGGACGCGACCAGGGCCGCGACCGAGACCAAGGACGTGATCGTGGAAGAGACGCTCCGGCGCGAGACCGTGGCCGCGACCAACCGGCTCGCAACGCACCGTTCCGCGACCAACCGGCTCGCAACGCACCGTTCCGCGACCAACTGGCTCGCGACGCACCGTTCCGCGACCAACAGGCTCGCGACGCACCGTTCCGCGACCAACAGGCTCGCGACGCACCGTTCCGCGACCAACCGGCTCGCAACGCATCGTTCCGCGAACCCTTGCTCCGCAACGCACAGCCGGTCCGCTTCTCGCCTCCCCGCGATAACGGGCGAGATCTCCTTTTTAGCAGAAGACCCGAACCATCTCGTGCCGCAAAGCGTCAGCTGAGCCCGCCGCGTCCTCATGTATACGGCGCACATGTCACGCACCAGGCTCCGCAAATGAGAACATTTTCTCAGCAGCGAGATGGCCTAACACCTAACCAAACTTGGGGCAAACAACAGCAAAAACAAAAGAAGCCTGAGACTAACTATGTTCCTCCAGCGAAACGTCCGAAACAACAAGCCAGTGTTAAGCTGGTGAAGCAGTCCGTTAAGCCGCAAGCGAATGTACCAGCTAATACTAACCAGGCCCAAACCAGCTCTAAGAAAAAGAAGTTACCGGACACCCCGGCGCGGCTGTCTGCCCGCGCCAACACCTGGCGTCACCAGATCGCGTCCATGGTTGCTAAAGAGATAACTAGCAAGCCAAAACACACGAGTGATATCCCTCTGGAAAAAATTATAACGGAGCTTAAGCGTGTTGTTCGTTGCCGTCTAGAAGAACTTTTCGGCGACAATACTAAAATTACTATGCCTGAAATGTTAAAGATTTATAAAAAAAAGTTTGTTTCTGGCGGTGATACGGCCTTTTTCAAGAAAGCTATTGAGGAAATAAAGGCCAATGAATCTAATATGCCAGTAAAGGCTGAAATTAAAGCAGACCCCGGAGTAAAAGGTAACTCAAGTATATTTTTGTTTATTCTTCAAGCGTATTAGATTGCATGTTATTTTTCATGGTACGATGCAATTTTGGTTATTTTTTCTCGCTTTCAATGGAGCGAAAGCATACGTACTTGTTTATCTTCTGATGCAAAACTCTGTATGAGATTGTCAATCTCGTAAGAACTTTGCTTTCCACTATTAACAAAAACTTAATTAGCAGAATGTAGATCCTTGTATGTACGTACACACTTGGATTGGAAGTTTCCAAGTGTTGTTTTGGCTCCTAAACCTTGCGTAACCGGTCCCCTTGTATTCATGGTGTTCTATAAGACTTCCAATTTTAAATCTTTGTTTATAAGATCAAACTGAATTAATGTGTTTGCCACCTGGGTATAAGAAGGCACATAGCTTAGAATGAGACTCGATGTGCCTTCCGATGTGCCTTTGTATACTCATCCGATGTGCCTTTGTATACTCATCCGATGTTTGTTTTGGGAAACCCGAAATACTTATTACCTCGTGTGGCAGACACGGTGCTTGTAAACGATACCCATCATGATTACTTAAATGAACTGGGAACAACGGACCAAATAGGAGTCTATGTGCGGAAATGGAAGTCTACCACTACTGGGAACATTTAGACTTACGTGTTTGGGATGGCTAAACTACTGCGATGGCTCTTCAGACTTAGACAAAAACATTTCTGTAACGTTAGACGCTAACGCCAAAATGTATGGCTATGAAATTTCCTGCGGCAAGGACACGTCCCACTGCGTTGGAAGTGTTTTGACTCGAATGCGTAAGCGCCGCATATTACACGATGCTTAAAACCTTCTTGCCGCGAATTTCCTATGTCGCCGCTCACGTTCAGCTCCGTAGCGTGTGCAGAAAGTATTTTGTCTAGGCCTCCTGGTATTGCAGATGCCCACAGCCGTTGGTGATCACGCTCTAAGATTCATAAAGTTGCCAGAAGCTTTCAACTTTTGCCGTAAAGTGATAAATAGAAATCATTAAAGTCTTAATTCTGGAAACAGAGGCTTTCCAATAAGCGTTGTAACGACTCTGGAATCGGAATATCGAAAACGAGTCTGGCCAGACTTAAGAAGACCTCATAATGATTTTGTGGAAGAGACACTGCAATTTTGCCAATATCACGTAGGTAACCTGCTATAGTAGACCAACAAACGCGTTTTCTAAAATGGACTGTTTTGTTTCCATATTCCTTGTCTTTTGCGTCATCGGTGTTTTGGGATCATTATCAGGATGAACATATTCTGTTCCCAGCAGTGCCTTTATGGACCTACTACCTTCGCCGAAAAGACACGATGCTTGCCACACAATCGGCCTGATTGGTCCATGTCACAGGCTGACAGCGTCACCTTCTTCACTGCGACCCTACAGAAAAGAGAAAGATATTTGTCGCACAGTTGCCATGTCTCTTTCTGCATTAAAGTCAATTTTGTGACGGCAATTCTCAGTCCATTGCTCTATGCCTTTGGTCTTGTTCTATCTTTGTGGCCTACGTAACTATATAGACAACCATCGATGTCGTTATTAACGTTACGTATTTGGCTGTCATACACATTGATTCCACAATTTGAGCCATTCCAGTCTTTATGAAAACATGCAATCCTGTCCTCAAAAACTCAAACCACTATTAAAATTAGGACGTTCTTAAATGTCTTTCTGTCGTCAAAATGCGTCTTACAGTGAAAGAGACAGAAAGATGATAAACTGCGTCTTAAAATAGAGATGTGTTTGAGAAATACCCAATAAATTAAGGACAAGCTATGTCTATTTCCAACCGGAAGTCTTGCTTCCAATTAAGAGAATGGGAGAATGATCAGATTAGAAGAAGACAAAGGCTAAAAAAAGCCTGACTGAGTTTTGTAAGGACTTGCTCGGATCACCGTCCTTCTTGCGAACGCTAACGCCCATTTTCTGGTAAGAAAATTATCGAAAAATTTGTGTGTCAAATTTTCAAAACAACCAATCGCATTGCTTGCGTTTAATTTGTAACGCGACGATAATTTGTTTCCAGAAATGGAGTGTAAGTTGGGCAAAGTATCTCATAATGGTAAAGCAAAGAAGCTGCATTTCCATAAGGAGTTATAAAAGGGTTACTTATTGAAAATATTTGTTGATGATCAAATCCATTGTGTAAAAAACAAAGATGTATTTATTGATGCAATTGCAGTTGATATGTCTGAAATTGCTAATCCGTCTTGAGCTATTTGTAATGATTAACTCGTACGTTCTCTAAGTGAGAACAGTCCTTATTCCTAGAGTGACAGTCTGGAATTATTATGAGTACTAACAACTCGATCTCACATGGGAAAATGAGAATATATTCTACAGTGGATAATATGGGACCACTATAGTATCATAATATGATTATTCTCTTGCTAATTTGTTTTGCAGAAATTGCCTTTTTCGTCAGAAAACAGTATTTTTCGTGTTTGAGACTTTGAGTGGACACGATTTCGAAAACACACCATGCACTGATTTCGTGAAAAAGAACAATATTTAGAACGTCAACGTTGCTAATAAAAAAATTATAAAAAGTATAAGGTACCTTCCAGATGGCGCGACGCAACGTAAATGCGTGGATAGGCAATATTGCGCATTTTTAAGAACATTTTAATTGTATATCGGTCGAAGGGCATCGCATTCCATGTCCATGTGAACGTACTTGCAATGTTGCTTAGTAAAAATCGCTTATCGGTGTGATATAAATTGAACCGCGTCGAGCCATCAAGAAGGTCGCTAATAAAAAGCTTGTAAAAATACATATAAAATTGTGTAACTGGCCGTAAATAGCACAAAACAAGATTTTGAAAAATAAAATTGTTGGGGAAATGACTCCACAGAGCATACACTACGGAACGGCACACTCACACAAACATGCGCATCGACGAGACCCCTTAGCGGTTGTCTACTAGGTTGTCCCTAGGCGGTGTGCGATGCTGTCAGTAGGCATGCCGCTTAGGGGTAAATCGATGCGCATGTTTGTGTGAGTGTGGCGTTTCCGTACTGTTCGCCCATATTTATACCGTGGCATAGAGATGTCTCAGCGGCCACTGCTAGAGACAACATTGTCAAAACTTTCCAAGCAAAGCAAGTGTGTCAGTGAGTGGTCATCGTTTATTCATAGAAATTGACATCCAGTCACAATCGTCGTGTTTCCTGGATCAAAAAATTATATATTTGGTCCGTCAGTTAGATTATCAAAAATATTGGACACGCACTTGTGTTTTTGCTTTATCAAATGAATAAAAGTAGAATAAAGAGAAAACGCATCAAAATCAGAAGTGGGAGCTTGTGAGGTCACAAGAAAAATATGTGTCCATTATTTTGATTATGCTAACTGGCAGTCCAACCAAATATCCAACTCTAGTTATGACGTCTGAAATGTTTGTCCATCCGTGGTTGTCTCCACCACTCATACTTGTGTCTCTTTCTAAAGCTCAATGTGTCATATATACGCCTTCATAATGTATGCCGCATAAAAAAATTAAATCTAACATAACACACTTGATATTTTGCAGCAGCAGTTGCAGCTCCTGTTAAGAAAATCACCGCTCCTGTGCCCCAGCCTAAAAAGAAGCCAGTGGCACCATCTGTCGATACCAATAAAACTATTCCTTCATATCCACATGGAGGTACGTTAAAAATGATTGCTTACATTTTGCGGGTAGTTTACAAAAACAGATATGTTTATTATGGTCACCGGATTATTGCAAACTCCGTAATCTATACTAATATTATAAAGACGTAAAGTTTGTGACGTTGTAGGGGGTAATCTCTGGTACTACTGAACCCATATTGAAAATTCTTTCTTCAGTTACATTATTCCTGAGTGACAATTACAGATCCTTATGAAAAGTGCAATAATGTAACCCAAAGTACCAAAATTTTGTCTATTAAATTCATTCTTTGGCGTGCGCTGAGAAAACTATTGATGATACATAAAAATTATATCATAGTTAAGTCACAATAGCAGCTTTTAAGTTCTAAATTTTAATTAGATCGCCGGTAGAAACAAAAGTTGTTTACTTTCTTATTGTAGTATTAATTCTTATTCAAATAAATAGTTTAACAAATTGGTAGGTAGGTAGGGTAGGGTAGATGTGTAGGGTAGGTGGGTATGGTAGGTAGGTTGGTAGCTAGATGACGTGAGTGAAGCCGCGGGGGTCAGCTAATTTATAATAAGTAGAGTATTTGCGGCAATCTATCTAGTTAGTCTAGTGGTCGCAAGCGTTACTGCTGAGCATGAAGTCCTGTGTTTGATTCGGACAAAATGTTATTGGGATTTTCCATCTGGAGTTTCAGTAGCAGGCCAGGAGTCTGGATTTGTGCTCGGTTGATGGCTATAGGCTCGGCCCTATTACATAACTGGCGAAATGTAGGTGTACTGTAGGTGCACCTCTGGCTAAACTTTCGGAGAATACAGACACAGTTAAAATATACAAACATACTAGCTACAAACGCTCGAAACGGCACACTCATACAAACATGCGCTTCGACGAGACCTCTAAGCGGTTCGCACTACTGACAGCACTGCAGAAGTGTCTTAATGGTCTCGTCGCACCGTATGTTGGTATGAGTGTGCCGTTTCGAGCGTTTGTCGGTAGTTTCCATACTGTTTGTATATTTTTACTGTGATACAGGCGTGATCTTAGTTATGTTAGTTACGTAAATTTGTAAAACATTAGGGATATATGTATTTACATTTTTTTTTAGTTCCGTACACAAAGGGTAAAAACGGGTTCCTATTACTAAGACTCCACTGTCCGTCTGTCTGTCTGTCTGTCACCAGGCTGTATTTCATGAACCGTGATAGCTAGACAGTTGAAATTTTCACAGATATTTATGCTGCCGCTATAACAACAAATACCAAAAACAGAATTAAATAAGTATTTAAGTGGGGCGCCCATACAACAAAAGTGATATTTTTGCGATAACGGTACGCGGCACCCTTCGTGTGCGAGTCCGACTCGCACTTGGCTGGTTTTTTTATTTAAATCTTGTATGTTTTTTTTGTGAGCAAATGAATTTAATATTTATAATATGTCTATTTCAGATAAGCAGGCCAATAAAGGTGAGTAAATTAAGATATTGTATTCGGTATGTAATCTACTAAGCCTGCTTATGTACGATTTCATGATTGTGTCAGTTAAATTTCATGCAAATATGACATCTAATTAGAAGTCATTAGATGTCATATTTGCAAAAAAAAAAAAAATTACTGACTATATTTTTTCAGGCTATTCTTTAATAGCCTCAAACAATATATTTAGTCCGTCGTTTAGATTATCAAAAAATATTGGACACGTATTTTTTTCTTTTGTTACGTTAACAGAAAAATATAAACTCCTAAAGGCAAGGGTAAAAGGGTAATTATTTGTTGGCTTGTTTTATTTAAGAATTTCATTTAATGACATTATAATTTGGTTTTATTGACTTTTAAAATTTTATTTCGGTGATATTTTAATTTAAGTAATTGACAATGGTTCCTGTGACAATCAAATTT
This sequence comes from Orthosia cruda, assembly GCA_964057195.1. NCBI lineage: Eukaryota > Metazoa > Arthropoda > Insecta > Lepidoptera > Noctuidae > Orthosia > Orthosia cruda. Next base: position 31,067,894 of record OZ059839.1, read on the forward strand.
TAATTGTTAAATTATAATATTATATTATTATAATATAAAAAAAATATTATCAAAAAACATTGTATTTTTTATTTAACGTGCAAATACGGTCTGTGTAAAGCTTTCCACAAACCCGTTGTCCTTGCACAGACCCTTCGAGTACTGCAGCTCCTACAGGTCAAGACAAAACGGAGGAAGGACTGACGAGGAAGGAGCGACGTGCAGCAAAAAAGAGAGGAAATAGAGGCAAACGCCTTCTTAAGAAACAGTTAGTCAGTGCCAAGGGTAAGCATAGCTTCTATGCGGCGAAGCGGTCGCAGGCTGAGGCCGGCACTAGCCGACCAACGCCTTGCTAATCGCAAACTAATGTTACAGATGGACCAACACACGAAGCAAACACGTCTCCTCAAACAGGGAAGAAGAGAAAGGCTGTGGCCCTCAACGACGAACCACCTAGTGGAGAGCACAAGCGGCTGCGGCTTGAGGATTCCAAGCAGGGTGCTCAAGGAAAAGCTATAAGCAATAAAAGCTATTTTCAGGCTGCCGACACTTCACTGAATGTCGCTATTACCAGCGCCCGTACAGGAGTCCTTAGCCAGAAATTATCAGACAAGCTCGTCACAGAGATCCAGAGGCAGATCATTGGCGAAAGTTTCTCCCCCATGAAGGACACACCAGGGCCGACTTTCAACGCAAAGCCGCAGTACGCCCATGGGGTCCTGAAGCTGTGGTGCGGCAACGACCACACTTTGGCATGGCTAAAACAGACAGTTTCTGGCTTGGCTCTCTCGACTAGCACCTCGCTAGACGTCAAGAGCCAGTCGGAGATTCAGAAGCAGGTGCGCTGTGGGATCGTAATCCCCAACGACAGCGGAATATTCAAGAAGTTGAATTTAATTGTGAAGACCCTTTGCTACCAAAACCCCTGGATCGACATGAATAGGTGGGTCGTTCTTCAATCTGAAAAGCAAAAAGCGTGCTGGTTCGTGGTGATGGGTGTCCCCGCGGACCAAATTCCGACCCTGATGAGCGCCGAGCGCCGACTCTCATTTGGTCTGGGGTCGGTGTACATAAGATTCCAGGGTGCGAAAGGCAAGTTTTTCGACGTCCCTCCGGGTTGGGATGAGAAAAAGAAATGGTTCGTCGGACCAGGGTCTAATATTCCGCCGCCCAGCAACCCGGAAGCAACCGCGGCTGCCCCTGCAAAAGCGGCAGTGTCGGCAGCCCTTGCTGAAGCGGCAGTGTCGGCTGCCCCTGTTGAAGAGGCAGTATCGGTTGCCCCTGGAGAAGCGGCAGTGTCGACTACCCCTGCTGAAGCGGCAGTATCTGTTGCCCCTGCTGCTGCAGCGGCAGTGTCGGTTGCCCTTGCTGAAGCGGTTTTATCGGCTGCCCTTGCTGAAGCGGTTGTGTCGGCTGCCCCTGCAGAAGCGGTTGTGTCGACTGCCTCTACTGATGCGGCAGTGTTGGCGGCCCCTGCTGAAGTGGCCATGTCACTTGCCCCTGCTGAAGAGGCAGTGTCGGCTGCCCCTGCTGAAGCGGCACTTTCGGTTGCCCTTGTTGAAGGGGCAGTTTTGGCTGCCCCTGGAGTAGCGGTAGTGTCGGCTACCTCTGCTGAAGCGGCAGTGTCGGTTGCCCTTGCTGAAGCGGCAGTGTCGGTTGCCCTTGCTGAAGCGGCTGTGTCGGCTGACCCTGGCGAAGCGGCTGTGTCGGCTGACCCTGGCGAAGCGGCTGTGTCGGCTGCCCCTGGAGAAGCGGCTGTGTCGACTGCCCCTGGAGAAGTGGCAGTGTCGGCTACCCCTGATGAAGCGGCGGTGTCGGCGACCGCTACCGTCATCGAGGGTGCCGTCCCTTCATCGGGTGAGGAGCTGGACGACATCATGTTGTCCCCGGCTTCTGACTCGGAAAAGGACGGCTTCGTCAAGGGCGACGCGGGGCGGCATGAAGGGGACGAGGAGGGTTCAGTCTGCGAAGGCGGCCCTCTCGTCGACCTGTAGAGTCATGCAGGCAAACCTCCAACCACACCCAGACAGCGACGGCCCAATTACGCAAGTGGCTGGAGGTTCAATACACGGCCATTGCCCGGATCCAGGCGCCGTGGACTAGGGGCGGCCAAATACGATGACACTCCAATGTTGGCGGTAAGCTCCTTTTTACTAAAGATCACCCTAGATCGTGCATCTATTATGTCACAGTTATCCTCAAAGTACAGCTTTTAAATAACTTTTGTTGCAGAAGATGTATTTGCAGCAAGGCTGCTTGTACAGCGTGGCCCCACAGTGATGGCGAACGTCTTCGCCTCAGTCTGCATGCCTGGGGCGAAGGAACCGCACCTTCCAAACCTTGTCCGCCTTATGACCCAGTATGATAGCAGTGGCGATGAGGTTGTCAATGGGACCGACGCAAACACTAATAACCCAAAACGAAAGAGGTAAATCCTTGGTTGATTACTTGTCCAAAACTACCGTATCCCTATTAAATAGTAGTGTTCAAAGTTGCTGTATAACAATAACTTGCTTAATGCTATAAGCTTTATATTTTAAGCGCGTTATTTTACACGCTATTTTATATCGCGCTGTTTTATAACGCTCGGGCGTGGTGCGGGCACGAATAAAGCAAGCGCGGTAACTGTTTACTCGCAGCTCCTACCCTAGCGTTGGACTCGTTGAAGAGACAGCATGCTTAAAATTATTAAATCGCTTTTATGAATTTATTACGATAAAATGGAGCAGTAAAAAACAAACAATGAACTTTCCTTCGTACTATCAGTTCTATTTCACTTTAAGTTCACCGTTTCAGTAAATCACTATTTCTTTTAGACATTTTCGTCCACTATACACATACAATAATAAAACATTAAACAACAACACAATCTCTCAATCAATCGTCTTTACTTACACAATTATACTAAGTCAATATTACGTGTATTATCACTGTTTAAACTAAAAAGCATGAAGCAAAATAGAGTAGGTATATTACTAGTGAGCCGCGTGGGATTGCAAATTACGCGTGCGACCGATAGCAATCAGCAACGCAAAAACGTAAATAAAGCAGCTAGCACGCGAAGACTGGTCGCCGCCGCGCCCGTCCGGCGCCACCTGCTTCTTGCTTTACTTATGTTTATGCGTTGCGCGCGCTTCGCGCGATCTTGCGTTATAACGAATAAAGCAAATAGCGCATAGCGCCAACTGAGTGTCACGATAGTGTTTGCTTTATGTTATGTATAATAAGCACGCTGCTTAAAGTTGCTTTACGTTATATTAACCACCACTACTACTAAACACAGGTACGGAGCCAACTTTCATAATCAGACGCAGTCATACAATTAGTCCTCACTCTGGCAACAGAACGCATTCTGTGACGGGTGTGTGCTTGTTCGGGGTTTGGGTTTTTTGTATTATGTTTTGAAGCTGAAGTTCCGCGGATGCTGATGTTCGCAACAACCCTATTTGGAAGCAGGAGAGATGAATTTCTTAAACCAATACCTGCCTGCCTGCATGCCTGGTGCCTTGATTACTGTAGGAGTGGAGTCGGCGAAAACTGACGGAACTCCAAAGCGGGGTGCATCTAGGAGACCTTGCGGCTAACGCTACAATCTTTGTGTCTTTCTAGGTACCCTCCGTGAGATAGTCAGTAACACCAGAACGCTGCTGGCCTTCCTTGTGGAGCTGGGGTAGACCGAATGACCTGTTTATCCCACCAGTAGGCTAAATACGCGCTTGGACGTGGAGTTATGGACGCCCGACCGCCGTACATATAATGTTTATAATATCAGCGAGCGACCACAGAGCCCCTAGACGCCTAATTACAGGCGAGCGTTATCTGTCAACACATTAGACTTAAAGATCTAATATAGTTCGTCACTCGACAATTTCGAATTAGTTTTGACCACTTCTGTGAGCTGTAAACACTTCCGCGTCAGTCAAAAAAAAGTTGCAAAAATAAATATTATAATGGCCCCTTGTTTAATATGTTGGTGTGATAAGAACAGCTAGATTGCGAGTTACCGGAAATATGGCATAACATTTCATCGGTAAGTTAATAGTTACATAATCATAATTAGTTTTATTTTCTGATATTATTTATCGGAGTTCATTTTATACTGGTCATATTTGTAGGTGATAACGCCCACCTGCACTTTGCAAGTGCGCGCGTTGATGTCTTTCATGTTCGCGTCTCTTTCTTTTTATAGTATTTTTTTCGCTAGGTATCTCTTTTCCTCTAAAATTTGGTTAACATAACTAGTGATGCATCATATCCTATGACAAAATCTGTTATGATAGAACTAGAAATTTTGATACTATTTTTACGAAAGGAAACCTTAAATAAAATATTAATACTGGCTAAATTAATTGTGAAACGATTATTGATTTTAGGTACACACAAAGATCCTGAATTTAAAACCCTCCGCAAAAATATTATCTTAAAATTTTGGTTTTTGGGTTTTAATTTTTTACATTTATGTTATTATTTTAGAGGAGCTCGTGGCATAGTTATAGCTGCCGCGCTGGTCGATCTTCAAGGTTAAGCAATGCTTGACGAGGTCGGTCCGTGGATGGGTGACCATTTCAACATACCGAGTTTCCTCCGTGCTTCGGAAAACGCGTTAAGCCGTTGGTCCCAGCTGTCATTTGAAGATCTTTGACAGTCGTTACGAGTAGTCAGAAGCTTGAGATCTGACGCCAGTCTTGCCAAGGGGTACGATGTTACCCAGTTACTGGGTTGTGGAGGTCAGATGGGCAGTCGCTCCATGTGAAACACTGGTACTTAGCTGAATCCAGTAAGACTGGGTGCCGACCCCAATGTAGATGGGAAAAAGGCTAGGCAGATTGATGTTATTACTTTAAGTATCATTAATAATAAAAAAGCTATACACTTTCGTGTTTTATTTAAACCTGTCCAATCCCTAGTGACGCGTAATGACCTTGGTAAGGACCAATGAGAACCCAGTACCCCATTCCTTTTACATCAGCTAGTTGACAGAATTGGTGTGATGCATTAGACCAAGCATTAGACGTCTACGGGCTGTGTGATCGTTTGTAAATATAAAGTAACAAAAATTACGACGATAAAGACGTACGATATGTCGACAGCTAGCCGTGACGTCACGCATTGGTGCACTTTTTACCCAAGTGACGTCTCAAGCCCTCACCTGTCCTTTATTATCTACATGCGCTTTATCTTTGTATTTTTTTTATTGATTTGCTAAAGCAATAAATACGTGTTCAATATTTCTTAAGAATCTAAATGACGGACCTAGTAAAATTATTATTTTTTAACCTTGAAATCGTGCATTCTAAGCTTACTTTAATAGAAATAACCTTATCCCATTTAAAAGTGTGACCTTTATAATAATATTTGAATTATAATATTACAGAAATAAAGAATTTCAATGCTCAAATATACCAAAATCAAGAAGTGTTGCTCTCACAAATGGATAGCAATATGCGGGAAGCGATTATTGCAGAGATTAACGAATTGGGTGCTGCGGTATGTTTTTCCATTTTAATATTATTACCTTTGTATAAACCTCGTATTCATTAGGCAACACTAGATCATTATGTTTATAAACAAGTTTACCGTAAATACTGTTTCAGAAACGTTGCCGTCCACACTTGTCAGGTGTTGCTAGGATGTAGAGATGGGCGTTTTCGGTTTTTTCGCAAACGGTTATATAACCGATATACAGTTTTCATATCGATATCGAAAACTGTTTCAGATATCGATATCAGTAGTACAGTTTGTAAAAGTTACCATGTTATTTAGTTGAGCAAACTAATAACGAACACGAACTAAACCAAACGCAATCTCACACTTTAACAGTCATAGACAAATGGCAGCTGTATTAAACAGTTAGTTTTGGTAACAGGTTTATGCTTTTTATTCCATCCTTATGTTTACGGGATAGAACTTAAAATCGGTTGAACGGACTGTAAAACAGGGTTGTAGAAATTTCTAATGTTATTTCAAATGGAGTTACCTCGTATTTGCTGCATCTCTTTAATACCAATGAAAGAATATATAATACTTAGAAAGAGAGGTAGCACTTATGATATAGGAATCATAAGTGAAGTTTACGTTTTGTTCGTAGTTCGTACGTTTTCGCATTGTTACGGTTTTAAGTTTTGATTTATTCGTTCTCGCACTCAAGTAGAGTTTTTCATTCGATACAGTTTTGTGATATCGGTTATTTTGATATAGATATCGATATGATATGATATCTAACACATATCCGATATAAGTTATGTTTTGATATATCGGACGGGATGGGTACTAGGATGTCGCCCGAGGAGGTAGTGTTGTGTGCTGTTGCTTACATAATAATTCACAGTGCTACTTACTAAAGCTCTATGAGCCTCAAAACCTTGTCATTGGACCTCACTACTTCCATGGTTATAAACACTGCAACACATGTCCACACCTGTCCACTTTTGCATCATCATATCAGCCGAAAGACGCCTTCGGCTGATATGATGATGCACCCCAGTGCGCTCTGAGAGAGCAAGGCGCAACATTTAGTTTACTAAAAAAAGTTGACAGGTGTGGACATGTGTTGACGGACGTACGTCCACTGCTAGACATAGGCCTCCCCCAAGCGTCGCCAAATTGACCGGTACCGTGCGTCCCGCATCCAGCGGATCCCCGCAACCTTCACCAGGTCAGGGCCGGGCCGGGCACGGCAACATATTTCTAAAACAATGTATCATCATTTTAGTTTATAAACTTTTTAAAAACATGTTGAAACACCGTTTATAAACAAATGTTGCCTTATGAATACGAGGCTTGAAGATCTAAAACAATCAGTCAATCTGCCTAGCCTTTTCCCAAATATATTGGAATTGGAAGCTGACCGTTTCCAGTCTACCCGGATTAAACCCGGAAAAACCGGTTACATGTAAAATACAAGCAGCATACCAGTATTTTACATGTACCCGGAAAAAACCGGTTACATGTAAAATACTGGTATGCTGCTATATCCATTTAGACTGGGCGACAACCCCAATGTAGTTCGGCCAAGGCTAGCCAGATTTATTTTTCTTCTTTAGGGCCAAAACTGCGAATAAATTGATGCGATGCGAATTCGCAACGCAAAAAACAGCTAAGCAGCAAGCCTGTACCGATGCGAATTCGCACCGCAATTTTGTGTTTAGGCCCTTAAGCCTAAAAGTTTCTCAAACCTCGGTGTTTGGCACATTCTTAAGCCCATATTATCAATTTAGAAACCATCCCTCAGTTCTATATCAATAAATGACTTTAATTTAAGTATCTTGTATGTCTGAGACTTCAGACACAACTAGGGTTACCATTTAGAAAATTGAAAAAACGTAACAAATAGCCGGCCTTTGAAAAAAATATCCAGACATTTAAGTTTGAAAACTTAAACTCGACTACAAAAAAAATGTCGATCTGAAATGTATGAAACAAGAAAATATTCTTAGAGGATAGCCGTGGGCTTAGGGAAAAACAATATTGTGCCATCCAAGCCAAAAAACCGGACAAATTATAAGGACTGGTAACCCTAAACACAACCACTACTTTGTTTAAAAGACCTTTTTGCTGATTGTGCATACCAATTATTTTAAATAAAATTCTAGGCTGCCACTGAATACGAAGGAGTTGAATACGACGAGCAATACAAAACGTTCTTTGAGAAAGCTAAATCTAAGGTTGCTGAGGATTTAAAGAAGGTATGGCAAAGTTTATTTATTTATTATTTATTTATTTATTTAGTTGTTTAATAAATATTATTACTACTATTGTTCTATGTTATTTTGAATGTACAGACTATTCCAATCTCTCCTTCGCTGCCTTGTCGCGATAAAATCAAAAATTACTGAACGGATTGTCATGGGGCTTTCACCAATAGACAGACTGATTCATGAGGATGGTTCGGTGTATAATTAATTAAGGTTTTGTGTAAATGTGTGGTTGAAATCTTATTTAATACTGAAAAAGACGCGTCATTTTGGATGGGGACGGGGGGTCAGTCTTAAACCTCACCACGTATCACCAAGGGGGAGGGGGGGCAGGTTAAAAAATGCAGAAAAAAAACACGTAATGCGAAGGTTTGGATGGATGGGTGATACTCAATCACGCCAAAACGGGTGAACGAATCTGGATGAAAGGCACAGAGATACATTATAGTCTAACATCAAAATTTCGTTATGTGATTAGGCCATTAAGCGGCACTTTCGAATGTCAAAAAAAAAAATTGATTCTATCGTCCATTCGGAAATGTAGCTTGTTATGGAGAAAAATGGACAAGAAACTCCACACTTACTCTTTTAAAAAAAATGTGTTTTACAAGTATTTGGTTACATTATTCTTGTTGGAAAAATACATATATGTGAGAACGATATAAAAAATAAAACGCGCTTAAAAGCGTCTAGAGTAAAACAAACAATTAAAAATACAATAAATAGGTAATTAAAAACAGGCGGAGGCAACTAAGTTATGACCAGTCCCAACTGATGGCGCCCGTTCACGAACATGACACATGGATCGGCACCACTCAGCTCAACCATCATGAAGGGAACCGAATGATCCAACACATGTGCCACCATCAGAGAGACATTAGAGAGAGCATGACACTATCAACTGCCAGGGCACACCGAAGTCAACGAACGACACATATGTACAGTAAATGGTAGATTTACAGTTGGTACATAGTACTCACATATGTGCTGTGCAGTTATATAAAATAAATTGAGTTTATACAACACAAATATATTCATACAGCCTTCAGCAGGTCCAACAATACTTCAGAACTTTTCTGCTTATCACTTGTTTTTGTGCCCTAGTGGTTGTGGAGCTGGACTAGTGTTGAGCCAAGCATTTTTATCAGCTATGTAATCCCCCAACCTATAATATGCCTGCCTGCATAGTGTGCGTTTTACACAAGTTTTGAATTTCGCCTCATTCAGTTTTAGAATGTGGGGGGGTATTTTATTGTAACATTTTACAGTACCCCATAAAAGATGACGCTACTTTAGCCAGCCGGAAACCTGGTTGAATTAATTGTTCCCTATTTCTAATATCAACTATAAAGATGTAAATTCTTTCTAACGTACATGATGTTTTCGTAAATATTTTGACAAGGTACCGTCATGATGTTAAAGTCCTTAAACAGTTCCCTTGGAGAATCGCGCCGGCGAAGATTATATATCGCACTGATGGCTCGTTTTTGCAGAATAAAAATTGACTGAATGTCTGCAGCCCTTCCCCATAGTAATATCTCGTAAGACATTATACTATGAAAGTAACTAAAATAGACCAGCCTCGCGGTATCTACATCAGTAAATTGACGAATTTTTCTAGCAGCATAAGCTGCCGAACTTAACCGCCCCGCAAGTGATATTAAATGAGGACCACATTGTAACCTTGAGTCTAGCGTGATCCCCAGGAAAACCGTTTTGTCGACGAATTCTAGCTTCTCGTTGTTTAATATAATGTCACAATCATAACTTTTGACATTCGGCAAGGCAATTTACACACTTAGTTTTTTTAGCATTTAAAACTAAATTATTAGCAGTAAACCAATTTAGAACATGCTGCAATGCATTATTTACGTCGGCAACGTTACTCGTACGTCTATTTACCTTAAAAATCAAAGAAGGGTCATCGAGGAAACAGGGGTGATGTTATGCTTTGTAAACTTCAAAATATTCACCAATTTTAATTCAAATTCTTACAGATGGTGACGGTGAACATGTCAAAACGCCTGCTCAACATTGGCCCTATAATGCTTCGTATCTTCACCGTGCCCAAGATGGTATCCAGGGGTAAGCTGGCACCTGCCCTCGAGAAATATGGCATCACCAGCCTCAGGAAGTCAGATAGCCGGAAGAAACCGCCCGTGTACTATGGCACCGTTGAGACCTACAAGGTTCATGACAAGCTCTGTAATATGCCACCTATCACTGTTGGTAAGATCTTGTTCTATTTTTACAAGCTTTTATATAACTTGCTATGTATGTATGTATGTGTAAGAGATAAGATATGTAAGTGTGTTCAGGTCAAATATTGCAACTGAATTTTAAAGCAGTTATCCTCCACCAGTAAAGATGAAATTTTGCATACACATTTAGTTGGCATGACAATGCATGGTTAGCTAAGTGACGTTATTCTAAATCCAATATGGCGGATGATCCAAGATGGGGGACTAGTTATTTTTTGTGCAAAAAATGAGGTTTGCTGAGAAAAATACGAAAAAAGCTTGATTTAAAAAATAAAAAATATTGAATCATTTTATTTGTCTAACCTCTCTAGAAGGAGGGTAATGTTTTTAAACTGACATACTTATACATTCTGAAAACCAGTCTTGCCAAAGGGTATTATTGTGTTACGGTAACATGAATTTAGAAGTCAGATATTCACTCTATGTCCAATATTGTATTGGAGCTGCATCTAGTTGGGGTTGCCTGCCTATAATGACATAATACCGAGCTCTTACCGAAAACCTTTTCGAAAATTATTTTATAGCTTAAACAAAAATTGTGTAAAATTCTTCATATTTTTGCGACTATAGAGAGCCTACTATATATAGTCGCAAAAAAAAAACTTGACTTAAAAAAAGCGTTTCTAATAATTTAAATTTATTTGCAGAGGGTCAAACAGTGCTGATAAAGCCTTTCCATCTGACTGGCAAATCGGAGAAAAGAATAAATCGGGTTAAACGATTGGCAGATGGTGATGATGACGATGATGATCCTGAGTTCAACGACCTCGAAGATTACGGTGATGAGTTTGACGAGGATGTTCTTAATTCGAATACTGATTATGACCAGAGTAACGCCAAAGAGGAGAATGGAGAAGAAGTTAAAAATGAAAACCCAGAAACGAATGACCCAGACCAGAATTTCGGCGAAGATGAAGATACCAATGGTAACATTAAATTGGATCCTAATGAAGAACAAGAGAACATTGAAAATGCTGAAAATGCACAGCTACTGGAAAATGTAGCTGTTAAATCGGAAAACGTCAAATCCGAGAAAGATGGTAATACTGAAGTTGACAATAAAGAAAATGCAGATGACAAACCTAATGAAACTGCAGGCAATGTCAAAGATAATTTAGATTTTACGGCCGACGTTGACATCGAGAACAAAGGGATAGGTTCCTTCAAAATCGATGTAAAAACTAACCTTAATGCAGAAAAAGATCTTTCGGAATTTAACGCTGAGGACTTGGAAGATTTTAAGGGAAATATTATCGATGAGATCGATATGGCTGATCTGAATGACGATGATCTGGAAGATTGGTGATCGGACTTTTGAAGCTAGAAAATTACCTTTTGAGAGATTTTATTCTAGCTTCAAATACATTCACAGAAATTACTCCCAAACCCTTCAAATATTTTTTGGTCCTTCGACATACTGAATATCTTAGAACTGTTGGGTTATAGAATCCAATAATGTCATTATCCCCCGTTTCTGAATTGGAAATTCGAAACTGAGAACTGATGAATTTTTTTTTTGATAACAGAAGAATAAAAAGTTCTTTTCAATTTTAATACTTTGACAAGTTCTTAACTTTAAATTCTCAATTCAGGAACCGTGGGTTTTCTATAAAAAAAATGTTGTACATAAATATTTGTATAAGTAATGCAATTCATAATGACATTTTTAAAATGTTTGTGATGTTAAATTTGGTACCAAAACCAATGTTTTAAGTTGTCCTCAAATTTATTTTACCTTTTATTTTAAATTGTATAGAATTATAATAATATCGTTTATTTTTAAACTGAGGTACATTGACAAAAATATTTTTTAAAATTTAAACGAGAACCTTTCTATAATGTTTCTAAGAAAGGAACCAATTCCCAAAAAAATGCACTTTTTAGCATATTGATGGAAAAATTGTTTATGGTCCCAGTATTCGGCTACGGCAAAAATATTCGCCGATGCAACCATCATAGACTATACATATACACTTATTAATTAGAAAACGACCATTGGGTCCTCACATAAAACGTACAGTGCGGCGTAATATGTAAAAATCTCCATTAAATCTAGCTTAGATTTGATAGTGGTTACTAAAATGTGTACTAGCTAAGCCAATTTAATAAGTAATTGGTAGTATTTAAGTTTTATTGTAATGGGTAGTGTCAAGAATGAGTATTTTAAATAAATAAATGCTTGGATGTGGTAACAATGTTTTTATTATATTTTTGAGACCTTTTTCAATCCGAACTGAAATCTTTATTCAAGCCAATAAGTAGTTTCTAAAAAGACCTGAATGTTAGTCTTTTTACTGTCGTGCGTGTTAGCGCCCGCGACCCGCGTGCAAGCCAGGCACGGATGCGTGCTGCCCGCAACCTATCGTTTCATATATGTTTTATTGCCATGTGCGCTACACGCACGCGGATCGCGGGTGGCTCGCACGGATGCGTGCAACCCGTGTGCGTATGGCGAACCTTGACAGTCAGTTGTTTTAGCCACGTATTCACTGAGCAACAATGTTTCGGATACACAGTTTCTGAAACATCACGTAAATGTTTCCAGGAACAATGTTTCGGAAACTCTGCCGTCCACACAGTCAGTTGCTTAGGTCATGTCGCCCGAGGAAGTAGTGTTGTTATGTGATGCCTACATTTTTTGCATAAGTCCATTTCTAATAAAAAGAAAAGTTTCATCGTGCCCCACTACAGCCATGTTATAAACAAATGTTTAGTCGCGTCCACACTCGCATGCACCTGTTGCGCAACTGCAAAGAGTATGTAACACTACGTGGGGAGCACCGAAACATACCGATAAACACGTAGTGTTTACAAAAACAAAATTATATGTTTCTGAAACAAAATGATTTGTTTCAGAAACACGTAGATTTAGTTTCTGAAACAGAGTTTTCAAACAATTGTTGCCCAGTGAATACGTGGCTTAATGTCAAGCGGGTCGCACGCACGTTGTATGATCAACAATACATTCATTTTGACACGAGTTCTCTTCCTGGCGACACGCACAATACTGTGGCGGCGTGGCGAAAATAATCTGCTCTGCGTGTGGCCCGCGGCAAGCACACGTGCCTGGCCTGCACGCGGGCGCAAACACGCATGACAATAAAAAGGCCCTAAATCTCATACAAAAACAGCAGTGCGCCTTGCCTTGCGCATCGGAAAGCCTATATAATCAGCCCTGCCAATAAAGATTGGGGGGACATGTAAACAAACATATTACCTCGTGGTGTTGGCACTTATCTGACCCAATACTGGGTGTCTCACAAAAAACAATGTTTTGTGGACGCATAGTTTAAAAAATATATATATATGTCATAGACGAAGTGAATATATATGAGTGAAACAGGGTTCAGGGCACGTATGTATAATGCCCGGGCATTTTGATGAATCTAGGTCAAGTCAAATCGGGCAATTATAATGGATACTGATTTAAACTTCTATATTTATCACATTGTCTGGTCATTATGATTATTGCTACGTAAAGCTGGGTACTCACTTAGCAGTGTTACATGTAACGTATCAGATACTGTATCAACCTGCAAGTGGGTACGGCTCGGCCACGGTCCACCGCGTATCTAGCTACGAGCTGCCGGATCCATAGTGCTCGCGGCGGTCGTGTCGCCGTCCACGAGCACACTATGAGCCGCCTTTGTGTTCGCAGTGATACCGCCACTCGGCGGGTCTGTGCGAGCTTAGAGCGCTCCACGCGCGAGCGGCTCGCAGCGGGCTCGTGCTTACGTACTCACTTGATACCGTAACTGATACATTACATGCTCCATTGCTACGTGAGTACCCAGCTTAACGGTTGGGCAATTCGATAATTATGGTCAATGAATTACTCCAAGAGCGGCTCGGGAGCTTATGGCACCCCGACACGGATTGATTAGGTTCGAAGGAGATGACCGGTGCTGAAGTGAGCGAGCGAACTCAGCTCCCGTCATCTTCATGTTAGGTTACTATATACCTTACATACAGAAATATGTGACTTCGTTGCGTAAATAGTAATCGAACTTATCTATTCTGTGAAATGAACAAATGTCAACATTAAAATAATTTATAAAAAATATATTTTTATTACCAGGCCCAATATGTGATGGACATTATTCAAAAAGGCCCAGTCAATTTAATTATTTCAATAGTATTTATCAAATTGCCCACTCATATTTGGCATTTTTCTAATTGCCTGGGCACTATGAATAATGCCGTATTAATCACTTGGTCCGTAACATACATTTTTTTGTTTGTTTTTACATTCAAATTCATTTATTTATTGTTTGTCACAGGTGAAAATGCAGGTCTTACAATAAGTTACGCATCTACAAATCTTAGTTTTTTCTGAGACACCCAGTATTAGGTTACAAAGATAGATAAGTGTAAACACCATCAAATTCAAAATTGGTGAATCACCAAATTGATGACGCAACATTGCAATAGTAAAAAAATGTATAAAACGCCGAAAATTAAAAGATTTTTATGACGAGAAATAATGCCTTACTTAAGTTATTAATAACTGTTAGATAATTTTCTGATAGGTATTATTTTATTAGCAGAAGTTCTTTGAAGTTGATGTATGATCTTTTTAGGTCTGGTAACACTGCTCTAAGTAGTCTGTGATAAGTTTTTTTTTGACAGATTGTAGTGATTCTTGGCGGGAACTTGAAAAGCGCGGGTCTCAAATTTTTATATAAAAGATTTTCCCCTAGTTTTCTTAAATTAAAGTTTCCAAAAGTACTCTAAAACTACACTGGTAGTATAAGTTTACCTAGAAAATGGATGGAAACGAGGGGGGCGGGGATAACCCGCCCGTCTCAAACAAACGTCCTCGGCCTCAGGACGGAGGCACCTCCAGCGGTTTGGACTCTGGTAGCGGCGGCGGTGAGCGTATTGACTCCATGTATTTACCTTATTTAAAACCAAATTATAAAAGACTCTACCCGGAGAACTCCTCCAATACTGAATTTAAAGTGTTTGTGGAAAGTAAAAATACAAAGGACAGATTGGGCAATAAAAGTCCCATTTATTTAAATCATATTTTCAATAATGAAGTAAAGGGTGTGGTGGCAATTCAGCGTGTAAATGCTAATAAAATTGCAATTACATTCAAGCAATATAATACGGCGAACAATTTTATAAATAATGCAACTTTTATGGAGAAATATGAAATAAAAGCATATATTCCTGCGGCACAAATAGAAAAAACAGGCATAATTAGATTTGTACCAGGTAATATTTCGAACAAGGAACTCTACACAAAGCTATCTTCGATTTATGAAATCATTGCTATCAGAAGATTCACTAAAAAAGTGGGTCAAGAGCGTGTACCACTACAAACAGTTAGCATTACTTTTTTATCAAATGTATTACCCTTTAATGTGCATTATGACTTGTTTGCGTACAGAGTCTTTGATTATGTCCCACCATTGCAGCAATGCTTTAAATGCTTTAAATTTAACCACTCAGCTAAAATTTGTAATGGCAAGCAACGATGTTCGATCTGCTCAGGGGAGCATTTGTATAAAGATTGTGATAAGCCAAACGAGATCTGCTGCATCAATTGTAGCGGTCCTCATCTAGCAATATCAAAAATATGTCCAATAAAGATTAAAAAAATTACTGAAAAGAAATCTAAAATTACTTATGCAAGTGTTGCCTTGACTAAGTTAACTGAAAATACTGAATTTCCCCCACTGCCAATGCCAAAACACACACTTCAAAATGTAAATAAACCTGTAAATATTAAACCTGTATATAAAATTGTAAATAGTAATGTAAATAAATCTGTATATAGCAAGCCTGGTTCCCAGGCTGCCAGCAATGATGTCTTACCTTCAGTAGACATCAAATCTCAAATAATGTCCAACAATGATGTACTAATGGCCCTGGTACAGACGTTGGTGGAATTGGGCAATAAGGGTGACTCTACACCCATCACTACACTAACAATAAAAGATATATTACTTAAAAATCTATCCAAATAATGGATTTAAGTCCTCCTAGAACATCCCCATTACGTATTGCGCAGTTTAACATTCAAAGTGCTAATAGTAAAAAGCCCTTACTAATTAAGTTCTTGAAAGAACAACATATTGATGTATGTTTGCTAAATGAAACTTGGTTTAAAGACAATAGTAACTTTAAAATACCTGGGTATAATATTTATAATAGAAATTCAAAGAATGAACATAATGGAGTAGCCATATTGATTAAGGCATATTTTAAGTATAATATTTTAAATACTAGATTTTATGAAGATATTCAAACAGTTGCTTTAAATTTATCTACTGAAAAGGGTAATCTTTCAATACTTTGTGTATATTGCCCTCCTATTAGCGGGCACATCAGAATGAACAGGCTGCGTAATATATTAAGAGATCTACCTAAGCCAATATTTATGAGTGGAGATTTTAACGCTCATCATATTGCGTTTGGCTGTTTGTCGACTAAGGGTCGAGGTCGGGATTTGTATGATATTATAGATGATTCTGAATTGTGCATTCTAAATGATGGCAGTTTTACTACAATTAATAATCCCACACGTAATCCATCTGCTATTGATGTCAGCTTCACTAGTCCGAGTATTGCACCATTTTGCGAGTGGTCTGTGCATGATGATGCTATGGGAAGTTATCATTATCCTACAATAACTGAAATATCTTTGGCTGTTGACAAATATCAAGTCAATCCTCCTGTCGACAAGTTTTTATATGGTAAAGCTGATTGGAATAAATATCATGAATTATCAGAAATATTATTTGCAGACATGTTGTTAGATGAGGCAGATCCTATGTCTTCATATTTAGAATTCTGTAACCGTCTTGCTGCCCTGAAGTTGATGGTAATTCCGAAGTTTACTAAACATAATCATTTTAGAAGTAGACCTCCAACACCTTGGTGGAATGAAATTTGTGAGCAGGCTGTAGTTGCATCATATAATGCCCTAAAACTGTACAGAAGTGACCCTAATATTGATAACTACGTTAACTATAAAAGGCTAGATGCCTTAAAGAAAAGGACAATTTCAGAGCAGAAGAAGATAGGCTGGAATAATGTATGTGATACTTTTAATAGGACTACTCCTATCAGTAAAATTTGGAATCTTATTAAAAGGTTTAAAGGAATTAAAACTGTAAATAAATCATACAGAGATGAGTTTATTCCTTCATTTTTAGACAAACTTTCAGATAACAGGAACCTTATAGAATCTAATAATTTAAACACTTATTTTGGAAAAAATAACAATAATCAAAATTCAAAATTTTTATTGGAATCTTTCTCATGGACAGAATTCATTTTAAGTCTACAGTCTAGACGTAATACAAGCCCAGGCTTAGATGACTTTCCATATGTTGTGATAAAAAATTTGCATGAGTCTGTTCAAAAAGTTTTTTTAAATATTCTCAATTCTCTTTGGAATAAAAAGTTGATACCAGACTCTTGGAAAACACAGTGTGTTATTCCTATACTCAAACCTGATAAATCACCAGATGATGTAAATTCTTATAGACCAATATCTCTATCATCATGTCTCGGCAAAATATTTGAAAACATGGTTAAGGCTCGGTTGGATTGGTATGTGGAGGCGAATGGTTTAATCCCTCATGTGCAGTATGGCTTTCGTCGTGGGCGTAGTTGCGTTGACAGCTTTGTATCTTTGATCTCGGACCTGAAAAGGGCAAATAATTTATTTTCAAACACTGTATGTGTATTTTTAGATGTACAAGGTGCTTTTGACAATGTTGATCCTGGAATCCTGGTAAAAATTTTATCTGATTTAAATATCCCTGGTCATTTATGTAAATGGATTTATGAGTTTTTAAGTAACAGAACTGTTTATGTTAAGCATAACAATATACTACATGGGCCAAAAATAGCATCAAAAGGCACCATGCAAGGCGCTACATTGTCGCCTTTATTGTACAATTTGTATACTAGTGAAATTTGTAAATATGTAGATACAAGTACTGTAAATATCTTGCAATTCGCTGATGACATAGTTTTATATAGTAGTAACCAAAATTTGCAAATAGCCATTGATAAAGTTAATAGTGCTTTAAATCAATTATCTAACTATTATAATGGTAAATTACACCTTAAAATTAATGCATCTAAAAGTAGTTTTATGATTTTTGGCAAAGATGATCCAACCTGCGATATTGTATATGGTGGAGAAGCAATTAATAGAGTTTGTTCAAAGAAATTTTTGGGAGTTGTCATTGATCAAAAAATTACTTTTGAAGAGCATATTAAACATATTTCACAAAATGCTTTAAAAGGATTGAATATAATTAGATGCCTTGCTGGAGTTTCCTGGGGAGCAGACCCCAAAACATTATCTATTTTGTACAAAGCAATAGTAAGGAGCCATTTCGACTATAGTGCCATAGCTTATTTAAACAGTGCTCATGCCCATAAATTAGACATTTTGCAGAATAGAGCTCTGAGAATCATTTCTGGTGCTATGTGCTCAACTCCCATTAGGGCCATGGAAGTTGAAACTAAAATAATGCCTTTGATTTTGAGACGTCTCCTTCTTACAGAGAGATATTGTTTGAAATTGCTGTACTCAAATAACACACAAATTATTAACAAAATTATACCTCATAGAATCAGTACTTCTGGACCTTTAGCTACTGGTAATTCTCTCCTAATCGGTCATTCCCCAATGCTGCTCAATATTTTCCTGGAAATTGAGAATAGTTGTTTTAAGATTAAAAAGCAGTGCCCTTGGCCCTGTTATACTTTTTCATATCAAAGCATTATACATCCCATGAAAGTAATACATAGTACAGTTGACAATAATTTTGACATGCTAAACTTTCTTTTGGAAAATAATGAATATTATACATTTTACACTGATGGCAGTAAAGGAGATGGTTATGTGCGCTGTGCTGTGTATGATTCACAGATCAAGTTTACTCAGAGTTTTGTTCTACATGATGTGTGTTCGATATTCACTGCAGAGGCTTATGCAGTTTTTCAAGCTCTGAGGCGAATTGAAAATGTAAATAATTGTAAATACTTTTTGATTGTCACTGACTCTTTAAGTTTGATTAAAGGTTTATCTAACCTCAAAATTAATTTTAAATCTAATTTTATTTTGTACATTATAAAAGAACAAATTCATCGACATTCGCTCAGGGGCATAGAAATTTCTTTTATGTGGGTGCCATCTCATAAAGGTATTGCTGGCAATGAAATAGCTGATAGAGCTGCATTTGAAGGTGTTAATGCTCTTGACCTTACAAATACAATATATGTGCCTATGACTGATTATCTGTATTCTATAAATGAAAATATTAAGAATCTGTGGATAGAGATGTGGAAGAAAGACCAGGAGACAAAAGGAAGATGGTATGGAAGCATCCAAGAGAGCTTACCAGTTAGACCTTGGTACGATCGACTTAAAGATGCCAGCCGTGACTTTATAACCACAATTAATAGACTGCGTTTTGGCCACAACACTGTGCCATCACACCTTGCAAGACTTGGCATAATTCAAACCAGTACTTGTACATATTGCCAAGAAAAAGACGCAGACATGGAACATCTATTCTTCAGTTGTCAGAAATTTTTGATTGACAGACTAATGTTAGCCAGTGATCTTAGTGATGTGCTAAACTTAAGTGATAGTTCTTCCCGCCCGCCGCCGCTTAAAAATTTATTAAAAGAAATGAACTGTTTTATACCGCTTTACAAATATGTTAAAAGTACTATTCAAAAAATTTAACTAACACAGTGCAGTACATTCTTTATTGTGTTAAAGTGATACCCATCTAAAAGACTTGGCTTAAAGGTCTTAGCAACCAGGCCATAAAATACAAAAAAAAAAAAAAAAATCTGTGATAAGTGATAAGGTGACTATTGTTGTCGTGTCCGTGTTGTGTTTTGTACTTTTGTTTTGTCTCAATCTCAAGTGGAGCCGGGTCTGCCGGAGACTCCACTTGATTTTCTTTTTACTTTGTGTTAGATTAGGTAAAATCAAATGATGTGAGAAACTGAGAACTAACCAAAGCATTCTGTTTTATCTTTAAAGTTTCCACGGACTGTGAATTAAACAGTGAAAATATAAGTATATAACCAAAAGTATTCTGACGACGAAAAAGTAAACAACCCCAGCAATTCAGATCCAGCATTAGACCGTAGGTATCAGAGCTTTGATTAGTGTGGAGTCTGGTACAGTCAGCAGGAGCACCACAAGCTAGTCAAAATGTCAAAAATAGCAACTTACGTGTTCTTCGACCTAGAAACGACAGGGTTGCCGCACCAAGAGAGGAATCAAACAAAGATCACAGAGCTCTGTTTCGTAGCAGCTTTACGAAGTGATATCAGGGCAGCTCCTTTTGGCGCCGTCCCCTATGTTAGTAAGCTGACCCTACTTTTCAATCCGCAGAGGAAGATACATCCGGTGGCGGCTAAAATGACTGGCATATCAAATGAGTCACTGAAGAATGCACCTATTTTCAAAGACAATATTGGAACAATTATTTCTTTTTTGTCAGAGTTACCTAAGCCTACATGCCTAGTTGCACATAATGGGGATAGGTTTGACTATAAAATCCTCTTGGCTGAATTCTTGGATGTCAATTCTTCATTACCACAAGACTTATTGTGCGTTGACTCTTTGACTGGTTTTCAACATATCATTAAGAATAATTTAGCGAACTCTTCAATTACAAGAAAAGAGGATTCATTAGCAAAAAGCTCAATCAGGGACGAATCATTGTTGGAGGAAGACTCGCTTGCCAGAGACAATAATTCATTGATAAGTGAAGATTCGCTTATAAGTGAGGACTGGCCTGACCTTGACGTTAGTGTTGAAGACTGGAAGGAAATTGATTCATTGTGCTCCTCATTCTCTGACATGCCACTAGATACTTCAAGACATTCAGATGAATATAAGGAGAAACCAAAAATTGTGGAAAAGAAGGAAACTGAGAAGATATCTTATACATTAGCAAGTCTTTATAATAGGATTATGAAAAAAGAAGTATATAATGCCCATAGAGCTGAGGATGACTGTTTAATGCTTTTAGAGTGCGTAGTTGCTACCAAAGAGTTCCTACCATGGGCTGAAAAGTCCTGCAAAAGCATCCATGATATCATGCCATTAGACCGCAACAAGTATTTTAAGAATAATTTTACAACTTAAAGTATCTTTCCAAACTTTTAATCATGTGATTTAAAATATTTTTATACACATTTTAGATTATTTTTTGTTGTTGTACTAGATTAAGATCTCAAGACATGTTATTTTTTTTAAATATTTGAAAAAGACTTTGATTTTTGACTGTTTATTGTAAATCATATTTTTTATGTTTAAGAATTTATTTAAAATCATGTTATCACAATTATTATGCTTAAGCTAAAGTATTTTATTTTTGCAATCAAAATAAAGATGTTGCTATTTTTTTCTTTTCTTTTATTGTTTCAATACCTGTTAACAATCAAGTGGGTACCCAGAGAACGTGCTCCCCAATTTTCTTGGCTTCCTGAAGTTGGCTACAAGGGTTGCACAGTAATAAACCTCATACTAAACCAGCAGCGCACCATGCCATGCTCATCAGAGCGGCCAAGAAGATTGGGGAGTACAGTACAGTGATTTTAACAGTTCCTGTTGGGTAGCATTGATATTGTAATTGATTTGTTGAACCTGTGGAACATAACATTAACTTGGTCAGGGCCTTTTTTTATTATATTTCCCTTAATTAAAAGATTATTTTCATACGAGAATCTGACTGAGCCAAACCTGACTGCATGCCCGCCGGAAGTGGGATGCCCAGCCAGTGCACTAATGTACTTGTATCCCCCTAGCTAGATTACCTATAACAAAACATTACAAAATATGTTTAAAAAAACCTCACTTATGAGGTAAAACCTGCCGAACCCAGTGAACCTACCTACCATGTACGAGACTAGATGCTATTCGAGCCCTCTTCGTCGCTCGCTTTGCGATCCTTCTACCTGTCAAGCTTTTCTGCAAGGCAAGTCTGCCTTACCTTGCAGAAAAGCTTGAGAAGTAGAAGGATACAAACTAATGTGCATCCAGCATTTGCTAAGGGGTGGGACAAAAGTAAGGTATCTTGAAAAATAGTAGAAACTTTAGAGGTGGTGGCAACTATAGAGCCCCTAGAACCTGTATGCAGAAAAGCAAAAAATAATGTCAAATGAATGGGTCATATTAAGCTCGGTTATGCATCCGTCTGTCAGTTTTTTCTCTTGAACAGCAGGGCCGCCAGTATATAACAGTAATCTTTGAGGGCCGCGCCGCCCATGTGTGCGAAGTGTGCGGCTTTCCGTATATATTAGTTTACTCTTTGTGTGCGGCGCACACAGGCGCCAGGTTAATAGGGGCGCCGCATGAAATGCCAGCGCCAATTATTGAAATTATTTTTGTCACATAAAAACATATTCTTTACAGTTTAGTATCGATAAGTAAGTAGATACAAGTCTTCTAATTTTACATTATTTATACTGCCGCAGTCGCTACAATAGCCGACTATTTTATTACAAAAGCCGTGCCGTTGATGAGTTTATGAACGCAACCTGAAGCGATGTGACACTAGCGGGCTGGAGTCACCGGGGATTCCCCCATTTAAATATTTCACGGCTCTACCGTCCACATTTCGAAACAAAATCAGTAATTATATCGATAAAATTGTTAAAACTGATCCAAAAAATGCTTTAGGTAGTGGTATGTACTTTTTAGGGTTCCGTACCCAAAGTGTAAAAACGGGACCCTATTACTAAGACTCCGCGGTCCGTCTGTCTGTCTGTCTGTATGTATGTCTGTCTGTCACCAGGCTGTATTTCATGAACCGTGATAGCTAGACAGTTGAAATTTTCACAGATGATGTATTTCTGTTGTCGCTATAACAACACATACTAAAAACAGAATAAAATAAATATTTAAGTGGGGCTCCCATACAAAAAACGTGATTTTTGTGCCGTTTTTTGCGATATAGGTACGGAACCCTTCGTTCGCGAGTCCGACTCGCACTTGGCCGGTTTTTTCTTAATTTTTAATTTTTTACTGATATATGTTCTCCAGTTGGGTATAAAAAAAAGTATTACTTCTAAGTATTACTACCACACATTACCTTTGCTTCTAGAGCCTGGCAAATTAAAGTAGAGACTGAAAAAGCGCGGCAGATTTAAAAAAGTCGTGTGGCACTCGGGGACTGCCGCGGTAAAGCTATTGCATAGCATTTATTCTAGATCCAGTCCTGGAAAATGCGTCAAAAAAATTAAAAATGTTAAAAACTCGAAAACGTAGCGAGCCAAACCCGCATTTATTTACGATTAATAAAACTCTAAAAAACAAAAAACGTAGCGAGCCAAACCCGCATTTATTTACGATTAATAAAACTCTAAAAAACAAAACAAAAATACCCTTATTCACATTGAAATAAGGTCGCTTTTCTTTGACAAGCAAAAGTGACCCTTATTCTCATTCGCATAAGGTCCACATTGATCACCATTGTCACAGAAACAGCTCAGAGAGACCGATAAAAGGCAAAAAAATTACGACCAACAAAAATTTTAAAACCCTCATATCTCAGAAACGATTGGGGTTAGCGCATTTCTGACAAAAAATTTGCCCACCTGCCCTCGCTACTTCATCCAGGAGAACAAGATAGGATTTACCCCCCCCCACTGACCTCTATTATACAAGTACGCTGGACTAAACATACTATATGAAATGACAGTTGATTTTTGTGCTGATTCAAAGCGCCCCGCTCGAGCGTATCAGGAACTAAAATTGACACATTTAGAGATAGGATACTACCGATATTTCTAAAAATTAGGTAATACTAATATATTTGACTGGAAATATTATAATATTGTAACTAATATATCAGTATTAGTAATATTTTTAAATTACACTAATATCAAAAATAGTAGTCATGGCAAGGCGTACCACTCATTTACTGTATTGACTTCTCGTAGTATGTTGGAAGTAAATATCTCATATTGGTATTGGTGATGAATGTTAGGTATATGAATGCCTAATAATCAGTAATAATATGTTCAAAAGCGATGTGTAATACTAAATTCAGGAATCATCATCATGATCATCCACAGCCCGACTTCGCTCACTGCTGAGCACAGGCCTCTCTCTTGTACCAATCACCACGTTCCTGAGCCTGGAATAATATCATGATAGTTATAATTATATTAACAAATGTTTTGAAGTCAAATAATTTATTATCTGCATCTGAAACAGAGTTAAAGTCTTCACTTTGCTGGAATGCGATACCACTCTTATTTGCACCTTAACACTACAGAGACAGGATCTCAGCGATGACAGCGAGAAATACGTCCGTTGTAAATGATTATTCATCTCATTTATTATTATTATTGTATAAATGGTGTTCCCTTCACGAACCCGATGGGCGTCAACCGAGTGAATCCGAACGATTGTAAGTATTAACAAACTAGTGTGCGAGGAGATACTTGCTCAAATATACTGGTTTTAAGGATAAGTTGTTAGCCTATCCCCGGTATTTAAATCTCACTGATCTGACAGTAATGTGCTATAACTTTACTAGAACGCTATCCACTAGTTTATAGCTTGCAATCTGACTGAAAATATTTTTCAGTTAACCTTTACAGCAATTATTCTATTACTTAAAAATTAATCATAATAAAAATAACTGGTTTTTTTTTCTCTTACGTATTAAATTATTCTCACGATCGATAAAACCCATAAAAGTATTTTACCGAAAGCTGTGTCCCATCTCTAATATTAGTTCCATGCGACTCTCACGTTAAGACGCGTTGCTATCAGCGCCAAAATGGCGATAATCAAATGTCTTCATTTTGTCATCGATAATATGAAGTCCAGTGTACAATGTATGATAGAGGTCAGTGCCCCCCCCCCTCTTAACCGTTTACCTCCCCCCGCAAAAAAAAATTTCATTCTAAAAATACCAACACGGAAATCGAAAACAAGTTCGGCCAAACGCCTCCACAGATTTGACCAAACGACATATTCGCTATGTATTTGTTGGACAGAGTCATTGACAAACTAAAAATTTGCATTATATAGTCTGGCTATTATAAGTCTGAAGAATTATTGATTGGTATCCTCAAAAGTTGTGGTACGCTTTTACATCAGTTACATTCGTGATGAGTTATCAGATTGCATAAGCCGTAAACAGTAAAAGAACAAGAAATACAGTTATTGTAAATATGCTAGGTAAATTCCAAAATCCGAAGGAACCGCAGTTAACCACACGATGTCGCCTTTAGCGAAAAAATGACAATGTTTACAAGATATCGAAAAGTTGACGAGTAGTTCGATCTTATGATTTTGATATTTTGATTTTGGCATAATAGGTAGATTATTTTCGAATACTCAGAAGTACACCGGTTCATGTAGCTTACACAGAAGATCGTGTCAATTTACAACACTGTGAAGCAAGCTAAAATTATTTGTGGTTTTGCGGTAATCACACCCAGATAACGGTAACTCATACTGACAAAACTGCATTAAATTCACACTGCATCGTATTAAAGTGACTATTCTTAGTCATGAAATGAATCAGAATATAAACTAAGAGCTAAGAAGTCTATCAAAAACAAAACAACAATCTAATTAATTTTTTTTCGTAGTACAAGCGGTGTAACCATCTACAAATTTTCGATATCCCTCAGTTTTTGACTTCTGCAGACATTATATTAGTCAGAATATATCAATCTTACTGGGACGAGAGAACTGGAAGTATGACTATTACTATCTTTGCTTACAGTGACTTTGTTTATTGTACTTTTAATTTATGAAATGTAAAGAAAAAACATGCATCTGTAACCCATAGACATAGACCTATTAAATAGTATGGACTCGAAATACCTACAAAAAAAACGTGCCTACCTAAACCTTAAAATGGCTGCCGAAGCTATGGTTGTGTTAATCACGGAACACACACACATTAATAATACAAAAAGTAAACAACCATTTGACAGCAGGACTACCACGAACACAACCACAAATTTCGGCAATTAATATGGCGAATATGGCACGTACTGACAGCTGTCACTACGTCATAACAAAATGTTTACATAATGAGCAACAACTGAAATATTGTTGTCTCTTTTGTCAAATACGATTTCTACATTAGAAGAAATGAGACAAAATGATGTTTCACATTCTGTATCGTATTTCACTCATATTTGTATAAGTTAATGTACGTATAGAATAATAGGGCGCCTCCATATTTTTCCTAGCTCAATGCCCATAGACCTAATAAACACAGCTAATAAATAGGTAACCGGTAACGTCAACGTCATGTGTCAGACAGATATCCACAGAGGACTTTCAGATATCTGCTTCACTGTCAGAAATTCAGATTATATTTTGTTTGTTTTCAGGTTATCGTTGTAAATTATCATAAAATAAAACTAGCAGCGTAATATATTTATAGCACGATGTCTGTAATAGCTGTAAAACCGATCCCGCCGAAGGTAATAAGAATATAGGCGTAATAAAAACTTCACATGCAAAATTTCGGTACTGACAAATGAAACCAAACTTTATTTTACATTTCCAGTGGTCGTTGATGAACTGCGTAAAGGTCCTGGCCAAAGCAATAAATGGCAATTTCGAAGCATTAAACTTCCAGACAAAGATGAGAGTAAAGATTTGCTATTTGCGTCTTTCTGAAAAGTTGGACCCGGTCCGTGTTGTGGAGAAAATTAATAGCACACAGTTTCCAAAGATCCGCCCGTTTGCATATATCCCGGACCATGTACCTGACGTAAGTACTGAATTTGTTGATTACACTAAAATCTTACTTATATCCATACTAATATTATAAATGCGAAAGTAACTGTTGTCTGTCTGATAACTTTTCACGTTTAAACCGCTGCACCGATTTAGAAAGTATTTGGTATGGAGATAGTTTGAGAGCCCAGGAAGGACATAGGATAGTTTTAACCTGGAAATCATCCCTATTGGGGTTGAACGGTGGGTGAAAGTTTGTATGGTGAACTAAACCCAGGTTTCTCAAAACTCGAATATCAGGCTGTTAGAGTAATCAACAAATAATCGCCGGTTATCTACTGTGATTGGCTGTTGAAAATTCATTCAACAAATCATAGCATGTGCTTGACAATTTGTCACATTCATTTTACAATAATTTAGTGTTGAGAAAAGTTATGCCTTATACACCTACAATGTTACAGCACGATAAAACAAATAGGCTATATGAAGTACTATTGCTATGCAGACAAAGATGCAGGCAACAGCTAGTAATATTATTAATGTGTAAGTTTGGATGGATGTGTGGATATAAATGTTTGTGACCCAATTAGTGTCAATCATGCCAGAACGGCTGAATGGATTTGGATGAAATTTGGCACAGAGATAGATTATAGTCTGGAATAGCACATAGGCTAATTTTCATCCCAGTATAATAAAATACTTTTCATGCGGGCAATGCTGCTGGCAGAAGCAAATAAAAAAAAAAAAATGTGTTCTGTTTATGAGTTTTCAACCATTGACCAAGCCTATTGGCATGTTGGAGTCAGTACAAGAGTTTCTTTGAAATATTTTGACCTTTAATAATAGGTTTCGATCAGCTGTTCTGGTCAGAACAGTAGAAAACCACAGAATGTATGCTATGTCAAAAAGTACTCTTTTTAACCCCCAATGTAAAAAGAGAGTTGTTATAAGTTTGAGGTGTGTTGCTGTGTATCTGTCTGTGGCATCATAGCCGAACCGATACGGATTACTGATGAACCGAATTTTATTTAGTTTTTTTTTTTTGAACGGTGTTTTTGCCAAGAGTGTTCTTAGCTATGTTTGAATAAAATCGGTTCCGCCGTTCAAAAGTTATGGGCGTTTAACTGTTTGAATCGGGGTGTTTTCGCAAGATATCGTGTCATAATTACGTGTTCAATAGATTGCCGATCGAAGTGTACCTACTATGTACCAGATACATTATGTAGCATGAATTAAAAATGTGTCGGGGGTTTTTCAAATTTTGAAATTTTAGAATAGAATAGAAAACATTTATTCGACATAGACACAACACGACAGCAAAAATCACAAAGTAACAGAGAAGAACAGTAAAAAAAAGTACAAACAAGGTTTAAGAACAATTGCGCCGGGCGTGCCCATACCGAAAGGAAAATAAAGGAAAAAGGAAATACATTTTACTTGTTAGTGAAAGCCTGTATATTTATTTACTTAAACTTCATGCACAAAAATACAATGGTGGACTTAATGACCTGATGATTCAAGATTTGCCTATACCAATATTATAAAGAGGAAAGAATTTTTTGTTTTTTTGTACCAAATAGGCTCCGAAACTACCGGACCGATTTAAAAAAATCTTTCACTTATGGAAAGCTACATTATTCCCGAGTAACATAGGCTATAATTTTGACGGGAGCGAAGCCACGGGGGTCAGCTAGTAACTTATAAAGTTTGAAAACTTTATATTATTAACTATGGTGTTTTTTTTTTCAGATTCCCCTGGCTGCCAAACCTAAGAAGCTGCCATTCAAGATGCGTCTGTCAATGAGACTGCCTGAGGAACTTAAGCCCGATAAGGTAACTTATGATTAAAATATTTTTTTTATTTCTCACCAGTTGTTTAACACAATTGCCTATCCGACTTGTTCAACTTAGTACAATACGACCGATGCGTTGCGGCCCGTCTGAAGTTAGCACCAAGTGGTTACGTAGAACATGCTTTACGAACCAAATGGCTGTTTTCTTCACAAGTGTACATGCTCCAAAGTTCGCAAAGCCTATATTTAGATGGGCCACGACTCATCGGTCGTACTGTAACAGGGTAATACAATATCGTTCTTTCCCCGTGGACCCTTCCGTAGTCCCTGGAAAGTACCACCGGTAATTTTTTTACCCGTGTTTCTTTCAGGCAAAATTCTCCGGGGAGGGGGGGGGGGGGGGCGGTTAAGAGATCTGGGGGGGGCGAAGTAAATAAAGAAACCAAAGTAAGATGCTGAAAGCTGAACCAAAATTGTCAAAGTAACATTGTAAAAAGCCACGAAGAATATTATTCTTTACAAAAATCTTATTCTTCGTGCCTTTTTTCTTGCGTACACATAACGATGAGGACACAGCTATAATTTTGATTCTACAAATTTCGCGAAATTACTATCTATTAACATCTGTTTAGAGTGGGAGAGCCTTATGGGATATCGTTAGAGCAAAAACGATGGAGATATTCTCGAAAGTGTGTCGTTCTTTCTAGGCGCTATTCTGGTTTCTGATTGGCTACTTTAATATGTCATGTACTACTCAATTCCTGATTGGCTCATTGAGTGCAACTTCACGTCAATAAAGGATTTCCAGCTCTAAAATGATACCAGGTTTAAAAATTTTGCTAAATTGTAAAGATATTCGTCGCGAATATACTGCTGTAGACGCGCGAAAGTGAGCGAGCGGCAACTTATTGCTATTGATTAAGTTCCAAACGCCCCGGGGGGGCATTAAGGCTTCTCCGGGGAGGCAAAGCCCTCCCGGAGTAGTACCTGAAAGAAACACTGTTTTTTACCCGTGGTCTCAGCGAGAAATAAAACGCTGCCGAATTAAAATGGTAGTCCGTAGAAGGTATCATCCCGCCGAGAAGATCAAATTATATCCCTTGGCAAGACTCATGTCATAATTTCTGACTACTGACTAGTGTAACTACTGCCAAAGTTATACAACTAATATAATAAAAAGAAGTCAGGAAAGGTCAATTTAGAGGAATGCGGAACAGGGTGTTAAGTCCCACAAACCTCCGTAGAAAAGGAAGGGTCCTCCGACCAGACGGGTGTTGTGTCTGGTCCGGGCATCTGCCCAACGGTTATTTATTTATTTATTTAGCCACTAGCTGTCCCACACGGCTTCGCTCCCGTCAACTGGCTACCTACCTACCCTATATACATAAATCTTGCGTAACTTTAACCGCTTACGCAGCTCACGCAACGGAAGCTCTCAAAAGGGATTTTCTCCCGTTTTTGCAACATTTTTCATTTATGCTCCGC
The DNA here is from genome assembly GCA_964057195.1 of Orthosia cruda. Lineage (NCBI taxonomy): Eukaryota > Metazoa > Arthropoda > Insecta > Lepidoptera > Noctuidae > Orthosia > Orthosia cruda. The sequence continues at coordinate 31,097,826 of OZ059839.1, forward strand.
TCCTGCTGGTCTTAGCGTGATGTTATATAGCCTATAACCTTCCTCGATAAATGGACTATCCAAAGCAAAAAGAATTTTTCAATTCCAACCAGTAGTTCTTGAGATTAGCGCGTTCAAACAAACAAACTCTTCAGCTTTATATTAGTATAGATGTATGCACACACACATATACAGACCAGAAGGAGGAACAGAATAAAAAAACTTTTTTGCAAAAAAATGCCACCGACTTCCAAATAAAAAACTACTAAGTGAATAATAACTATATTTTTGGAAGTCGGTGTCTTTCGTGGGTACCATTTTTTTGCTTTATGGACACGGACTTCCAAAAATAAAGTAATTTTTCACTTTGTAGTTTTTATTTGGAAGTCGGTGGCATTTTTTTGCAAAAAAGTTTTTTTATTTTTCACTTTTTAGTTTTACCTACCTAATAGGCAAGTAAAACAAAAAAAACATCTGGTTTTGGTCAGCCGGCTCGCGAATATGTATCCTCCAACTGCACAGCATGAATTTCTTCTTGTTTACGTCTTTTTAGTTCGCTTTTTAAGCAGTCGGGTTTTTTGATTTTTAATTAACTTTCTTTTTTTATTCTTTCATTATTTTATTTATCCTCCCTCAATGTAAAAATATTTAACTAAAGATAACCAGCCATAACCATTTGACCAGCCAACTGCAACCAACAACCCTATTTTACTTCATAATATATTTTATTGTGACGTGTTGAGAGTTAGCGGAACAAACCACTTGTGTACTTGGGATCTTGCGCTTTATTTACCAAAACCGATCAGATCTTACATTGGCCTCTACCAACCCGTACTGGGCCCGCGTTGTAGATTATGGCCCTTCTCTCTCACTGAGATGAGGCCTGTGTCCTTGCAATGAGAACACTATATTATATTGCGTTTTTTTTTAAGGCTTGAGTTTATTTATGTATGTATGTATATATTCTTTTTTATTTTGTAATTCACAAAACTGATGAACAATCAAGTATGCATAAAAATATTGTACAACAAAAAAAGTCTGATTGACACCTACTAGATGTGAATCTTACATGCACATTATAAAAACACTTATTATTTGGATAAAGATATAGAGAATTTAAGAAAATATAAAATACATTTTGAACCGCTAACAGATGATAGAAAATAACAAAAGATCAAATTTAAAAACAATATTAAATCAAAAATAAAATTAAAATCAAATCACAATTGATTCCAATCACAGCAATGATTACGCTAAAACAAAATATTCCATGCTGTTCCAGGTATTAACAGTGACAAACAACGAGATTTTGACGGAGCTGCAATCTAAGTATCCCGGCCTCTACAACATTAGCAGGAAGACTAAGCACAAGTTACTGGAGGACTTAGCTAGGGTAAGCATTCTTGATATGGAGCGTCCGCACTGTGTAATGTTGAGCATTCGACGTAGAATATTCGAGTGGTGTGGACGTTGAGCCGAGCGTAACAAAGCTTACACGCAAGCGCGAACTTCGGCCGGTGTGGACGTCGCAACGATTTTCGCGGCAACGGCTCGCATTCGAATGTTCACGCAAATAAAACGCACACAGTAATTTCAATTATTTTGGCCGGTATGAAGATGACTGCTAATGGCTTAAACAGTAGCACACCATGCCATGCGCATCGTAAAGCCAACATTCAACCCCGCTAAAAAGAATGGGGATTGCTTTACAATGTGTTTTCTTGAGGTATTTTAGGGTGAAAACCAGGATCCTAATACTAGGACTACTGTATTTCTATCCACGTATTGTTTGTCACAGGACTGTATCTTTGGAACTGTAGACTACCCCATAAATAAAATTATACTTTTTTTTTACTTCAGCCTTTATTGCTCCACTGTTGGGCAAAAGGAAAAAAAATATATTAAAAAATCCTTTTTTAAACAAGCTTATTTCTTATTTTTCTCAGAAAACCCCCTTCATTTCTTACCCATATCATGGCAGTGCACAAAAAATAACTGGTCCGCCATCTTGGGCCGTCCGCCATATGATATGCAAAATTTTATCTTAATCGCAGGACGATAACTGCTTTAAAATTCAGTTACAAAATTTGACCCGAACACACATACATACACACTTAAATATAGGTAGTGCATCTTGCAGATGAAATTTTGCATACACGATTAGTTTGCGTGACAATGCATGGTTAGCTAAGTGACGTCATTCTAAATCCAATATGGCGGACGGCCCAAAATGGCGGACTAGTTATTTTTTGTTCACTGACATGATAGGGTTTGCTGAAAAGAATACGAAAAAATCCCGTTTTCAACCTTTGGGTACGGAACCCTAAAAACTATCTTCTGCCCGCGGCTTCGCCACCGTAAAACATTTTTGATCATACCAAGGGAAAACAGTAATAGGATAAAAACTATCCTATGTCCTTTTCAGGGTCTCAAACTAAAAAGAAGGGACGTTGGTCATGGCTCTGAAGCGAGCCGTTTGAGTTTACCATCGTGAAGAAAGAATTGATAGATAGATAAATTATTTATTCAGCGCATACAAAAGACACAGCACAGCACACAAAATCACAATCAAATTATTTTAATTTACATGTGGGTATTTGGAAAAAAGGTGCCAACATACAAAAAAAAAGGAAAAAATACATAATAAAAGTGACACAAGTAACTTACCTACTTCAAATAGAACACAGTGCGGTGTGCGTCTCAAGGTTGCACCAAATGGGAGTCCAGCTCAGCATGTGTCAGGCAAATATACCTGACGCTGATATTCTGCTGGATCATTTGAATTGGTCAGCTAGACTCTGCGTTACCGGGGTATAGCAATGCGATTTATATAAACTCCACTCGGGGAGGCTCCTTTTTAGGGTTCCGTACCCAAAGGGTAAAAACGGGACCTTATTACTAAGACTCCGCGGTCCGTCTGTCTGTCTGTCTGTCACCAGGCTGTATCTCATGAACCGTGATAGCTGGACAGTTGAAATTTTCACAGATGATGTATTTCTATTGCCGCTATAACAATCATATAGCTATAATAACATTAAAATAGATTAAAATAAATATATAAATGGGGCTCCCATACAAAAAACGTGATATTTTTGCCGTTTTTTGCGATAATGGTACGGAACCCTTCGTGCGCGAGTCCGACTCGCACTTGGCTGCTTTTTTATAATCTATAGGCTCGCGCTTGATCACTATCTCACCTGATGCTAAGCGATGATGTGGTCGATGGTGAAGCACGCTTGCCTAGAAAAAAAACCATTCACTCTTGACTTAAATACTCCTAGATAGTAGCTATCGGGAAACACAGACTCCGGCGGGGAATTCCATTTCTTAGCTGTACGTATAATAAAAGTATCCCCGAAAAGTTTTGTGCATATGGGTGGGATGTACACCATGCACCGTCCTTGGATGCACCCCAAAACTATCTCCATTAATTTTGCCGTCTAGTCGTGGACAGGTATCAAACAAACAGAGTAACTATTAGAATGGATTTCCCTCGGCAGAAAATATTCGAGCGCCTAAGGACAATACAGAGCGCCGACATGAAAGCAGCCGACTCGTGCTTCAAGCTGAGCCAGTGCTACCGGCGCGTGCACCCGCACTTCGGCGACTTCCAGCTGGTGCTGAGCACGCTGCACGCGCTGGAGGACGGCGCCGGCACGCCCAGGACGCAGCTGCAGGAGAAGGAGCTGGCCACGGTGCCGCCCAACCCTTACAGTGAGTACTACATTGTACAACAAGTCAAACTTCAAAGACATTTTTATTTCATGCTTCATAATTTATCTAGTACATAGTAGATACGCTTTCGATCCGCAATCTACTGAACACGTAATTATGACACGATATCTTGCGAAAACACCCCGACAAAGATAATATAATACTACAGTACAGATACCCAATCCCATACAAAGAAATGTCACCTCCTTAAGTCGGGCTATTGGTCTGGCTATTTTTTCTTTCTCCATATTTTTAACAGGCGGCAGCACCAGTGACTCTTTAATAGCCCGAGACTGTGGTTTTCTAACGCCATCTAGTAGTTTGCCTAGATACTAAATCATATGGCAATTTGAGCGAGGAATCGTATCATGTAGGTACTCAGAGACGTTATTTGCCAGTTGTCTTGTCCTTGAACGCTTACTTCGTATTCGTAATAATAACATTAGGTATGTTCGGTTCGGGACAGACTCCGCTCAGACCGCGGTAACTTCTCAAATCTAAGTGGTCGCATTGTGTAGCGAATTTCACAATATTCACGAATATTCCAAATTAATCAAAACTATAGAACTCGTTGTAGAATTAAATGTAGGTTAGTTAGTTGTTGTGGTGTTAGTTGTGTAGGTAGTTAGCTTGCTTCCGCGGCAACGGAATGACACGAATTAGGTACCTACTTCATGTCATTTTATTATTCACTATCAGGGTTATCCTTTTTTACCCGTCTGCAAGGAAAGGGTTATGTTTTTCGCGCGTATCTTGTATGTAAGTATGTGTGTAATATTCTTTATTACCTCGTATCTTTCAAACCACATGACGGATTTTTATAATTAAGACATCGTTAGATAGGTCTTGGCCACCCAAATATTCTTAGATAAGTGCCATTAAAAAAAATGGCGGATTTTGGGCTCCATATTGTAGAGGTTGCAATTTTTTATCTTCGTAACCCGTCGAGTGGGGTATCAAAATGAAGGGCTTTTAGTGGTGATTACAAAAATACATACCACGTATATGTTTAAAACAATTTATAAAAAAAAAATACTTAAAAGTTGTAAATAAAAAAGCTAATTTAAAAATCAAAAAGGAAGCGAACTAAAAAGCTGTAAACAAGTAAAAATCGTGATGTGCCGTCGGAGGATCAGGCAGTTCGCGAATATGTATCCTCCGACTGCACAGCTAGTTATTTTCTTGTTTACAGCTTTTAAGTTCGCTTTTTAAGCAGTCGGGTGTTTGATTTTTAAATTAGCTTTTTTATTTTAGGTTGGTACTTAGATATATAAAGAATAAGATGTTTTTACAAAAATGATTACTTTTAATACTTTAGTTAGGTACGCAGCATGGCAGTACCTACCCTACCCCTCACCTCCGCTGTCACATGAAATTGCTAGCGCGTAGTGGCTCACGAAGTGTTTCGAGCCGTTATTAAGTTTGAATCAAACTGTACCTACTATGCGACGCGTAAACTCGGACGGCAAGCGGCACACGCGTTATCTCTTATTTTAGTACCTGTGCGATTTGAGTAGGCCCTAGCGCGATACGAGTCCTGTTCCAGCGAGGTATCTAGTTAATTCGACGTGTAAACAAGCTTCACAAAAAAGTGATTTTAAATAATAGAATAACTTTAATATTTGAAATTACGCCTATAATAAATAATATCTTTTAAATTACGCCTATAATAAATAATAACTATCCTACAAAATGAATCTTACGATGGATATATAGTTTAGGACAAATTGTGAAACACGCCATCTATTGCAAAGAACTCAAAACAAAACGAAAAGTCGATAGCTACTTTCAACTAATTTAACATACAAAGTCTTCACTTATCTTTTTTGATCAAAAAACCTGATTAATGAGTGTAAATGGATAAATTAACATTAAAGAAGCAAGTTTTGATTTTTACTAAACTTATTTCAGCCTGAATCTGCTGTTAAACATTTTTAATTGATTGTTACTTTCACATTTGTTACCTATGCTGCCATCTATGATCTTTTTTTAATACTAATTATAATTTGTATGAGTTGATACCCCATGACCCCGATTCAAACAACAATCGGTTCAGCCGTTCAAAAGTTATGGGCGTTTTACCCCATAACTTTTGAACGGCTGAACCGATTTTATTCAAATATAGCTAAGAACACTCTCGATTAAGTCACCTTTTAAACAAAAAACCGGCCAAGTGCGAGTCAGACTCGCGCACGAAGGGTTCCGTACCATTATAGCAAAAAACGGCATAAAAATCACGTTTTTTGTATGGGAGCTCTCCTTAAATATTTATTTTATTCTGTTTTTAGTATTTGTTGTTATAGCGGCAACAGAAATACATCATCTGTGAAAATTTCAACTCTCTAGCTATCACGGTTCTTGAGATACAGCCTGGTGACAGACAGACAGAGAGACAGACAGACGGACCGCGGAGTCTTAGTAATAGGGTCCCGTTTTTACCCTTTGGGTACGGAACCCTAAAAAACTAAATTAAAATCAGTTCACGACGCTATGATGCCACAAACAGATACACAGCAACACACGTCAAACTTATAACACCCCTCTTTTTCCGGCGGGGGAAAAAAAATAAAATAAAAACATTTTTTTTTTATTTCACATAGGCCTACATGGGCACTTATAAAACGTCGACAAAAGGTGCACGGTTCGGGTTGGTCGTTTCCTATGGAGTAGAACCGGCAAGAAACTCCACGGTTACTATTTTAAAAACTGGTTTGGTTTTACAATATTTCTATATAACAGCAATAGTACCTAGATAAGGGGGACAACGTAGGCCCGACAATAAGTCATAAGTAACTTTTCATCACACTTGCACGTAAAAAGTATCTAAACATACAGGTTAACTTGGCCGTAATGCCCCATATAAAACCCTCGGGCTTTCTTTTTGCCATGAAACCCTAGGGCGGTAAGTAATATTTTTTTAATTTATGGCGCAGCACACAGGTCATGCAAGTTCAAGCAAGGAGTTTACACGCAATTGAAACATTGTCTTAAAATGTTAACTAAACAGGAATTTCTTTGCAATCTCGCTATATGTTACTTAAATACTCAACTAATGTTCTTAATAATCGATTTTAATAGTTATACTCGTAGTTTGAAAACGTCGAAATTATTTAATTCTTTTTACACTCCGTCATGGCTGTATACCTACGTAAGTATTTGCCCTTAAAGTTTCTGAATAAAACACTGTATAATCTGTGGTTTGGGCAAAAATTCGCCAACCGCTTAAAAAAAAGTTCACGTATTTCGTAATAACAGCTGTGCTGACTTGTGTAATTCATAATTATTACTCGCAAATGTGATGAAAAACATTGTATGTATCACGGGCGGTACGGGAATTACGAACCTCGACTCAGAAAGCCCTCAGTCTTCGACTTCGGGCTTCTACTAGAGTCTCGATCGTAATTACTACCGCCCTTAATGCACAATGTACTAAAAAACAAAGATTATATATTATATAAACAAAAGTAAAACGAGGTATAAATACGTTCCTTGCGACGTATGTGTGGTGCAACATTGAGGAATGTTGTCTCAACATTGTGAACTGTGGTTTAAAATAAGATGTAGTAACCAAAATTTTAAAGGGAAATACGTCACGTCACCCAGCGCTAACAAATGAAATTTGGTTCAAATAAATGTCACTAGATGGCGATATGCCTCGATTTGTTATTGAATTGGGTTGCTGAATTTAAAAAAAATACGATTTTTAATATTTATTTTGAAACTTTACATATCATAAATTATATTGTCGTTGCAAAAATCTCTTAAATCTTTTTTTTTCAATTTATTATAAGCAATTGAAAATCGACAAAATTTTCAAAAAAACCACCTGTCTACGAACGGGCCATGATTGGTCGCCATGTTGGTGACGTCATAACGTTCAAGGAATTTTGTACTACAGTGTGAACTACACGTGAATTGACTAAAATATCCCGAAATTTGTGCAGAAATATTATTTATAACAGCAAATTTTATTTAGTCATGTGTGATAAAGGATTCTTAAAGGCTGATTTCGATAATATTTACGTGTTAGTGGACCGGTGTTCGTTATTGTTCTTTACCAGGTACATTTAGAAACAGAATTGTCATAACGTAATCGTTTTCACATATGGGTAGGTGATGTTGGTGTAAAATAAAAAGTAAACAAACACGATTGGCGCGAAACTTCGACTTTGGATATCAAAAATCTTCATTAGATACCACTAAATATGATACAACCCGAAATCTGTGCAGCCTTTATTCATGTTTATTTGTTGCACAAAATTCTTAAAATGTTCGGTAATTACCATTATTTACATATCTCTTAATAATATTAAACACTATTATCTAAATTATATATTTACAAACACTAAAAAATTTTGTAGAACAAAAATGTGAAAATATTAACTTGGTAGATTTTTTTACAAAAGAAAAGAAAGAAAGAAAGAAAAATATTTATTTGTGACCCGCACAGGAGATACGAGATAAGCAACACAAACAATAATAAAAAAAAATTAATAGTACATTATGGTACAAGTGTGTAACGTTGGTGATTACCGCTGAGGCGCCATTGAGACCCGAGCCGTTAGGTGAGGGTCTTAAGAGAGCCGAGGACGGTAATCATCAATACACACGTGTATCATACGACGTTTTTCAACACACTTGTGAAGAAAATAATACAAATAAATCATTTCCAACAGTGAAAACGGGTTGTGAAATTTTTTTCGCAATGGCGGGCAAAATTAATCAGTTTTCCTATGCGCGCGCATCTAACAATGGCGACCGCCCATAGACTAAAAATAATGTTATTTTTTTTTTGGCTTTTCGCGGATAGCGTTTTAGCCACGTACAAAATGGGGAATTTCAAGTTTTCTTTATAAAGCAAAAAATTATATTTGAGTGAACGTTTTATTTATTAAACACGTACAAGTTGAAATTATCTATTCAAATACGAAGTTCCATGAAATGTGTTGCATTTGTACTATTGAGCACGATCTTTTTTGTATCAAAACTTTTTTAAGAACAAAGCAACTCAACCAATAAATAAAAAAAAAGTCTCTTTATCTCACTTGTGAATAATAGTAATGAAAAAGTCACAGTTTGATAACAGGTGTCATTATGTGCCTAATTGCGGTGAAATTAGAGCCACTTTATGAGCAAGTGTGTTGAAAAATAAATAACCCCGTGCGAGACCAAAAAGGCTCCTATCTCAGCATGTGCAACGATATTAAAAAGAAAATAACGCTGCGCTGATATTCTGATAGGGCCCACTGTTGATGCCACGGACACATTCACGGAAACGGAACATACAATATTTAAAGCAATAAAATAGAATAAGATAAATAATAACGAAATAGTATAAATACAGAAGGTGAGTCACAGTATGTATTACACTAATTCTTCAGTAAATATCTCTTATATGCGTTGACCGATTTTCACAATTCAAACAGAACTATAAGTTTTACGCCTATATCTATCATTTAAGAATAAAATAATGAATATATCTCCATAAACAAAAAAACATGTTTTCAAGTTACGTAATTATACAACAATGTCAACTTTGCACGAAAGTTCCCATAAAAATGTACTAATTTCAGTCTGTAATGATCAAAGTAATATATTAAGGACGCTATTACATTTTTCTACAAATAACAGTGCTTTTCAGGTACAATTTTAATGTATATGCAATCACAGATGTGAAAATATCATGGTCTTAATTTAAAGATAATATATTCACCTCCAGATTGGCATCAGAAAAATTGCATGACATCATACAAAATTTTCGCACAAATACGTTTTGCCCATCACGATAATCGCAAAAATATTAAAAAAGTAGGGTCCGAATAGGTCCCAGTTTAGTTAATTTTACAGCATTTTTTATCTCTAAAATTATAAAAAAATTGCGGTATATATAGTCCTTTACAGGTTCAGATAATTATTTTTTATCCAAATCAATATATATTTTAATTATTAGCTAAAATAAAAACACTTGCCGACTTCTTCATACATTTTGCACTCGAAGCTTATCATTCCGCGCTCAGAAGCGCTCGTGGAAGGACGAGCGTATCGCTTTTTTGCAAAAAATAAATACGATAAAAGAAATAGAAAAGATTGTAGTGTGCATGCGTGAGTCGTATGTCGTGATCGAAAGGAGTTGATATTTTACCGGACCGAAATAAAAGTATGTTTGAGTTTCCTTTTATTATTAGAATGTGATTTAGAAATTATGTTGGGTATGATCGGGATTTGGTTAGGTATTGTTGACAAGGTTAAGAAATGGATGGGTGGGTTTAAGCAGCTCTTAGTAAGGTTAGGATTTGGATGGGTAAGGTTAAGCTGGCGGCGGTGAAGGTTAGAAGTGGATGGGTGGGAGGAGATTTATGATTTGAACCGATTTGTATATAAGTATGTATGACGAATACGGGGTCAACCCAAAATACAAGATGGCGGCGACGAAAATTTGGCATCTTTTCGTCATTGTCATGTTTTTTGGGGTCGCTTATATCGAATATGGGGTAAAAACCAAAATACAAGATGGCGCCGACGAAAATTTGACCGCTTTTCGATATGGGTGTCATTTTCATGGTTTTTGGCGTCGCTTATATCTAATATGGGGTCAAAACCAAAATACAAGATGGCGCCGACGAAAATTTGATATCATTGCGTCATGGGTGTCATTGTCATGGATTTTGGGGTCGCTCATATCGAATACGGGGTTAAAACCAAAATACAAGATGGCGCCGACGAAAATTTGACATCTTTTCGTCATGGGTGACTTTTTCATGGTTTTTGGGTAGTATGTCATTGGCTGATGCTTATTATGTAATACTCCAAAAAATTTTGATGGTAATATTTTATATAATATGTAATGCAAAAAGTTCAAGTCATTTTTAGGGTTTCCCCTATTACTAAGACTCCGCGGTCCGTCTGTCTGTCTGTCTGTCACCAGGCTGTATCTCATGAACCGTGATAGCTAGGCAGTTGAAATTTTCACAGATGATGTATTTCTGTTGCCGCTATAACAACAAATACTAAAACAGAATAAAATAAATATTGGGGCTCCCATACAAAAAACGTGTTTTTTTTCCGTTTTTTGCAATAATGGTACGGAACCCGTAGTGCGCGAGTCCGACTCGCACTTGGCCGGTTTTTTAATCCTTGTGACCGGAAATTATTTCGTTTTAGGTATCTACTGATTTTACGTTGCGTTTTTTTTTAAATACCTACTTACTACAACAAAGTGTAAGCTAATTCTCTTTTCGAAAGTCGGTGTCGGTATCTATTGTTTTTCGTTTTTCGACACGGAAAAGTTATTATGTTCTCTTTTTACTTTTTGTTGGTACCCTGAAAACACATACATTAATCGACGTAAACCCGATAGTATGGGATAAGTAGTTTTAAAGAAAATCGCGGATACATACGGGTCGAATAGATAGAGCACCTCCTTTTTTTGAAGTCGGTTGAAAATAATAACCTACTTTTTACGACGACGGTTTGTAACAGTTATCAAATGCATTTTCAAAGTGCCAACTAACCTTCCTGAATCAACTTCAATAAAATAAAAAATAATAACAAGGACCAATATTATTTGAGTGATGTATAAAATCGAGCGCTCAGTAGTTTCAATGAGTGCGTGCGCGTAATGTTGTTGTGTGCTACTAGATACCTAAATTTGAGTTCGTCGAAAATGTAACAGGGTCCTTAATACGAATCTAATACTAAATTAGAACAAGATAACTAATTAAAACATTATATTTGGAATCTAGTAAGACATAGAACATTTCTAAAATCTTTAGTAGGTACAGATTGCTAGGTACTTGGCTATTGCGCGATTCACATATAATAGGGTTTTTTTATAGTATTTGTACATAATAGTATGAAGCAAGCACGATAACATTTAAGGATCAATATTTTTGATCAATATATTTGATTTTCATGAATATATTGACGATAATAACAAGATTGAATCGGTTAGAAGTAAAAACACTGTATCAGCTAGTGCTACAATGAGTAAAAATTAACGTTGTGACGTCACACGGGCTCGGGTTTGTTCGGGAACTGTCGAGGTGTTTTCGGTACTGGATTCAAGAAAAACTTTTCAATTTGATATTACTTTGTAATTACAGCGAATAAAAAAAAACTAAAAATAGTTTTGTATGTAAACTTATGTATGATCTATCCATTTTTAACAAAAAAAAAATTGGTTCAACAAACCAATTGTGTGTAAAATTAACATTTTCTAGAATTGATTATAAAAAAATTATGTCATTGTTTAATCAACTCTCTTAAGCACAAAATTAAGGAATATTAGGCTCTTAATTCACATTTCAAAAATTATTTGAACAGATAATTTAAAAAAAGGCCAGGTGCGCAGTACTCATAACCGGCGTGTGTGTGTATGACTAGATGTATGAATGTGAGTGAAGCAAAAGAAGTTTGTAAGGATCGTAGCAGGTGGCGTTCTGTAGTTTCTGACTACCCCCATGGGAAAAAGGCGGAAGTTTATGTATGTATAATTTAAAATTGATTCCAATAGATGGCACCGTTAAAATTTCTGAGGTATGCATTTCGATTTTTTTAATTTGTACTGTAACACATTTTGGTACAATGAAACTGTAAAAACGTGCAAAAAAATACTATAAAACAAATCATCACTGTATTTAAGGACGCTGTTACATTTTCGACGAACTCAAATTTAGGTATCTAGTCGCACACAGCAACATTACGCGCACGCACTCTTTGAAACTACTGAGCGCTCGATTTTATACATCACTCAAATAATATTGGTCCATGATATTATTTTTTAATTTTATTGAAGTTGATTCAGGAAGGTAAGGCACTTTGAAAATGCATTTGGTAACTTTTACAAACCGTCGTTGTAAAAAGTAGGTTATTAATTTCAACCGACTTCAAAAAAAGGAGGTGCTCTATCTATTCGACCCGTATGTATCCGCGATTTTCTTGAAAACTACTTATCCGATACTGATCGGTTTTTCGTCGATAAATGTATGTCTTTTCAGGAAAGGTTTTATTGTATAATATATTAGAATCTGATAAAGATCTTCGGAGATACGACACTGGAACTCTTCAATAACAAATGACCTGCGATTAGTGTGATCGTATGTTTATGTTTTGTTTTACCATACCATAATATAAAATCACGCTTATATGGTTTTAGGGGGTAAACAGATGTATTTAGTATACCCACTATGGGGTACCAACTAAAACTAAAAAGAGAAAAATTATAACTTTCCTGTGTCCAAAAACCAAAAAACAATAGGTACCGACACCGACTTCCGAAAAGAAAATTAGTTTTGAATTTGTTGTAGTAAGTATTTAAAAAAATGTTAGGTACGTAAAATAAGTAGATAGAACCTAAAACGAAATAATTTTTGGTCACAAGGATTCAAAATGACTTAAATTTTTAATTTGCATTACATGGAACAAATAAAATATTATTATCTAAAATTTTTACATAATGAGCAGCAGCTAATGACATACTACCCAAAATCCATGAAAATGACACCCGTGATGAAAAGATGTAAAATTTTCGTCGGCGCCATGTTGTATTTTGGTTTTGAACCCATATTCGATTTAAGCGATCCCAAAAATCATGGAAATGACATCCATGACGAAAAGAAGTAAAATTTTCGTCGGCGCCATCTTGTATTTTGGTTGTGACCCCATATTAGATATAAGCGAACCCAAAAACCATAAAAATGACACCCATGTCGAAAAGCGGCCAAATTTTGGTCGGCGCCATCTTGTATTTTGTTTTTGACCCCATATTCGATTTAAGCGACCCCAAAAATCATGAAAATGACACCCATGTCGAAAAGATGTCAGATTTTTGTCGGCGCCATCTTGTATTTTGGTTTTGACCCCATATTCGATATAAGCCACCCCAAAAACCATGACAATGATACCTATGACGAAAAGATGTCAAATTTTCGTCGGCGCCATCTTGGGTACATACAAACCGGTTAAAATCATAAATCTTCTCCCACCCGTCCACTTCTAACCTTCACCGCCGATAGCTTAACCTTACCCATCCAAATCCTAACCTTACTAAGAGCTGCCCCACCCATCCATTTCTCAACCTTGTCAACAACTGCTTAACACCACCTATCCAAATCCCGATCTTACCCAACATAATTTCTAAATCACATTCTAATAATAATAGGAAACTCAAACATACTTTTATTTCGGCCCGAGTAAATATCAACTCCTTTCGATCAAGACAAACGACGACGACGGTACTCACACGCATGCACATTACAATCTTTTCTATTACTTTTATCGTATTTATTTTCTGCGAGAAAGCGATACGCCCGGCCTTCCACGAGCGCTTCTGAGCGCGGAATGATGAGCCTCGAGTGCTAAATGTATGAAGAAGTCGGCAAGTGTTTTTATTTTAGCTAATAATTAAAAAATATAATGATTTAGGTAAAAAGTAATTAGCTGAACCTGTAAAGGACTATATATACAGCAATTTCTTATAATTGTGAAGATTAAAAAATGCTGTAAATTTACCTAAACTGGGACCTATTCTGACCCTACTTTTTTAATATTTTTGCGATTATTGTGATGGGCAAAACGTATTTGTGCAAAAATTTTGTATGATGCCATACAATTTTTTTGATGCCAATCTGGAGCTGAATATACTATCTTTAAATTAAGACCATGATATCTTCACATCTGTGATTGCATATACATTAAAATTGTACCTGAAAAGCACTGTTATTTGTAGAAAAATGTAATAGCGTCCTTAAAGAAAAATATAATCACGAACCGTGAAAACCCTTTTACTTGCAAGTCGCTACTAACACCATCTGTATCGTGGAACGGAACCGAATACGATCGAAGTACTTATAAAATTAATCAGCTTAATCAAGCGAAAAACGCTAGTTACGTCGGCACCGTTTCTTTGTATGGAATGAGGCATCTGTATGCTAGTATTATATTAAGGTGGTCCGGGCAAGTACCAATGTGACTTTCAAATTCATATGTACTTTCTATAAGTTTATCTTGGACATCACAGGCAACGGTGAAGGAAAGCATCGTGAGGAAACCGGGATTTATATAGTTAATGTAAGTCTGAAATAGCCAAGTCAGAGGCCTGTGGGGTTTCCCAGAGGCGGCTTAATTAACTCTGACACCAGAGGTGGCCACACCTCACACGAAAAAGAAAAAGAAGGTGGTTTGGTCATATTGGGAGGATGAATGAAGTAACTAACAAAATGTAATTATTTCGAGGCGGTACGGATCGTAACAGGTGGTGGAACGACAGGTTTTCTGTGGTTTTTGCCCACTCTCATGGCAAAAAAGGGGTGACTTTTCATCACCAGTAAGATCCATGTAGGGCGTCGCCAGTTACATACAGAAAGAACTATATATGTCTATAATCCATTTGAGATAACATTAGACATTTAAATAATCCCATTTTACAGCCCGTTCAACCGATTTTGACTTCTGTTGCGTTGGTGATATGACAAATGGCAGCTGTTTTTAACAGTTCGATTTGATAAAAGGTTTATGCTTTTTATGCCATCCTTATATTTACGGGATAGAACTCAAAATCGGTTCAACGGACTTCTAATGTTATTTCAAATGGAGTATAGCAAAATGTGAATGTAAAGGACCATGCGTCCTTTTGGGCCCACTTTTCAACATTGTTCAACAGTGATGAATTGTATGTCATACGAAAATTCTTGAACTATACTTTATTTCGTTCTATGGCAGCGCGAAATTGGTGTTTTAGTGCGTTTTTGAAAATCTGTTTTGTTTTGATATTACATTCTAGTTCAGAGCCAGAGTCAGTAGCTCGGATTATAATATATCTCTGGTTTGATCAACATATAGGTTGTAGAGTGCCCTGGTAGGGTAGGTAGGTGGGTAAGTAGGGCAGGTTGGTTGGTCGGGTAGGTAGTGGGGTAGGTAGGTAGGTTAGGTGTGGAAGGTAGGATAGGTAGGTAGGCAGGTAATATGTCATGCGCATTATTCATTTACAATATTTATTTCAACGTACCAAAACGCCATTTTCGCGCTGGATTTGAACTTACCTACCATAGAATGAAATAAAGTACGCGCCAAGAGCTTTCGTATGACTTAGGTTTAACCACTGTTGCACAATTTTGAAAAGTGGTCCCAGTGTTCATACTAAAGTGCCCATGGTCCTTTATTTGGCCCAAAACTTAGCCACTTCCACGGTGTCGTCGATGGCAGCGCATAGATCACCAAAAACTAAAACTGTTTCTACTTATTATTTTTTAAATTTAATAAAGTCACAGCGGATCTTTGTGTCTCTGAAGTTAGCTCTGCAAACCATTGCGCAAGAAATAGTTTGTCATCGAGTATACTTCATAGGCCTATGCCTCTCTCACTGTCTCTGTTTGTCTCCTTTGTCACTCTATAGTAAGCGAGATAGGACCATGCGACAAACGTAAGCGAGTGAAAGAGGCAGTTACACAATGCTTTCTTCTATTTCAACATTGACACAAAAATAGCAACTGCGCAGGGTCTTGCAGCCAACTTCAGAGACACAAAGATTCACTGTGACTGCTGTACCAGCATATGTATGTAGTATTTTTGTTCCAGTGATCGACAATCTGCCGTTCAACAAGGTGCAGGCAGCTTGCAACAAGTATACCGATAGAATTCTCAAGAAGGTAACATTTAACAATATTTTCATTTGTTTTTTTTTTTGGTAAATTGTCTTTGGTTAAGTAATATATCCAAAATTTCTCTTTCCTTCTAATAAAGTAAATAATTCAATTTTAAATACGCCACTGGTTCTGATGCATGTAAATACTCGCTTGTTTCAACATTGGGTATTAAAATACTATTCAAAATGTTAACTTATTTTACATAAGTACTATCAGCAATAGGGGACATTTTTTTAAAATTTAAGTTTAATCGGTTCACCCGTTTGGACGTTGTGATGCCACAGACAGATACACAGCAACACACGTCAAACTTATAACACCCCTCTTTTTCCGACGGGGGTTAAAAACATTATAATTGAGAAGTAGTATTTTATGAGTTTCCTATAGTTTCGTTTTTTTCTTTTTATAAATAGTTAAACGTGGTATTCTGTAAAGTCTCATTGTGATAACTAAAGTGATGTGAGCTAGAGGCACAAACAGAATAAATAATATTGCATGTACTGAGTTGAGCTGTCAGCTGTCAATACCTAGCATCGGTTGCAATGACAGCTCATCTAGGCCGTTTGTTCACGACGCTACACACGACACGACAAAATGTCGTCACGATTCAGAGCTCCATATATTTGTATGGACCGTTTGTTCAATGCACGACACCGCACCACTCGCGACACGATTTACAAACGGTTTATCGGCTATGTCGTCGATGCTGCTATGTCGTCGCGACTTTTTTGCAGTGACTATTAAGGCTTAGGCGTAAAGCCTTAATAGCATTGCGATTTTTATTCGCGCAAATATTCCGCGCGATTTTTACAACGCAATGCGCAGCTTCATACAATTCCATTTGTCGCAGAATGGGCGGAAAAAATGGCAGTGCGTGCCAAGCCTTAACACGCATTGCGTTTTTTAGCCGCGCTGTTATTTTTTTTGGAATTTAACTAACACGCACTACGGATAAAATTCCGCGCGATTTTTGTCTCTTTCTACCTGTTCATATACCTAAAAATCCGCAGTGCATGCAAAGCCTTAGCCGCTGTACAAAACAAGCATGAGCTTGTTGACGACACGACAGCGACACACGTGGATCGTCACTCACGCGCTTATAGAACAATACAAGTGCACTGCATTGTCGTTGCAGAATCGTGTCTAGTGAACAAACGAACGGACGACAGACCGTCTGGAGTGTGTCGTATGTTATAAATCGTGACCGTGCATTGCGTCGTGCCGTGTCGTGCGGCGCCTCGTGTACAACCGACCTTAGTTATCACGGTGAGATGTCTACATAATAATATACCAGCTGTGGTAACTATGTTTGTCAATTAAACGATATTAAATGTATAAAATATATCTCCTAGATGACAGATCACGTGAAGAGCTTGAAATCGGAAGTAACACAGTTGGACACACAGGATGAGGTCGTGAGGAAGAAGGTCCGGGAAGAACTGAAGAAGATGACGCCGTTCTTACCGATGGTATGGCTCCTATTTCCACAAGGCGTTTTTTGAATAAAGTAGGCTAAGCCATACATTCATGTTCACAAGTACTTGGACATAAAAATGTATGCACAAAGGTCATTGGGCATAATTTGACCAGCTTTGCAAAGATTGGGGGCATTAACCAAAATAGTTTTTAACTGAAGAGAATAATGTGTCCTTGCATTGCATATATTTATTTGATTCAAAATAGATGGAGAAAACTGTACCGAATCGTTTAAAAAATATAAAAATTAAACGTTTTCAGAGGACTTTATTTTTTGTCTGTACATTTTGTTAAAATCAGGTATTTCCTTAAGTTTTCTGTGTGTCATTACTGTCCAGAATTTGATCATTATTAGCGACACTATCGGATCATGTAATCATCAGCGTGTTTAATGTTTTCAAAATCAACTTGTTAGATTCCTGGCTAAGAATATTGAATTTTCAAAAATCCCATAATACAGTTTGGTTTTCATCAAAACGGCCCCGAGACTCCTTTCAGTGTTTATAGCTTTTCCTCATAGTTTCGGATTTGGCCCACTTTTAACTCATTCTGTATACGATACTTTGATATTTTTTATCCACACTCACAACGTAATGGTACATAATGTTGGTGATTACCGCTGAGGCGCCATTGAGACCCGAGCCGTTAGGTGAGGGTCTTAAGAGAACCGAGGACGGTAATCATCAATACACACGTGTATCATACGACGTTTTACAACACTTGTGAAGAAAATAATACAAAAAAATCATTAACAGCAGTGAAAACGAGTTGTGAAAAATTTATCGCAATGGCGTGCAAAATTAATCAGTTTTATGCATATCTAACAATGGCGATCCGCCATAGACTAAAAGAAAGAGGTTCCTTTTTTTGAGTTTTCGCAGATAGCGTTTTAGCCACGTACAAAATGGGGAATTACAAGTTTTATTTTACAGAGAAAAACAAAAGTTAATATTAGTGAAAGTTTTATTTATTAAACACGTACAAGTTCGAAATTATCTATTTAAATACGAAGTTGCATGAAATGAGCAAGCAATAGGTACATTAATTTATTTGTACTATTGAGACCTTTTTGTATCGAAACTTTTTTAAGAACAAAACAACTTAACCAATAAATAAAAAAAAAGACTATAACTCACTTGTGAATAATAGTAATGAAAAAGTCACAGTTTGATAACAGGTGGCATTATATGCCTAATAGCGGTGAAATAAGAGCCACTTTATGAGCAAGTGTGTTGAAAAAAATATTGTTTACACGTACTTTATATTCGTGGATAGGTAAAATAAAAAACAAACCATTGCAGTGCAACATTTTTCTTCGATTTTCAAACAATTGCATCATAAAATAACATTTTAATTTTTATAGCACATTTTATTTATTAATTTATTGGCGCTTATGAGCTTTAGAAAAATAGTGTCATTATCTATGGATGCGCGCGCTGCGCAGTCATATGCAATGAGAATCTAAATTACCCGCCTTACCACATATTTTACCGTTGGCATTTTTTTTTTATTTCAACTGTATGAGTGAAGATAAAATAGTGCATGCAACGGCATATAATTAGGTATTAAAACCTCTATTATATGACTGTTGCATAAACTACTATTCGACATTCCCGTGACTTACATAAATGTGATTAATGTCATAGGAAATCAGAACCATAATATATATTAATACATTTAACTATATTTCAATTTTGTACGCCATGGGGTTTTTTTTTGTTTCCATACTTACTGCCGCACACTTAACGGTTACTTGAACCGCTCCGTAGGTATAGATTTGGTACTAAAAATCAATACTAAGAATCGACTTAAGTAACTGTTAACGGCTCTGAGTGCGGCAGTTAGATGCCCATTGACCTTTCTTTTCGAGATTTCTGTTACTTAGTTCAATACAATAACATCTGGTTTTATTTGATTATAATAAGGACTGGTTATTGCCCGCGACTTCGTCCGCGTCAAACTCGTCAACTAAAGAAAATCATGTATTTAATTTTTTGCACGGGCCCTTTATTCTAAAATAAATGTAGCCAAGTTAATCCTTATAACATTAGCTATCTGGGAGTTAAGTCCCTTAGAAATCGGTCCAGCCGTTTCGGAGATTAGCCGGAACTAACGAATTCGTTTGAAGGGTAATGTTTTTCTTGTCTATTTTGAACACTATTATTTTTCTGGTTTAAATATTTGATATTATCGTTTTCCGTTTTCAGATTGTCAGGCAGGTGATAACCAAACACTTCATTCCACGAACGTGCACGCAATTCAAAGTTCGGGTAAGTGCCTTTTAAATATTTGAAAAAAAATCTTATGTCTCTTACATGACAAGTTCAAATTCCATTGGAACTCATACTTTTTTGGACCTTTTTAATGCAAATTATCATATACTAGCTGACCCCCGGGGCTTCGCTCCCGTCAACTGGCTACCTACCTACCCTGCCTGTCCTGCCTACCCTGCCTGTCCTACCTACCTACTAATTTGTATCTATCATCAATAGTTTTCTCAGCGCACGCCAAAGAATGAATTTTATAGGCAACATTTTGCTACCTTGGGTTACATTATTGCAATTTTCATAAGGATCTCTAATTTTTTTGAAAATATATTATAGCCTATGACACTCAGGAATAATGTAGCTTTCCACTGGTAAAGAATTTTCAAAATCGGTTCAGTTGATCCAGAGTTTAGATTACCCCTTACAACGTCACAAACTCACAAACCCACAAACTTTACCTCTTTATAATAATAGTATAGAAAAATCAGCTTAAAATACACAACCAATGACTCTATCCTCTGAACTGAATACAAAGATGAGACTGTCCATGATCTGCCTCTGTAGGATTCTGGAGTTTTTGGTCACATTGCCAGAACGGCTGACCACAACCTCGAACAGTTGATGGTAACTGGCAAGATCGAAGGGAAACGACCTAGACACCGCAGTCCAATAAGATGGTCAAAACAAATCCGACGACACGGTTGGCTTAGATGTGCATAACTCCAGCTTCCTCATAAGTGCTAGAATAATTCTATCTGTGCCAATATTTAAGGCATAATAGCAGCAATCAAAGTACCGAGTCTTAATTTAGCTGCCATAATAACTTCGTTAATATGAGTCGTTTAGTATGTGTCAGCTGGAGTGACGTCACCCCAGCTTCCTCATTCAATACAGGCAAACCAGTGAGATTAGGCTTTTGGACTATAGTCAGAAAAATAAGGCATAATAGCTGCACATGGAATAAAAGAACTGAACGATAATACGAAAAAGTGTTGAAACTACGATCAAAAAACGTGTGTGTAAGCTGGAGTGACGTCACCCCAGCTGCCATGTCATATCTTCCCAACAAAAGAAGTTATGATTATGTAATATAGCTCAAAAATTAAGGAATAATAGCTGCCATTGGCAGCAAAATTTTCAAACGTCTGGTCAAAATACTCTTTAAGTTATTAAACCGACAAGTATGTGTAAGCTGCGGCAACGCCGCTCCGTGCCTCCTCCGAAGTAATAATTTGATCTTTTTGGCGCGGAAACTATTTTTTGTTTACTACGTGGAAACTACAAAGACTAGAGATTTGAAAATTTTGCTGCCCGTGGCAGCTATTATTTCTTATGTTTTAAGCTATAATGCATAATCATATCTTCTTTCGTTCGGAAGATATGACATGAGCAGCTGGGGTGCCGTCACTCCAGCTTACACATACTTGTCGGTTTAATAACTTATAGAGTATTTTAACCAGACATTTGAAAATTTTGCTGCCAATGGCAGCTATTATTCCTTAATTTTTGAGCTAGAATACATAATCATAACTTCTTTTGTTCGAAATATATGACATGGCAGCTGGGGTGACGTCACTCCAGCTTACACACACGTTTTTTGATCGTAGTTTCAACACTTTTTAAGTATTATCGTTCAGTTCTTTCCTTCCATGTGCAGCTATTATGCCTTATTTTTTTGACTATAGTCCAAAACCCTAACCTCACTGGTTTGCCTGTATTGAATGAGGAAGCTGGGGTGACGTCACTCCAGCTGACATATACTAAACGACTCATATTAACAAAGTTTTTATGGCAGCTAAATTAAGACTCCCTACTTTGATTGCTGCTATTGCCTTAAATATTGGCATAGTTAGAATTATCCTAACACTTATGAGGAAGCTGGAGTTATGCACATTTGGCTTAGTGGTTGAACAATCGACTGCTGCGCTGCGTATCGCGGCTTCTATTCCTGGACGTAACAAAAATTTGTATGGGCTACACATCGAGCACATAGCCTCTAGACGCCTAATAACAGGCGAGCGAAGTCTGTCAACACATATGACTAAAAGGATCATATACAGGTAATACTGGTCGCTACTCGACTATTTAGAATTAGTAGCGACCACTTCTGTGAGCCGTAAACACTTCCGTGACAGTCAATAAAAAAAATATGAAATAAATATTATAATGCCCTCTAGTACAATAAGTTGCTATGGTAACAACAGCCAGACATCGAGTTTCCGAAAAAATAACATAACATTTCATTGATAAGTTAATAGTTACATAAACATAATTAGATTTATTTTCTAATATTATTTATCGGAGTTCATATTATACTGGTCAAGTTTGTAGGTGAACACGCCCACCGCATGTTTGCGTCTCTTTCTCTTTAAATTATTTTTTTCGCTATCTCTTGTTGTCTATAATTTCGTAAACAAAACTAGTGCAGCACCATATCCTATGACCAAATCTGTTATCGATAGAAATAAAAACCTTACAGAAAAAACTATACAGACATTAAATTGAATAGTTTATTAATTGTGAAACGATTTTTTGATTACGTTTTTTACTAATA
This sequence comes from Orthosia cruda, assembly GCA_964057195.1. Lineage (NCBI taxonomy): Eukaryota > Metazoa > Arthropoda > Insecta > Lepidoptera > Noctuidae > Orthosia > Orthosia cruda. Next base: position 31,120,457 of record OZ059839.1, read on the forward strand.
TTTAATATTACTATATTTAAGAACCAACAACCGAAAAAAAGTAGGTTTACCTTTAGAATTTTCTTTTTTTCTTTTTTTAGTTTTAGCATTTTATGTTATTACTAAAATGTTAAAACGCCGTATAATTAATAATAAAAAAGGTGAAATTAATTTTAAAAAAATACAAATACTATTTATAAAAATCGATACCTTCCTGGTTTTATTTAATCCTGTCCCACCCTTAATGATGCGTATGACCTTGGTAAGGGACCAATCAGAGCGCAGTACCCCGTGCCTCATACCTCAGCTAGTTGACAGAATTGTTTTGATGTATTAGATCAAGCATTAGGCGTCTAGTGGCTATGTCGTCGATGGGGCTACAGATTGTTGTTGCGGCGAGCTTATTACGTAAGAAACAGCAAGCGGCAATAATTGTGCAATTATTGCGCGACCAATTTAATGAACTGGCTAGTACTGAGGCCTTTAAATCAAGTCTTTTTTTTGCAGTCACTTTTAACAGAAGCTTACATATACATATTATACCTGTCCAATGATTTATAAAATGTATCGTTTGTCTAAGTAACCATAACCAGCTTATGAAAACTGGCCAAGTGCGAGAAGGACTCGCGCACAAAGGGTTCCCATACCATTATCGCAAAAAACGGCAAAAGCGTCACGTTTGTTGTATGGGAGCCCCACTTAAATATTTATTTTATTCTGTTTCTAGTATTTGTTGTTATAGCGGCAACAGAAACGCGATGATTGCACAATGTCTGCGCAATTATTGCTGATTGCTGTTTCATACGTAATAACCTCCGGATCTGGCTATCTTGTGTATCGAGTAATTAGGCAAACATTCCAAGTGCTCTCCACGACGAAAAAGACAGATGTAGAGGGTACAAATTGGTGAATGAAACGCTGTCTACTACGGCTGGGAAATTCGTCGGTAATGAGGAACACCACGCGATTTTTAAACAAATCTCAAAATAAATTTTATTTATCATTTTCGCCATTTATGTTGTTTTACCAACAAACAAGTTTTATCTACGGAACTAGGTAACTAGTTCCGTATATAAAACTTGTTTGTTTCCCTCTTGTATTACAGATTTACGGCGAACCATTCCTCCCGGGCAGGGACACAATGTCTCCGTTCCTAGCTCGCTACCAGCCCGGCCGGGTCATCCGCTCGGAGCGCATGTTCAACTTCATTCGGTTCAACGTTCCCCCGTCGCACTACGCACAGCTCATGGCTATGGACGGCACTGTGCTGAGTAAGTTGTACTTCTTGTTTACTCCGGGTCCGGTTAGGGTTCTATCAGACAGAGAGCGGTCACGCGGTCAAGCGTTCAAGAGGTCAGTTTTGCGTTTGATGTGTTGTATTACGTTACATAGATATACCCACACAAGAGGCATTCTGACCGCGTCGGTCAACCAGAACGCATGCGGTCGCCCAATGAAGTGAACAATTTACGTTATAAATCAGTGATATTCAAATTCGTAGATCATCTAACTAAAGTGTTGATATTTTGAACTATTTATTTTATAAATCAAATTCAAATGTCAACACTTCAGATGAGCAACGAATGTGAGTGTCATTGATTTATAAAATAAATAGTTGAAAATGTCAACACTTCAGATGAGCAACGAATGTGAGTGTCATACTCACATTCGTTGCTCATCTGAAGTGTTGACATTTTCAACCGTTTATATTTAAATCTGATATTATTCTTATTCATTGAAAAATTTAACTGTTGATTATAATATATGGTGTTGATATTTTGATTGTTGATGTTTTGGTAAAAATTAAAGAAATTATAGAAAAACCGACCAAAACTTCGTTTGTCACACCTGGCAGCACCTCATAATATTTAATGTATAAATTGTATCTAGTACTTGTTTTTCTCTTTTCAGTTAATTAATTTCTTCGGAGTTTGTTTTATTTCAGACTTATTAGTTTTAGTAATGAACGAGTTCTCCAAATTAGTTTTGTGGTTATTTTGCTATCAAAGTTACGCTTATCTAGAATTTGTGTCAAAATAGGAACATACAAGTGTTAAAAGTTTTTGTAATGGCCTATTTAGTAGCTTTAATTTGATACACATATTGTTAGGATAACAAAAAAGAAATAGTATCACCTCTTTATTTGAGGGGGTGGCGCTATATTTAAAAATTATAATTATGATTGAGACGAATCCAACGACACCTCATATGTCATAATCCGTCAAGCCGTTTGGGCTGTAGAGCGTGCTATAGAAATGGACATACATACATACGCTCGAGAAACATTACCCTCCCGCAGTCGGGTAAAAAAGGAACTAATCTTAACTATCTTCTTCCTAGACGGCGCAAAGCTCGTCATCCGCTCATCGGACCTGCCGCGCTACAATGTGTCGGAGCTGGCGCTGGCTGGCATCGACAACGGGGAGCTACCTGTTGATGAAGCCATGGACGTAGAAGCTGAGGAATGGAAAGATATGATGTAGGACTATCCTTAATCCTTTGTATGACGTGAATGTATCCAGGGGAGATGCTAAGGGGCACAAGCCAAAAAAGTATCTGAGTTTTTTTCTGACAAATATTAAAGTGAACTTTATATTACAAAGGTCCAGTTTTTTGATCGGTAGTTAACTCAACTAATGGTTAACTATGCCAACCAATGGTTTCAAATGTAGGTAAAGCGGGTTTATTAATTAATTGTTTGTCAAAAAAAATTCAAATAATTAGCTCTAACTTATTTGATGTATCTGCCTAGCCTTTTCCCAATTACATTGGGGTCTGCTTCCAGTCTAACCGGATTTAGCTGAGTACCTGTGTTTTAAATGGAGCGACTGCCTATCTGACCTCCACAACCCAATAACTGGGTAACACGGTACCCCTTGGCAAGACTGGTGTCAGATCTCAAGCTTGTGACTACCCGTAACGACTGTCAAAGATGTTCAAATGACAGCCGGGACCAACGGCTTAACGTGCTTTCCGAGGCATGGAGGAAACTCGGTATGTTGAAATGGTCACCCATCCACGGACCGACTTCGTCAAGCATTGCTTAACCTTGACGATCGACCCGTGCGGCTGTTATTATCTTGTCATTATTTGACCATTTGTGATGTAAAAAAATTTACTAACCAAACCAAATTTAAATTTGGTTGACCTAACTTCAGATCAAAACACTGGGCATTGGTCTAAATATTTTTTTTATGACGGCATTACACTATTTGAGATACAACTGTGACTTATTTTATTTCTACTAATATTATAAATTCGAAAGTTTGGATGGATGTATGTTTGTTACTCAATCACGCCAGAATGGCTGAACGGATCTTGATGAAATTTGGCACAGAGATAGATTATAGTCAGGAAAAGCACATAGGATACTTTTTATCCCGGGATATTTTTCGACATTCACGCGGGCGAAGCCGCTGGCAGACGCTAGTTAAAAAAGAGATGTTGTGACCAAGCTCCTCCCAAACGTCAATCCTGGATCCGCCACTGAATGTAACTGTATTTACACATATATTACAAGAACTATCTTTGCCCACGGCTTAGGTTGTTTTTAATATCACGCGGATTTGCTCACGCACGCGGGCTTTACAATATGAAATTGTTATTTGCGGGTACTACGAATGGGCCAATCCCGCGTGCGTGAACAAATCCGCATTATACTAAAAGGTTGTGATGACAACTCGTCACACTAGCTATGTCGTCCCTATCCTTAATAGGTCACTTTCACTAATACGTCACTTTGTACATGTAGTCAGCTTCCCAATTTGTCTCCAGCCGTATTAAGTCTGTTTCCCAACTCGTCCGACGCTTATGTACACTTAAGCACAAAATATCTAACATTTTCATCACAACAAAATTTTACTAAAAATACTAGTGCTACTTTTTAGAAAGTAGGTAATCTTAATATTTAGGAAGAGACTAAATGGCACGAAGTTGAAGTCGAAAAAAAAACTATTTAAATTCGTTTTAATAAAAAAAAAGGATAAAATGACATCGCCGAAAACCGAAATATGAAATTCAATGACAAAACCCAGCTTTTTTTATGAATAATAAGGCCAACAGGCAACCAACCTCTTCTTTTTCTCATTTTGTACCTTACAGTACATTGAACAAAGCGTCGGACGAGTTGGGTAAGAGATGAAATACGGATTGAGACAAATTGGGAAGCTGACTACCTGTACAAAGTGACGTATTAGTGAAAGTGACCTATTAAGGATAGGGACGGCATAGCTAGTGCGACGTGTTGTGATCACAACCTACTAAAAACTTCGTCAGGCCACGTTTCCACTTGCAACCAGCTCGCAATCAAGCTACATTACATTGCAGGCCACCGAGGTATAAATAATGCATCATGATCATCTGCCTGCCCTTATCCCATGTTACTTGTTGTCGGCGCAACACTTTTTCTTCTTCCATACCGTCCTGTCCCCAGTCACGCTATCACTGACTCCCTTTTCTTTCATATCACTCCTCACTCAGTCAATCCATCTTTTCTTTGGCCTATCCCTCCCTCTCCATCTATCCACATGGATGGTGCCTCGCAATGCAATTAAATTTGCATGAGAGTTGCTTGCAAGTGGAAATGCGACTTTATCCTACAGGGACCGTGCATTTTTCAATTAAGCTGTATTTGAAGACACGGTTGGCGTAGTGGTGGAGCGATCGGCTGCTACGCTGCGTGTCGCGGGTTAGATTCCCGCACGGAACAAATATTTGTATGGCTTACAGATAGTTGTTCCGGATCTGGGTGTCATGTGTATGTGAGTTTAAATGTTTGTAACGTCTGAATGTCGAATTGTATAGAGTTGCAAAACCATTTTTTTTTTTGATATTAATTAATTTTTTCATTCTAAAAATACCAATACGGAAATCTAAAACAAGTGCAACAAACCTCTCTCCCCCCCCCCTGCCCCTCACCGCTCACATTTCTCAGAATTCAAAAACCTTATAAAAAATATCACCGCTGTGCCGGTCGGAGTGGGGGGTGTTAGGTTATTTTCGTTACGTAATTTCTGGATTCAGTCTCCACGCTCAAGGCCCGCGATAGAAGCTATGCAATTGCTTAAAAATATGGCACTCAACGATAGTGTTGCTTTGTATCAGTGCAAGACTAGTGTGTAAGTTTAAAGCTTGATGTTGTATTTTCGTCTGCGTCTAGGTAAAAACGATATAATGTTTTGTTTTGTGTGGTGCAATGTCGTGAAAGATCTTTGAATTTTAAGAATAAACTAAGTTTCAAAACTGTCTCGTCTCGTTTTTTTTTAAATAATCTTTAGGCTCGCGCTTGACCACTATCTCAACTGATGGTAAGCGATGATGTGGTCGACGGTGAAGCACGCTTGCCTAGAAAAAACCTTTTTAATCTTGACTTAATGACTCCTAGATTGTAGCTATCATCCAGGAAACTCCGGCAAAGAATGCCACTATAATTTTTTATACAAAAATAAAAATGTAGTCTTGTTAGTAATCATATTATGCCGTCGCCGTCACTATCGTTTTGTTAAAGTTTTACCGATGACATTTATTCGATTCGATTCGACGATTCTATTAGTTTAAAAATTTTCGGGAAGGACTATATCTTTGCTTCAGCTTACCAATCCCCAAACTTGCAGCTCGAACGCAAGGACTTAGATATTTTATTTTCCCTGGGGCCTCATGTTATAATAATGGGAGACTTTAACCTTTTGAGCGCCACGGTCTTCTATAGAAGACAACCGTTTCCGTGCTCCCCACGCCACGTCTTTATTAGAAGACAACATATAATCTTATCGTTTATTACATTAAAATACATGAACAAATGCTTTGTGCGTATTGCTACTATTGTCTAAAACCCTAAACTTAATGTTTTATTTCAATAGTGGTCTTTGTTTATATAAAAAACAGAAAAATAATACCAGCCAAAATTTTTGCCGTGCCCCAGGCGCCGTAGTCTTTATAGGAAGACGCCTAGTGCTGTGATTACTTGATTAAGTTTCTAAAGTGTCGATATACACAAAAGTTTAAAAAAAACACTTTTATTTCGAATCAACATGTTGAGTTTTGAAATAAATGCGATCCTTATGGAGAATGTAAGTAATTTTGCTAGCCCTTACACATATATTTACTTAAATCTTAATACACACAAAGCCGGACTTTGGTTAATACTGATATCGATATTAAAAGATCCCGCCCGCGATACTAGCATACAGATGCCTCATCCCATACAAAGAAACGGTGCCGACGTAACTGGCGTTTTTCATCTGATTAATCTTGTTATTTTTGTAAGTACATCAATCGCGTTCGATACCGTTTTAAGGCAATAGATGGTGTTAACATCGACTAGCAAGTAAAAGGGTTTACTAGGTTCGTGAATATGTTTTTCTTTAAATACAGTAAAGGTTTGTTTTATAGTAATTTTTTGCACGTTTTTACAGTTTTTTTTGCGCCAAAATGTGTTACAATGCAAATTTTAGCAATCGAGTGGAATGCCTCAGAAATATAATAATGCGCCATCTATTGGCATCAATTTAAAATGATTCATCAAAAAATCTTTGAAATGTGAATTAAGAGCCAAATATTACATAATTTTGTACTTGGGAGAATTGATTAAACAAGAACATAAAAATTTTATGTTCGATTCCAGAAAATGTTACTAAACCCACAATTCTATTGAATTGTGTGTACAAGTCGCGCCATCTAGTGAGATTTATTTGAACCAAATTTTCTTTCTTAGCAATGATACCCCGTGACTCCGTGTAAAGTTGTAGTCTTCCTGGTTATATTTATTTCTATGTTTCTGTTTTATGTCACAAATGAAAGTTAATGATAATAAAAAGTTTAAAATAGGATTATTATTTTAACAAATGGTCACAAAAATGCTACTCATTGGCAGTTTTAACAGTTTTTCTCAAACTCGAATGGAGGGGGCGCCACTATCAAGGTTTTGCCCCGATTCGAAAAAATCGTAGACCCGGGCCTGTCTGGCTTGGCCAGATTAGAATTTATATCTCGAAAATTAGAGTAACTAGCGAAGATCTATTTTTTCCCAGATTTAGTCGCCAAATATCAGAATTGATCGGTCACTGGTTAGTTAGAAGGGTTTATAGTGTCATTCTGAATTTCGACAGTTAATTATTTCGACACAGTCTTAATTTCGAAAAACAATAGTTCGACAACTCATTGCTTTGACAGAACATATATTCGACTAGCATTAGTTCGACAATTATACTTCGACACCGCACGTCTTCGATAAACACTACTTCGACAAAATCCTTCCTCGATATGCACTTGTTCGGCGATCTCTATTTAGACGGAACATACCTTCGACATAATACGGCTCTGAAATGTGACAATAATAATTGAATTTCGCTATATATGAAGCTATCAAAAAGTTGTAGGCAGTGACCAATCTAAAAGGAAGAAAACAAAATCGATGAGGCAGGGCCGTCTTTAACCTATTGGAGGCCCTGGGCACATTAGGATAATGAGGCCCCTATACATTTATTGCCGAAAAACATATGACTGACTACAATACCTTCTTGCCTATTTGTTTTTGCATGCGCGAAGCTACTCTACTCTCGCCCGAAAATCAGGCTTGCCAATTTCAGCATGTACAATTTATATAATGGTAACACTGCTTTAAGGCTGGGTTATTCGAGCCTGTAGGAGTCAAAAAGGCTACCATTGCCCGCGAGACATTACGAAAAAAAAAATAACAGGTCAAGTGCGAGTCAGAAAATGATCCTTGATTTTCCTCTTGAAGACATTCAGTGAAGGGTTGTCGCGTAGAGAATGTGGTAGAGAGTTCCAGAGACGCATTGCAGTAACAGAGAAGGAGCCATCATAGCTGCTGGAAGTGTGACGTGGGTACGAAGAAGAAGAGAAGTAGAAGTGCGACAAGGTTTATCCCTCGCGACAAAGTACCCAAAGCGTTCACGAAGGTATTGAGGAGAATTAGGATTGTGTAGGATAGTATAGAGAAGAAATAGGATATGGGTATCTCGACGACGCCGAATTGGCAGCCACTTCAATTTAGTCCGAAACTCCGACATGTGATCGTATTGTCCCATTTCAGAGCAGTATTATGTCGAAGATATGTTCCGTCGAAATAGAGATCCGCCGAACAAGTGCATATCGAAGAAGGGTTCTGTCGAAGTAGTGTTTTTCGAAGATGTGTGTTGTCGAACGTCATATTGTCGAACTAATGCTAGACGAACTATTGTTTTTCGAAATTGAGACTGTGTCGAAATTCAGAATGACACTCGGGTTTGTAGGTGGCCGATCTGGAGGGACTTCCTGGCTTCGCCACATTTATATCTCAAAAACTAGGGCACCTAGCGAAGATCGGTTTTCTCCCAGATTAGTCGCTAATTAGTCGCCAAGTCACAGATTTAGTCGGTGTGTAACTAAAAAGATTTTAAAGAAATGGAACGTGGACGTGACGCGATTAGTCAGTCGATCCTTGACCAGCCAACCGCGCGTTCGGAATGTTGCCCGCGTCCCGCTTAGTAACCAAAAATATCTAATAAACGAACTTGCCAAGTTGCCGGCACGTAACTTGGCAAGTTCTAGAATGTATAAGACCGCTTTCTCGCACCACTTGAGCTTACTCACACAGCTCTGGAAGAAAGAGTCGCATTGTTTCTCAGTTCTTTCCTACTACGCCGTTTTGCCCCACTGTTTTGTTAAAATACACACTACGCCGCCCGTGTTACTGTGTTTGACAGAAACAACAGTTTGCTTAGAGTATTTTAATGGTTTATCAAAATTGTGTCAGGGCTAAGGACAGAAGAAATTAAAGAAAATATTTATGAATAAATGTTTTATTTCAGATCTTTAAAAAAAAAACAAGTAAATTGACAAAATAAATAAATGTATTGTAATTATAAAAATGCATAACCAATGCAACATGGTGCAATAAATTGTCATATAACATATATATTAATTTTCACGTAAAAAAGCTGTAGATAGCTAATCGCACAGAACTAAACACGGACGTCTTGACCATAGATGATCCACAGACAAAACGCTCTAGCACATTGGAATGGACAATCGGTGGATAAAGAAATACTGTTTAAATTAAAAACTATTTTGCAACATGAATTGACTATTCATAACATTTAAGCACAAAACAGTGAGCGAAATACAAAAATATGTTTTTTTTTTGTTATTTTAGTCAATTACACAAATTTAATACCCGTATAGTGAAAACGAAGTCACCATAAGTTAATCCTTAATTAATAAAATATTTTTTTTGTGACTTAGACGTATGAATCTCACATACACTTACTTGCAAAAAATTGTACTCACTATACATTTTAAATAACATCTTAGTTTTTTTTTATGCAGGGAAGTGTAACAATTCTTATATAAAAATGACGGCAACATTTAGTATATTTTTTTCAATGTACATTTTGCGTAAATAGGCCCTAGATACATAAGAATAAGGCATGTTTAGGCTTGACGTTTATGAGTAGACTGTGCGATTCAGCCATTCTTCGAGGGAGAAGGTGGCGTATTCACCGCCGGATGACCTCCCCTTGAACGTATCTGTAAAACAAATTGTGTACATTATTATTTGAGTCGGTTTTGGCGCGAAAGTTAACAGTTAGCAAGCGTATTAGTGCGGCGGGACATTTTACATAGTATGTTTTGGAATGTGATAATTTTAATATGGATCTGAAAACGTTGAATTAGATACTTGTAAAATGTCCAGAAGAAGTGGAGGGGTTACTGTCTGCGAATAGTTTTGTATTTAATTAATTATTCAAAAAACAAGTTTATTTTGCAAATCAGTAGAAGTGTTTCTGTATATATATTCTGACGTACTATCGCAAACAATAATAACATGGTCGAAGGCTGTGTAGGAAACATTTTCTTTTGCAAAATTCAGTTACATGAAAACGTTTGCGCTTTTGGTCAAAAAGTTTATGAAGACAAGATTCGATTGGAATGATAATTTAGTAATTTTTAAAGTTTCTTCAATATCCAAAAGATTTTCTCTTTTATTTACTATTATTTTAAAACATCGTAAATGCTACAGTGGTTAATGGATCGCTTTTTTGACGTTCAAAAGTGCCGCTGAATGGCCTAATTGAATAAAGAAATTGATGATTTCTGATTTTGATCCTTTATCTAAATAAATACTTGAATTTTTGTTTTATCCGTGTTTTTATTATATTTACCAACAAAATACGATCATTTTTGAAGCAGTTGATGGCAGTCATTTTTGATCCTACCCTCTTGAAACAGTCTGCTAAGAATACCTTTGCCTTTTTATGAGAGGCTCGCGTTTGACCACTATTTGTTTGTAAGCGAATGTGGTCGGAAATGAAGCACACTTGTCTAGAACTCAAAATCAAAAGTTCATTTCAAATAAACCTTATAGGTACTTTTAAATTGTCAAACAAAATATGAATCTGGATGAATGGAGAAGAAGGGCAAGAAACTCCACGGAGACTCTTTTCAATCAAATTTAATTACAATTATAGTAACCTTTTCACTGATATTAAACTTTTTGACCTAGCAACACGTCATACTTGACACCTGGCAACATTTCTGCCACAGCCTATGATAAGTGAGAGAGCAGTACAGTGACGTAACATCCTGTAAGTATATATTACGTGGTCGTGACGTGGTCGACGCCGCTCACTTGTTCCACTGTAGCTCGCGCTCCAGGTTCTCGAGAGGCTCGTTGTTCGCTGTTGTTATTATTTATTGTAGTAATTTTTGTTATAGCACACATTTTTATTGTACAGTCAATATCATAGAATTCACATGCATACTTATATTTTTCTCATACGGGGGTAGAAAAAATCAACATAACGTCACCTGTTTCAATCTTAACATATATCATAGAATTTATTCGTCTATAATTTCTTTTACAATGTTCTCGTTATATTGCCAGCCTTGTTTTAAAAACTCGCTAACCATACAATGATTAGCATATTCTAATTCTCCATAGAAAATTTGAATGAAGAATCAGTGTTTAAACGAATCAAGTTTGAAAGTTTTATGTATAAGGCTCTTCAAGTTTCCAGAGCTAGTTAGAATAAGTTTGAAGATATCATCTGATTAGCGTTTTCACAATCATGTTTGGGTCGGCTGCTTCCGTGATTAGACCTATCATACTGTATGTATCAGAATATTAGGCTATGAAAAAGATGGATGAAAAGAGATTGCATGTAGGTATGTAGCAGAGATGAGAATGTAGAGATGGATTTGTGGAGTGACGAGAATAGATAAAGTGAGTAATTATTATATTACTGCAAGTTTGTCTTGATAAGGTCATGTGATGAGGAGGCATGCAACGCATGCTATTAAAAGAGTTATGAACATAAATAATGTGGATGGATGGAGAGGGAGGGGACGGCCAATGAAAAGATGGATAGACTGTAAGGAGTGATATGAAAAAAAGGGAGTCAAAGTGGAAGGAGAAAACGATGATGATGATGTTCGAGTCGGCTGCTAGTCTAACCGATAAATACTAGTATTTTACATGGAGCGACAATCTATCTCACTTCCACAACCCAGCTGCTGAATAAACGAATTTTAAAGATATTACGTTGTAATATGTAGCAACGATAATCAAGATAGTTTTACTCATTGACTGTTACTACTAAACTGACCACTTATTCCTGATGTTGACTGTACAATTTTATTTATATACCTACATACCTATAACCTATGAAGAAATCTTTCATCAAACCTGCGCTACTGTACTTACATCGGTGTATTTAAGAAAAGTAAGAAAATACGATCACAAACATTAACAACAACTACAGGGGAAGCCAATTAATTATACGAGTCAATGTACCAATATCTAGACTTCTACACAGATATATTAAAATTAACAAACATTTTAAATATAATCACATCAAGATTCATGCACTATGGACATAACAATAACTTGAAAACAGAAGCAGAAATTCTATGTTCGTGGCTACCCACCCGACCTCGACGCCAATCGCTACCATATTTGGTAAATAATTACTACTCAATTGGTACCAATTAGTACTTGAACAACAAAATTGGTACCTTAGTAGTTTTCGAGAAAATCGACTTTGAAGGTGGTCCTGCGGTAGTCACCCTTCATTCAGCAGGACTACCAGGCCAGCAGACCACCGGTAAATACAAATGTTTCAGTTCAATTTTTTTCACGAAATGAATCACATTTATATGTAGTAATTATTTGTATACTTAGAATAGCTGTAGCCTGCCCCCTTTTTTGGCGCTCATGGTGGTCCTGCTGAATGGAGCGTGACTACCGCAGGACCACCTTCAAAGTCGATTTTCTCGAAAACTATTAAGGTACCAATTTTGTTGTTCGAGTACTAATTGGTACCAATTGAGTAGTAATAATTTACATATATGGAAGCGATTGGCGTCGGGGTCACGGACATGAAATTCTGACTTCATTTTTATGATTCAGAAGAATTGGTTTTATGGAAATTATCACTGAAAGATTTATGTTATAATCTCAGTGTAGTGCACTTCAATTCACTACCCAAGATCTCTTAGTAGGAACATTAAATATATATTATTTATATTTGGGACAATCGCACCGCACTATTCTCAACGGCCATTTCTGAAAGCCAGAATCAACAGTGACGACCACCAGAAAAGCGCCGAGGCAATGAAGCTCGACGAAGTCCCGGAGAATGAATTTAACTGTCTTGGATCCCGCAACGAAATTAATCAGAAAATAATAACGGAGGAGTGGGAAAAAAACCCACTTCCCTCCATATCAAAAAGGAGATAGGACAAACAAGGCCAATAGGCACAAAGGGTCATTTACAACTGGGATAAGCCCAGTTGCCTAGCACCACGGCTAAAAATTAATATTAATGGGTCTTAATATTGTGAGCTGTTATATTTAATTCTAATAATAGGTATGGCGAAAACGCTTAAACGCACGGAAATTTGTTCTAATTTCTACAAGGTCCGTATAGTAAATAACTCTAGATGCAGCCTGTACATTATCCAACCATAATATTGGGTTCATTCTGCCAAAGAAAAGCAGGCACTTTAAATGTTGCTTATGGTACAAGTCGAAATACCATTAATTATTTTATCTACTTGACTAGTTACTCCTATCATTCTCACAATATACTAGCTACATTATATACAATAACTAATATTAATTGAAAGTATATAATGTATAGTTTTGTAAAACTCACCGATCATGGTCTTGAGTCGCACCGAACACATAATGAAATCGTCGAACGCAATGTAGCCGTCTGAGGAACCGTATCTGAAGAATAAAAATGTTATTATTGAGTGGCAATGTGTATTATAACAATAATCATATTTTTTACCAATGCTATTAGTTCTGAATGAAACCATTGACACAAATGAATAAATCAAAATTGAAAACATTGCAGATATTTTTGTCATCTGGTAATTCGTTCACTTGTTTGATTGGAATTCTGAGACTGAGTGCCTTTTCACATGCCCAGGGGGGTGACCACAAGCTCTTAGAGTAAGGTTATTTTGAGATTGAGTAAGTGACAGATGTATACACGTCATATACATCTGTCCCTTACTCGATCTCAAAATAACTTTACTCTAAGAGCTTGTGGTCACCCCCCAGGTTTCCGGATAGCCGGTGCCGGGTAACCGGCGGCGAAGTGTATGTATGTTTGGTTTCCCACGTACCGGCGTCCATGGCTATACATTCGTCGCCGGGTACCCGGCAACCGAGACGTGAAAAGGCACTTAAGGTTACGCTTATGAATGATATAAAAAATAATAAAATACAGTATAACCCTGTGGGAGAAATATACATTTTTTGGTCAATGTTATATGTGCATAACTCCAGCTGCCTCATAAGTGGTAGAATAATTCTACTTATGCCAATATTTAAGGCATAATAGCTGCAATCAAAGTTCCCAGTCTTAATTTAGCTGCCACAAAAATTTCGTTCTTCGTTCGGCAGATATGACATGGCAGCTGGGGTGACGTCACTCCAGCTTACACACACACGTTTTTTGATCGTAGTTTCAACACTTTTTAATTATTAATGTTCAGTTCTTTCCTTCCTTGTGCAGCAATTATGTCTTATTTTTTTACTATAGTCCAAAACTCTAACTTCACTGGTTTGCCTGTATTGAATGAAGAAGCTGGGGTGACGTCACTCCAGCTAACACATACTAAACGACTTATATTAACGAAGAAACGATATATCACGGGCATTTAACGCGATGAATCGATGATTTCGATTGTTGATCATCGCGTTAAATGCCCGTGATACATTGTTTCTCAATTATGAAACGCGAAAGTTTTAAAGTTTATATTATAGAAGTTTTTGTGGCAGCTAAATTAAGACTGGGAACTTTTATTGCAGCTATTAATGCCTTAAATATTGGCATAGGTAAAATTATTCTACCACTTATGAGGAAGCTGGAGTTATGCACATCAATGTTATGGTAACATAAGCAGCATTGATAATTTCAAACTTGTATAATCTGCTGGGTATAGGACCGGTCTCCTCTCTGTCATATTTGCCGTTAGGTCTTACAACCAGATCTTTGCTGTGATTTTGATTATATCGACGGTCTAAACCGAATTTGCACGTCATTGGTGACTATAAAAAACTTTTTGGTTGGAGACTTATGTCCAGCAGCAATGGAATATAAATATGATTTCACTGGATCATCATCGAGAAGTTCACTACTAGACATAGGCACAGATAATATAATACTAGCATACAGATGCCTCATCCCATACAAAGAAACCCAGCCGACGTAGCTAGCGTTTTTCAACTGATTATTTTTTGTAAATCGATCGCGTTCGGTGCTGTTCTGCGGCGATAGATAGATCACCATCTATATCCGTGGAACGGAACCGAACGCGATCGATTTACAAAAAATAATCAGTACAGTACGTTGGCACGGTTTCTTTGTATGGGATGAGACACCACTGACATAGGTCAGTACCAAGTGTCTTCGGATATGCATCCCGCTATCCCGTGTGGTATGTCTTCCAAGCTTACGCTAGTGGAAACTCATTAGAAATTTAAGATTTGCTTAGTCTTCGAGTTGGAATATTGACTGTAAGTTACCTGTGAGCGAGTACATTGAGCACGTGAGCGTTGACAGTGTAGCCAGCTGAGTGGAGAGCGTCGCGGAGGTGGTGTGCGGGGATGGCGCCGCGGCCTTCTGTGTCGTACAGACGGAACACAGCCTGAAAGAAAAGGTTGTAATGTTAAATGGCTAATTATTAGGAAACTGAACTACCAGACATTTAAAAAAAAATGTCTATGAGTTGAGATTTTGACATGAGAATTCAGACAGAAAACAAAATAAAGTCTGACTGGAAAAAATATCCAGAAATCGAACCGGATCGATATTTTATTGCAAAATATACACTACTAGAGGACGCCTCGCGGTTTCACCCGCGTAGTTCCCGTTCCCGTGGGAATACAGGGATAAAAAATAGCCTATGTCACCCGGGGATAGAGAAGCTTCCCAACCGTGAAAGAATTTTTGAAATCGGTCCAGTAGTTTTGGAGCCTATTCGGTACAAACAAACAAACAAACAATCAAACAAACAAAAAAATATTTCCTCTTTATAATATTGGTATAGATTTATCGAAATGTCAAATAACTGCCTCGTTGGTCTTAAATGCTGAGTTTGAACTTAGGACGTGTTCACCAGCTCGAAGGACCAGAATCTGGATTTGTTCCTGGTTACAAGTAATGGCTTACGGCAGCCGAATTGCAAAAGTGAATTCGGCAAAGATAACAGTTTGGAACCTTCACAAAAACTACTTTACGTATTGCGTATTAAACACTGAAAAGGAAAGGAGTTGAACCTTTCCATGACCAATATTTTGACGTAGAATTGATTGTAAAGAATGAACGAAAGCGAAAGAAACGAGAGAGATGTCCTAATTATTTGGAAATAAATCATTCGAGTTTGATGAAACATAACGCAGTAGATGAACTTCAACTCAAAGGAGGATGATCGTACTCTTTCCAAATTAGTTTCGCAATGCCGAAAAAGTTGAATGACATGATTGTAACTCTTTGAAGGTTCCAAACTGTTTCCTTTTCCGAATTCACTTAGGTACGCAATTCGGCTACGAGTCGTCAGAAGCCAGTTAGATTGTGGAGGCTCCATGTACTGGTATTCAGCTAAATCCGGTTTGACTGGAGGCCAGCTTCAACATAGTTGAGACAAGTTTAAATAAAACACTACAAAGTGAAAAATAACTTCAATTTCGGAAGTCGGTGTTCCTGTTTTGGGATCTTCGTTTTTTGACAACGACTTCCGAAATTGAAGTTATTTTTCACTTTGTAGTGTTTTTGATTGGAAGTCGGTAGTATTTTTGGTTAAAAAGCTTTTTATTTTTCACTTTTTAGTTGTGGGTACATAACGGACAAATTCTCCAAAGTGAAGCCAGAATAGATTAACCCAGAAACATGAAACTTAAACAAAAAAAACGGTGGAATTAGAGTATACCAGGGTGAACTGTTCACACCTGCGTACCCCTTTAGAGCGTGCTAGTGTGATGTTATGAAATGATGTAAACAATAAACAGACATCCGATTGCAGCTATCCCGAGTGATTAGCCGCCATTTATTGAAGAGTTCTGATGTATATCTCCGAAGTTCTTCATCAGATCTAGATCCAAATTTAAATGGGACCACATGACATGCACCAGCTTTCAAATAAAAAAAGAATTATCAAAATCGGTTCACCCAGTAACAAGTTCTGAGGTAAAACAAATAAAAAAAAAATACAGTCGAATTGATAACCTCCTCCTTTTTTGCGAAGTCGGTTAAAAATAGAAATGTTTTATTGTTTTAGCTTACCCTCCAATTCCTAAGATCGATCCACAGAGTCTTGAACTCCTCAAAGCCGAGTCCTCCCGAGCCGTCCTTGTCCAACATCGCGATCATACTCCTGCACACGTCCTTCGAGAAGCCCTGGCCTTGAAGTTCTGGAATATTTGGTAGCGGTTAGAATGGGAATAGAGAGTAGGTGGACCCTGTGAGACGTGGTACTGAGTTTATGAGTTTTGGATAGTTTGCGATTTTTGCTCGACTGCGTTAAAAAGGAGGGTAATGTTTTGATGTGTTGCGACTGGTGAGTCTGAATCAAGTGGATTTTTTCGATTCAAGGAGTTGACCAAATGAAACTGTTCTTAAAGAATTTGGGTCAAAGGATATGCATGCCTGGGGGCAGTTTGGCCCAGTGATACTGGGCGTTTTGAAAAATTGGTTAAGGGCCTACGACCGCTTTAGTGCCGTAAAACGGTAACTTTCTAAAGAATACTCCTTAGTAACGGCTAAGTTAAAAGGTTTGAAAAAAATATATATTTATTAATGTTTCATGTACATTATTTGTGAAACATGGTTTTTAGGGCTCCGTACCCAAAGGGTAAAAACAAGACACTATTAATAAGACTCCGCGATCTGCCTGTCTGTCTGTCTGTCACCAGGCTGTATCTCATGAACCGTGATAGCTAGACAGTTGAAATTTTCACAGATGATAAATTTCTGTTGCCGCTATAACAACAAATACTAAAAACATAATAAAATAAATATTTAAGTGGGGCTCCCATACAACAAACGTGATATTTTTGCCGTTTTTTGCGATAATGGTACGGAACCCTTCGTGTTCGAGGCCGACTCGCACTTGGGCGGTTTTGTTCGTATAACAAATAGTTTTACTTTAAAAAAAATAATTAACAACACGATATTTCATCGCTACTTTTGGATACTCCTCCAAAACGACTTAAATGTTTAAAAATATTTGTGTACAGAAAATTGTGTGAGTCTATCTGGCAGGCCCCAACGAGATTTATCAACAGGTGATAGCTTTTCATAAAGACATTATTTTGTACCTAAAGAAAATAAATAAGATATATTTTGTACCTCGACAGTTTTTGATTGAATGACGTTTTTATGAAGTGTCTAGCTAGCGGGCCCCTTATGATTATTTTTGTTGTTATTATACTTTCAGAACGCCCAATAGTGCTCGGAGTTAGATACTATTATGTACCTTACAGATCCATAATTTCGACATTCTGTGAGCTACACTTCAGAAGATATTCGTTATTTAAACAAACGTCTAGCCAGCGGGCCCTTTTTAAAATACTACTCTTTTATAACATACAATAGTGTTAGTAGCTTGATACTATTATGTACCTTACAGATCCAAAATTTCGACTTTTTGTGAGCTACACTTCAGAAGATATTCGTTATTTAAACAAACGTCCAGCCAGCGGGCCCTTTTTAGAATATTACTCTTTTATAACATACAATAGTGTTAGTAGCTTGATACTATTTTGTACCTTACAGATCCAAAATTTCGACTTTTTGTGAGCTACACTTCAGAAGATATTCGTTATTTAAACAAACGTCCAGCCAGCGGGCCCTTTTTAGAATACTACTCTTTTATAACACACAATAGTGTTAGTAGCTTGATACTATTTTGTACCTTACAAATCCAAAATTTCGACTTTCTGTGAGCTACACTTCAGAAGATATTCGTTATGTAAACAAACGTCTAGCCAGCGGGCCCTTTTTAAAATACTACTCTTTTATAACATACAATAGTGTTAGTAGCTTGATACTATTTTGTACCTTACAAATCCAAAATTTCGACTTTCTGTAAGCTACACTTTAGGTGATATTCGTTATTTAAACAAACGTCTAGCCAGCGGGCTCTTTTTAAAATACTACTCTTTTATAACATACAATAGTGTTAGTAGCTAGATACTATTTTGTACCTTACAAATCCAAAATTTCGACTTTCTGTAAGCTACACTTTAGAAGATATTCATTATTTAAACAAACGTCCAGTCAGCGGGCCCTTTTTAAAATACTACTCTTTTGTATCATACAACAGTTCTAGGAGCGTGATACTATTATGTACCTTACAAATCCAAAATTTCGACTTCCTGCGAGCTATACTTTAGAAGATATTCGTTTCCAACCAACGTAAGAATTTAAATTTGCGTTTGCAATTTGCACAATACAATTACGTCTTTGCTTGTTATGCACATTTGCATTACTAAATAATTTTATCTTGGCTGATTGTTTTACAGGAAAAGGACAAATAACTATTTATTTTCTGTAATGTACTTACAATAATAAATGCTTAATAGTAAGTGTGTCTAGTTTATGTTAATTTTGGAGGCAACTTATAATTAAATTACGAGTGTAGATACTTGTGAATAACTTGTGTAACTAGATCTGTTGGTTGAATACTTATTGTGTGAGTCTATCTCAAAAAAGTTTAAAAAGGGCCCGCTGGCTGGACGTTTGTTTAAATAACGAATATCTTCTGAAGTGTAAGCTTACAGAAAGTCGAAATTTTAGATTTGTAAGGTACAAAATAGTATCATGCTACTAACACTATTGTATGTTATAAAAGAGTAGTATTTTAAAAAGGGCCCGCTGGCTAGACGTTTGTTTAAATAACGAATATCTTCTGAAGTGTAGCTCACAGAAAGTCGAAATTTTGGATATGTAAGGTACAAAATAGTATCATGCTACTAACACTATTGTATGTTATAAAAGAGTAATATTCTAAAAAGGGCCCGCTGGCTGGACGTTTGTTTAAATAACGAATATCTTCTAAAGTGTATCTCACAGAAAGTCGAAATTTTGGATTTGTAAGGTACAAAATAGTATCAAGCTACTAACACTATTGTATGTTATAAAAAAGATAGTATTCTAAAAAGGGCCCGCTGGCTGGACGTTTGTTTAAATAACGAATATCTTCTGAAGTGCAGCTCAAAGAAAGTCGAAATTTTGGATCTGTAAGGTACATAATAGTTTCTAACTCCGAGCACTATTGGGCGTTCTGAAAGTATAATAACAACAAAAATAATCATAAGGGGCCCGCTAGCTAGACACTTCATAAAAACGTCATTCAATTAAAAACTGTCGAGGTACAAAATATATCTTATTTATTTTCTTTAGGTACAAAATAATGTCTTTATGAAAAGCTATCACCTGTTGATAAATCTCGTTGGGGCCTGCCAGATAGACTCACACCAGAAAATTTGGTGGCTAGCATTTCTTCATAACTGAAATAGCATTATGTAAATATAAGAATATTTTGCAAACAAAACTGTCCAAAAGGAGGTTCAATATTGATATTCTGGTTCCTAGCGGGCGCACGGCCGGTACTGCGTTAATATTGGGAAGTATATACGCCTTAAGAAATATAAAGTTTCTCAATATAATATGTCAAAAATTGATGAAAATTTAGAAGTTTTTTTTTTTTTAATAAGTAGGAGGGTAACATTATGAAGTTTTATACAACTTAACTCAGTTTGAATTGCCGGCGCTTAGCACATCATCTATGATATAGGGGTCAGGACCAAATTTTTGACGTTATCGCACAACGGAAAATGTGTCACACTGGAAAATAAATGTAGCACCATATCATTATTAGGGTGTGTGATTTTAGGTAGGTAAGTGGTTTACGATTACGTCAGAAATTTGGTCCTGACCCATAGACTAATTAGGTTTGTGTTTTTCAAATAATAGTTTTAAAGCTAAATTGGATTCGTGAACTATAATTAGCTTTAATGATGTTTCTCTTTTCAGAGAATCCAGTTTTCATTTCACCGTTTCAACAATACATATGTTATATGTTTGCGGTTGTCGAGCTCTACTCGAGACGAAGTTAGATATGTTTTTCGGTCAGAATGAAGACTATGAAGTGTAAAAGCATGTTGGTGTTGGTTTGAAACAAGACAGTGTGACGGGTTGAAGGTAAACAAGGGTTGTCGGGACGAGATACATTAATCCGGTCGCGGCCATGGCAGTTAGCGTAAGAGAACGGCCAAGGATAATTAATTACAATCCTTTGATGCGATCTTCGCGCTTTATTCAATGAGGGTCTGCAGAGAAGATAGAATACCCTGACGTATCGCTCTCGCTGTTATATGTAAAATTCTTAATCTTGGTCCTTCGAATACAACTTTTTTAAGTATCACACTTAAAAAAGAATGAATTAATGAATTTTTGTACAAGCAATCGTCTCATCACAATAAAAACAGAAAATATCAAGAATAAATGAAAATAATCCAGAACGGCCTCCCAGGATCTTAGGTGAACGCACTCCAAATTATGGGTTTCTAACACCCATGAAATATAAAAATAAAATCATAAAAATAATTTCCTCTATCCCATTCGAAGTATTTATAAAAACACTATCGAAATATTTATATAAAATATGTATCTTAATAAGAAAATACTGCTCCACAACAAAATTCAGTACCACGTCTTAAAATAAAAACTTAACAATAATTTTATGGAAATGGAGGTGACTTAACTACCTACAATGAGTTAAAAATAAAATTAAAAGAAAAATAAATTCAAAATGCCCATTTTCGTTGACTTCCAATGTAACAATAACATGCGTTCAAGCGTAAAAACATACAAAATTTCCAAAATATAAATTTTTGAAAATTCCTACGTTTTTAAATTGTTAGTGGCGTTAAGCGGTCATAATACAAAATATTGCTCATAGATCCATAGACAAGACAATATTCTGCATTATTTGACATTGACATTTGACAGTACAAAATATAAAAAAATAAAATAGTGTCCGTGGTAACCTGAAAAATATAAATCATAAAAAAAACAAAAGGGGGGAAAATATATTTACATAATGAAAATAATAACAAAAACAGACATTTTAAATTGTGCCCTCCATTTCGATAAAAGGTGATATTATTTTAAGTAAAGCTGTGCATGCATCGTCGTTGCTGGCAACCTGAAAAAAAATCTTATAGGCATTAGTCAATTGCATTTACTAGGTATATTAATTTAGTAATCCATATAATAACACTATTTAGGATACTAAAAAACTGTCCTCCCGATTAGTATACCCTCATTGGTCCCAAGAAGTGAATAAAGTATTCAAATTCCCTATTTATTTATAAAATATCAAGAGTGATTCACTAAAAATATTAATTTTGGAAGGACCATAATTATTTAGAAAATTTTCAACTAACTCCAATACGTTTTGCCAGATTTCTACTGCGTTTTTTTAAATATATTTAAACGATATAAGATACATTTTCATATTGATCTGGCAAAGACTTTTGCTTCCTTGAGTTAAAAAGTGCTCCAAAGCTTCAACACCAAATATAATAATAGGGAAATAACCCTTGTTGATTTGGTGATTGAGTGATTCACTAAAAATATTAATTTTGGAAGGACCATAATTATTTAGAACATTTTCAACTAATTCCCAATACGTTTTGCCAGATTTCTACTATGCTTTTAGACAGATATTTAAATACATTTGAATATTGATCTGGCAAAGACTTTTGCTCCCTTGAATTAAAAAGTGCCCCAAAGCTTCAACCCCAACTATAATAATAGGGAAAGAGCCCTTTAGATAAGACATTTTTTTTTAAATAAGAGTTCCCCGTTAAGGTGCGCAAAACTAGTGACCCCAATATAGCTCATATATCCAATATCTGAAAGATTAGTAAAAAGAATGGTAACAATCGTTTGTAATTTTTTCTATTGCCTTTCAGAAGTTGGATGAGCCTTTACTATTTACATTGATCCAGTAGTTTAATTCATCGCTGGAATCCAGTGACTAAATTGATTTTAGATCAAGAATATAAATAAATAAACAACCAGAAATACATTAACTTGATAATAATAATTATATCTTTGTCGCTGTGTCCGACAATTGCCTGCTGAATATTATACAAGCAAAGTGGCAATAACCGATAATATAATAATAGCATACAGATGCCTCATCCCATACAAAGAAACCGTGCCGACGTAACTAGCCTTTTTCGTCTGATTAATCCGATTATTTTTTGTACATCGTTCGCGTTTGTTTCCGTTTCATGGCGATAGATAGATGGTGTTAGCAGCGACTTGCATTGAATGTTTGTAAAATTATCATTTTCTAGAATTGATCATAACAATTGTATGTTCTTGTTTAAACAACTCTCCTAAGCACAAAACTATGGAATATTGGGCTCTTAATTCACATTTCAAAGATTATTTGAACGGATCATTTAAAATTGATGCCAATAGATGGCGTGGTTTTAAATTTCACAGGCATTCCACTCGATTGTTTAAATTTGCATTGTAACACATTCTGGCACAACGAAACTGGTAAAAACGTGCAAAAAATACTATAAAACAAAACCTTCACTGCATTTAAAGAAAAAAATATTCACGAACCGAGTAAACCCTTTTACTTGCAAGATGCTGCTAACGCCATCTTTCAATCGCCGTGGAACGGTACCGAACGCGGATGATGAACAAAAAATATTCGGTTTAATCAGACGTAAAACGCTAGTTCCGTCGGCACGGTTTCTTTGTATAGGATGAGGCATCTGTATGCTAATATTATATTACCTGTGCTTGAACCAAAATACTGGACGAATGTAAATCTACCTTCAACTCCCCCCAAGCACAACACTATACCTGTCTGTGGTTGCGGCTGAGTCAGGTGCACGGACTCCTGGTTGTTCTGAGCTTGCATCTGCTGCAGATCGACCCCGACCTCCTTGCAGATGGGCGTGCACAGCGCACACAGCAGCTGCTCGAGACAGCTGGGCTCGGCGGCCCCCGGGGCGGTGCCCATAGCGGCCCCCGGGGGCGGGCCGCGCATGCCGCCCCCGCCGTCGTACGCGGCGCCGTGACGCATGGCTAGCTCTGTTGGGTAGGTGGATATGTGTCCTAGTGTTGTAGCTTTTGTATGGAGTATTTACACAGGCTTTTTGAGGTCATCCATACAGTTATTATTGTTTTTTTTATCTCATATATGCTCGCGCTTGACCACTATCTCACCTGATAGTAAGCGATGACAGCGATGTGATTTTAATTTGACCTTTGTCGGTCCAAGTTCTAGCTATCGGCTTTATAATTTAAATAATTTTAAAAGAGACTAAAGTTACACGTTACAAAGTAGAAAGTAACGGTTAGCACACACTGAATGGCAAAATGGTTGTTTTGCTCACTGCTTTTGAGTATTTCAAAAGCTGAAAATTCAAAACTGTATGAATAAACTCAGAAAATTAAATTGAGTACAAATACAGTAGAATTCGGATATAACGACCTTCAAGGAATCGGCGATACTATGTCGTACTAACCGGATGACGCACAAAACGGCGGTATTTTAGATAAATAAAACTTTATTGATTATTGTAGAATGAGATACGCCAAACTCCTTTGCGAGGGTTGCATTTGATTCACTGGCTTCTAATCGGTGTAATATTGCACTTTTTTTTTTCAATTGTAGAACACTTTCGCTTCACAGAAGTCATTTTGTCGAGCTTTGTGAACTTGTCATAACAGGTGACAAACGCTAACTGTGATTTAAGCGCGCCAATAACGAGTATTATTATAAATAAGTTGCTATAAGCAGTTGGTCGCTTAAACCGGAGTCGCACTAAACGGTTATATTTTCTCAATACCTAATTATGAAACCTAACTTGAGTAAGCATTATCGTCGCTAAAACCGGTTAGTCGTTATAAGCGAAGTCGTTACATCTGAATTCTACTGTAATTGCATTTGACTATATAATAAATTAACAAACTGTACATTTTCGACAACCTAATAAAAAATTACAAGATAAGTTACCTATTTTATTTTCCTAGCACTGTAAGATTATTTATTAATTACAATATATAGTGCAAACACTAATGGTGGATTACGGCCCATTCCCTCTCACAGAGAGGTGGCCTGTGTCCCAGCAGTAGGAACATTAAAAATTACTGATGATGATTATGACTTACCCCGAGTTTCTCAGCTCAAAATTATCGCAGAATTAATGTGACAAATTGTCAAGCACGCGTTATCTGCTGTGATTGGCTGTTAAAAATTCATTCAACCAATCACAGCTTTTGCAGCAACAATTTTGAGCTGAGAAGCTCGGGGTTAATCTACTTAAAAAGCGCACGCATTGCGAATATTTTTTATAAAAAATAATAATAATATACACAATTATTAAATAAAAACATTTGCCATTAAAAATTTTTAGAACAATTTTAGCAACAAAAAAAGTGTATATCTACGAATATATTAGAAAAAAGAAGTCTAAACAATAAATCGTGAATACTTACATATACTATACCTTGGCACGGTAAGCGTAACGAAACGAAAGCTGCGTTTAACTCGACACAAAGCGTTATCACATTGAGAAGCTCAAAAATGGGCATTTTAAAAGAGTATATGATAAAATTACAGATAAAATTATTATATTAGGCCTGCCTATTATAAAGTCGATTCATATTTCATCGCACAGAGTAAGAAATGACATATCAAAGATATAAAAATATAAAACAAAAATATTTCTTATTATAACAGAATGTGATGAATTTATGAATTGACTTTAAAACTTTGTTGCTACAATCAAGGAAAATATAGATGTCGGCACGTAACTTGGCAAGAGTCGTTAGATGCGCACAAGTCGTTTTTAGGTCTCTTTGGTTACCAAGCGGGACGCGGGGAACGTTTAGCACCGTTCTGAGCTCGCGATTGGTTGGTCAGTTGACACAAGTATCGACTGACCAATCGCGAAGCGTCCACGTTCCGTTCACTCTATATGGTGGATGGTCAGGAAATTACCCCGTCTACGCCAAAACCTTGCCAAGTTACATGCCGGGCACTATAACTACCAGACATTGATGTATATGCAAAATGTTACAATAAACAATGTATTGTAATATTGTTCCTTGATTGTAAAACAATACAACACAATACATTTGAATAAAGAAAAAATATAAAGGCCTTCCTAAACAAATTAGGTTCATTTGAAGCGTAATCTTAATCAGAAGTTATTAATTATTTGGATTGGATTAACACAATAATTGATATTTTTAGTATATTTGATATGAGCTGTGTGTTAATCAAACAAAATGAATATAATAATATTGTTACAAGATAGGCCAACGCCATCTAGTAACGAGAGGAATAACTAGGTAGTAACTAGTGGCGCCATCTAGTATCGAATAGCGGAACTAATGTTCTCGAAAGCTCGTGTCGAATGGAATTTTCCAGAAGGTTCGAACCGAACATTCTGGATGTTTCTAGTCGCTTCGGGAACAATGAGTTCGAAAGTCGATTGTTCTGGAAGTTTCTCGAATTATCTAGAACAGTATGGAACGTTCCAGAAACTTCTTCCGTGCTATATAAAGAGCGGTCGGATTCGTCGTGGGGCAGTTTCGATTGAGAAGCGATACAGAGCGACCAAAGCGGAAAATAGTGCGAAGTAATAGAATTGTTTAAGAAGTGTTTTTGTAATAAACAGTGATTAATTGAAGTCTGCTGTTTAAATAATTTATCCCTGAACCCCAGCTCGTAACAAATTGGTGTCAGAAGTACGGGATAAATTATGCCGGTTCTACCGAAGGAAGAAACGGAAGGGATGCGTACCAGGAGTCAGCGCCAGCAAGACGTAGACCAGAGGCGCTTTGGAGACGCTCCCTCACCGTCATCAAGTGGACATCGAGACTCCGCGGCTGCAGCGGAACCAGCTCAATCGTCGGCGTCGCCTGACCTAGCCGCCCTTATGGCATTCATGCAAGAGCAGGCTCGCCGTCAGGAGGAGCAAGTTCGCCGCATGGAGGAGCAGGCTAGCCGCATGGAGGAGCAGATGCAGCGCGACAAGGAGGAGCAGGCTCGCCGTCAAGAGGAGCAGGCTCGCCGTCAGGAGGAGCAGGCTCGCCGCTTGGAAGAGCAGCTGCAGCGCGACAAGGAGGAGCAGGTTCGCCGCTTGGAAGAGCAGCTGCAGCGCGACAAGGAAGAACAGGCTCGCCGTCGGGAGGAGCAGGCTCGCCGCTTGGAAGAGCAGCTGCAGCGTGACAAGGAGGAGCAGGCCCGTCGTCAAGAGGAGCAGGCTCGCCGTCAGGAGGAGCAGGCGCGCCGCTTAGAGGAGCAGCTACAGCGTGACAAGGAAGAGCAAGCTCGCCGTCAGGAGGAGCAGCTTTTGGTAATTAAGGACCTCCGCGGAGCCATTGGTAAGGAGATGAAAGAGGTAAAGGACCAGATCCAGCAACATGAGACCCGCATCGTCGAAATGGAGAAGTCAATACGTGGCCTCAAGTCTGGGGATGGGATCGGGGCAGCTGCGGTAGTGGCACCTTCGCCTCGTGGTTTTAAAGTGCCACCATTTGATGGCTCTTCGTCATGGTCCGCCTACAAAATTCAGTTTGAGGCCGTGATGAAATCGAATGGGTGGACTAAAGAACAGGCCTTGACTGCTCTTACCTTGGGCCTTCGCGACCAGGCCTTGACTGTGTTAGAGGCGCTGGGCAAAGACGTCACTTTCGAGAAGCTTCTGGAAGCATTAGAAGCTAGATACGGCGACGCGCACCTGGAACATGTGTTTCGGGCCCAACTGAAAGACCGGTCGCAACGGGTTGGTGAAACTCTTCAGCAGTGGGCTCTGGAGGTGGAAAAGCTGGTTCGGAAGGCTTACCAGTCGTCAACTGTGCTGATCGACGGGAACCTCGTACAGGCGTTCACGGATGGGATCCGCGACCTGGAGGTTAGGGCTGCAGTAAGGCTAGGTCATTTCAAGGACCTCAAGGATGCTCTAGCCCATGCTTTGGAGGTGGAGGCAGTACGGCGGGACGAACGAACTCACCGAATCAGGGAGGTTACAACTTCACCCCGATGCTATGGCTGCGGAGAGAGAGGCCACATCCGATTGAGCTGCCCGAAGCGAAGGCCTCCCCACGGTGGGAAGCAGTCGCCATTGGTAGGATCATCTGACGTCCCTGCTGGGCAACAGCAGCAGGGAAACGAGTAGATGCCAGGACTAAGGGGCGGGTGCTGGCTGGTTATGGAAGAGCCCCAAGGATCTCGATCTCACAATCCTGTGACGGAAACAGCCTGATCATCGAGGGCGAAATTAACAGAACACCATGCAAGCTGACACTGGATACTGGGGCTTCTCGGACAGTTGTCAGTTTCCAACTAGCTAGACGGTTTCTTGGGGACTTCTTCGGGAGCCATGAAGGTGTACATCTCAGAACAGCCACCGGTCAGCACATAACCGTCCGAGGTGAGAAGGAGGTGGACATGAAGTTAGGAAACAAAGTTTACCGCCACAATGTTATCGTGGCCGACATAGTGGACGACTGCATTCTGGGTTTGGACTTCATGCGAAAACATCACTGTGAGATCGACGTTTATCAAGGTGTATTAAAGTGTGGCTCAGAGGAAGTCTTCATGGAAGGTGCAGCATCGGGAAAAGTGTACTGCTTAGAAAAGGTTATTCTTCATCCAAGGTCAGAAACAATCATACCAGTTTGTCTATCAAGGAATTCTGGTCAGGAAAACCGATGTGTACTTATAGAAGGTTTAGATAACGATGCTTCATGGAAAATTGCACGCACATTGGTAAGAGGTACTAGTGTTTCATCGGTACGCGCACTCAACACAAGTGACCAGGACCTGGTGCTCAAGAAAGGCACATTATTAGGCACTTGTGACGGAGTGGTTTGGATGCGTAGATGCCACGAACACCCAACCAACACCAAAGCTAGTGCAAGATTCGATGTGTCATCGCTTTTGAAGAACAGCCAGAATAACTTGTCGGAAGAAGAAAAGAACAAGGCTAAGAAGATGTTAAACAAGTTCGCCGACATTTTCTCGACAAATGATGCCGACATAGGGAAGACTGCGTTAGTTCAACACAGAATAAATACAGGAAATGAGGTACCAATCCGCCAGCGACCAAGACGTGTTCCAGTGGCACGGGAACGGGAAGTGGACGACATGATCAAGGGTATGGTGAAAGACGGCGTGATTGAACCTTCATCCAGTCCATGGTGTTCACCGGTAGTATTGGTGAAAAAGAAGGACGGCAGCATGCGCTTCTGTGTAGACTATCGCCGACTAAACGACATCACGAAGAAGGACAGTTATCCGTTGCCAAGAATCGATGACACGCTGGATACGCTATCGGGAATGAAGTGGTTTTCCACCTTAGACTTAAAGAGTGGCTACTGGCAGGTCGAGTTAGACCCTCGAGATAAGGAAAAGACAGCGTTCTCTACAGGCAAGGGATTGTGGCAATTCAACGTTATGCCATTTGGACTGTGTAATGCGCCTGCCACCTTTGAGAGATTGATGGAGCGGGTACTTACTGGGCTGATTGGTGACGCCTGCCTAGTCTACTTGGATGACATTATAATCGTGGGACGGACGTTTGAAGATCACCTCCGCAATTTGGAACGTGTGCTGTCAAAGATACGAGGAGCCAATCTAAAGCTAAGTCCAAAGAAGTGCGCGTTGTTCAGGCGGCAAGTGAACTTTTTAGGACACGTGGTTTCCGAAGAAGGTATTCAAACGGACCCGGATAAGCTCGTTGCCGTCAAGGATTGGCCAGTTCCGGAGAACAAAACGCAAGTCAGGGCATTTCTCGGTTTGTGCTCCTACTATCGGCGGTTTGTGAAGAGCTTTGCTGACATTGCCCGACCTCTTCATAAGCTAACTGAAGACAAGATAAAGTTCTGCTGGAATGAGAGCTGTTACGTCGCATTTCAGAAGCTAAAGGAACATCTGTGCAATGCACCCATCCTAGGCTATCCTGACAACGAAAATGAATTCATAGTTGACACAGATGCCAGCAACACTGGAATCGGCGGGGTATTGTCTCAACGAAAAGGAGATCATGAGGTTGTAATTGCGTACTTCAGTAAAGCCTTATCCAAACCTGAGAGGAATTACTGTGTCACACGAAGGGAGCTTCTAGCTGTAGTAAAGACATTACAGCATTTCAATAAATATTTGTTGGGGCGGAAATTTCTCCTGCGAACGGACCACGCTGCTTTGAAATGGCTACTGCAATTTAAGAACCCAGAAGGACAGGTAGAAAGATGGATTGAGCTACTGCAAGAGTTTGATTTCGTAATTCAACATCGCAGCGGAACGTCGCACGGTAATGCTGATGCTCTCTCGCGAAGACCGTGTCCAGACCAATGTAAACATTGTGCTAGACAAGAAGCTAAGCAGGTAACGCTAGTGCGGGTTTTGGGGACGGATCTTAGCGAAGATTGGAAGGAAACCTTGCAGAGTGCTCAACAAGAAGACAGAGACCTAAAACCGATCCTTGAATGGAAGAAATCAGGTGCTCCCAGGCCTCACTGGAGTGATGTCGCAGCAACCAGTTCCATCACCAAGAGTTATTGGGCACAGTGGGAAAGCTTGGTTATCCAGGATGGAGTTCTGTGCAGGAAATGGGAGAACGCTCGCGGTGACCAGTGTCATCTACAAATGGTCGTACCTAAAGTTAAGGTGCCGGAGATCCTACAGCTCTACCACAATGGATGTTCAGGGGGTCACATGGGAGTTAAGAGGACTTTAATCAAGATCCGAGAACGATTTTACTGGATCCATTGTCGAGAGGACGTTGAGGAATGGTGCCGCAAATGCACAAGTTGTGCGGCTGTGAAAGGACCACAAACTCGTAGCAGAGGGGCACTAAAGGTTTACAATGTTGGTGCACCGTGGGAACGTATAGCATTAGATGTTGCTGGACCATTTCCAGAAAGCCAAAGCGGAAACAAGTACTTCTTGGTCGTCATGGACTACTTCACAAAATGGCCGGAAGTGTTTGCAATCCCCAATCAAGAAGCCGTTACGGTGGCTGATAAGTTAGTTCACGAAGTGTTTTGTCGGTTCGGTACCCTTGGAAATCCACAGTGACCAAGGCCGGAACTTCGAGTCAGAAGTGTTTAAGGAGACGTGCCGTGTGATGGGTGCTCACAAAACCAGAACTACTGCTTATCATCCGCAATCAGACGGGATGGTTGAACGATTCAACCAGTCACTAGAGAGATATCTTGCAAAGGTTGTGGAAAACAGACAGAAGGATTGGGACAAACACATTCAACCATATCTCATGGCATATCGCAGTGCTGTTCATGAAACTACAATGGTAACACCAGCTTTTGCTAATTTTGGCAGAGAACTACGATTACCTGCAGATCTAATCACCGGTATCCCGCCTGAGTCTCCACGCAATGTAACAGATTATGCGAATGAGCTACGAAACAGGATGGATGATGTATATGAGCATATGAGACAGACAGGTCAACAGATGTCTGAGAGGATGAAGATCGGAAAGCGAACAATAAGGGCTTCGATGAAGGATCTCTTGTATGGTTACATAACCCGGCACGGAGCAAAGGAAAATTGCCTAAATTACAAGCAAAATGGGATGGACCTTATCGCGTAGTTACCAAGATCAATGACGTCACCTACCGAATTCAAAAGGGACCCCGAGGTGCATCAAAGGTCGTTCATGTGGATCGGTTGGCCCGTTATCATGGGTCTAACAATGCTCGGGACGAGCATGTCTAAGAGGGAGGCAATGTTACAAGATAGGCCAACGCCATCTAGTAACGAGAGGAATAACTAGGTAGTAACTAGTGGCGCCATCTAGTATCGAATAGCGGAACTAATGTTCTCGAAAGCTCGTGTCGAATGGAATTTTCCAGAAGGTTCGAACCGAACATTCTGGATGTTTCTAGTCGCTTCGGGAACAATGAGTTCGAAAGTCGATTGTTCTGGAAGTTTCTCGAATTATCTAGAACAGTATGGAACGTTCCAGAAACTTCTTCCGTGCTATATAAAGAGCGGTCGGATTCGTCGTGGGGCAGTTTCGATTGAGAAGCGATACAGAGCGACCAAAGCGGAAAATAGTGCGAAGTAATAGAATTGTTTAAGAAGTGTTTTTGTAATAAACAGTGATTAATTGAAGTCTGCTGTTTAAATAATTTATCCCTGAACCCCAGCTCGTAACAATATTTATAATCGATATGAATAAGTCCCTGGTCTAACGGTGAGAATATCTTTATAAAATAGGCATATAATATCGCAATCTGAAGTAGAATGTAGGTAGTAGTGTGTTGGACACAAACAATATTTCCATTTATTTTTGAATTTTCTTTAAGGAATATCTTCGTGATATATTTTTAATCTACCAAAATGTATGTTTAGAACCTCATATTTATCAAGTTTGTCTATGTCTATGAAAACATCAGCTAGTATGAGTTTAGACAGCAGAAAAATACTTCATCCCACTTTCTTTTAAAAGCTTTCAATAATACTCCTAATCACTTAGCTAATAAAGTTCAATATTGCGTTAGAAATTGAGACTAAAGTTCGATAATACTTCTAATCACATAGTAGCGCATAAAGTTCAATATTGCTTAGTCGCTTACAAATCGAAAATACTCCTAATAACTTTGAAAGTAAAGTTCAATATTGTGTAGCCTCTTACACAGAGTTTTACAACATTCGAAAACATTCTCAAAGCGAATAAAATTCAATATTGCATATAGCCGTTTGAAAATCGACAATCTCAGTCAATAATACTCTTAATTATCTAAGTAATAAAGGTGAATATTACGTACCCTCCCTCATGGCGTAGTCGAGAATCTCCTTGAGTTCCTGCCAGTCTACCTCACCGTCGGCACCGGCCAGTCGGTTGAAGAATTCACGTACCGGGTCGGCTGGTTCGGGGTTGGGGGCTATTTCTTTTACCTGAAGTGGAAGCATCGAGTTAGGGAGGTGGGTAAAATGTTAACTAAAAAGTTATAATGTACAATTGCGAGTCGGATTCGCGCACAAAGGGCTCCGTACCATTATCGCAAAACACAGCAAAAAATCACGTTTGTTGTATGGTAGCCCCACTAACATTTTATTCTGTTTTTAATATTTTTTGTTATAGCGGCAACAGAAATACATCAACTGTGAACATTTCAACTGTCTAGCTATCACGGTTCATGAGATACAGCCTGGTGATAGACAGGACGGATAGTGGAGTAGGGTCCCATTTTACGCTTTGGGTACGGAACCCTAAAAAAGGTAATAAAAAAAAAAACCTGACTGTTTAAGAAGCGAACTAAAAAGACGTAAAAAAGCAGTTGGGCTTTTTGATTTTTTGATTAACCTTTTTTTTTTTGTAAAAAGTAGCTGCTAAAACATCCAAAAAAGAACACATTTAATGCCCGAGGTACATAGAAATTATACAGATAATAACGGGTCGCACTTGGCTAATTTTTACTTACCCTATCATCAACGTCTCCCATGCCGATATCTTCATCGTTCTCTCTGAAAAACAAACATTTCAGTTAAGATATGAACAGTAGATGCACTGTGTATTTTAAGAGGTGGCTGTTTATTTTAACATCTTGTTAAAATAAACAGCTGGCGCGCTTATATTTTATACCATGACTACGAGAAAAAGAAAGATTTAAGCGAAAATCACAAGGAATATTAATAAATAACTAAATAAATGGTTTATCACCTTCAAAATTTACAAAAAATGTGAATCCCTGACCCCTAAGCTAGGTAACAGCACCTGTGTTTCAGGTGCCAGTGACCACCTCCGTTACGTTTACTTATAATTAATTAAACACCAATTCAATTAATATTAGAATTACAATCCAAATTAATATTCAAAAAATATCCTAGACTAAAATCAAAATCATTATTAAAATTCTAAATATAAATAATAGCAAAATTAAAATCAAAGAAGGAGTTTGAAAGTCGAGTATTCTTTGCACAAGAAGTTTGTATCGAGTACCTTTTGCGCAAGGAGGTTGTATAGCATTGAGATGGAGGTCGAATATATTGGTATGTTCCAAATTCAAACACCAAAACAGTGATTAAAACTAAAAGTGTTTTTTATTCACTGTTTTCAATGAATAAAATAATCTTTTTCGAGGCAGAACGGTATA
Source organism: Orthosia cruda (assembly GCA_964057195.1). NCBI lineage: Eukaryota > Metazoa > Arthropoda > Insecta > Lepidoptera > Noctuidae > Orthosia > Orthosia cruda. The sequence goes on from OZ059839.1 coordinate 31,154,119, forward strand.
ATAGTATAATTTGTAACTAGTGAATAAAAGACGGATTTAATGCGAGGGCCGTAGATGAATCACAAGTAAGTGAAGGATTCTAACGACTCTGATTGAAAGAGATTGAAGTGTTAGAATCCTGAGCGACGCGAGTGATTCATGGCCCTCGATATAAATCCGTTTTATTCAAGAGTTGCATACTATATTTTATACCATGACTACGAGAAAAAGAAAGATTGAAGCGGCACAAGGAATAATAATAAATAAATGGGTTTATTTTATTACCTTCAAAATTTACAAAAAAATGTGAAACCCTGACCCCTGAGCTAGGTAACAGCACTTGTGTTTCAATCTCTATCTCTAACTCCATCTCTAACTCTATCTCTATCTCTAACTCTATCTCTAGCTCTATCTCTATGTCTATCTCTATCTAAGTTTGTATCGAATATTTTATGCGCAAGGAGGTTGTATAGCATTGAGATGGAGTTTGAATATTATATTGGTGTGTTCTAAATTCAAACACCAAAAGTGATTAAAAGTGCCTTTTAATAAGCTTATTAGAGGCGGAATGTTATAAACAATGTTGTCTTATCCAAGACTACTTCATTGAGTTTAATGTGGGTTTTAGCATAATTTCGAGAACTTCTTAAGGGTGGTTTGTGTGTAACAGATGTAGTATACTCACGTCATGTTATTGCTCTTCTCAGAGAACACTCGCAGTAAGAACTCGCCCTCTTCATCGGGCTCGAATGTGGACGGCACTATAACGTAACTGCCAGGGTCTAGCTTGAACCTGCATGACAAATTCAAATTAGGTAGGTTATTGAAGAGTACAGTTTAACTATTTTCTTAATGTCCCTCGGCAATCATTGTATTTCCGAATACAAACGAATGTCATAGAATAATAAGGAAAGTACAAAAAACTACTAAATTTTGGGACGCGCGGGTGTGAAACGAGTGCGCGTTTTGTTCCCTCAAGCTCGTTGGCGTTAGTCGTCGTCTTAATAGATTTATCTTGTACTTTATTGTTGTTTTGTTTTAATTTCCGTGTGAAATATATGGAGCTGTAAAAATAGTAGCTTTTCTCCCATTTTTAAAATAAATTACATTATTTTAAAAGAGTATTAGCAACTCTATTGTACTTCCAAGTTGATTGAGAACGTCCGGTCTGCAGTAAGTGCAAAGGGCAACTGATAGAAAGCCGACGATTGACGAAACACGAAGTTTGCCGAGGGACAAAAAAAAATATTTGTACTGTAGTTTTTTTAGCCTGCAAATATAAAAAAAAAAAACAATCATTTAATATCCATTGCAATAGATGAACTCTTCCTGTTCCTGCCCTTGTCCTATGTTAGTTGGGGTTGTCGCAACATGTTTTCTCGTCCATACCGTCCTGTCCTATTCCAATAGATGGTGCTGTATTAAATTTTCGAGGTTCCCACTTGATTTTTTAAATTTGTAACACATTTTGGTATAATGAAACTGTAAAAACGTGTAAAAAAAGCCTATAAAACAAACCGTCCCACTGGCACACTAATAATATATAGGCGACATTTTGTGAGTGTGTGTGTTTGTTACTTCTTCACGCTCAAACGGCTGGACGAATCTGGATGAAAGGAGAATGCCCATTTTGTAAGAGAACTTGGGCCCCTTTGAAAAATGGTTGTATCTTGATGAATTTGGTTGTATATTGTACAAAAAACACGTTATATTCATAATTAAACAACAGTTTCAATAAAACAATCTGCCTAGCCTTTTCCCAACTATATTGGGGTCGGCTTCCAGTCTAAACGGATTCAGCTGAGTACCAGTGTTTTACATGGAGCGACTGCCTATCTGACCTCCACAGCCCAGTAACTGGCTAACACGGTACCCCTTGGCAAGACTGGTGTCAGATCTCAAGCTTTTGACTATTCGTAACGACTGTCAAAGATCTTCAAATGACAGCCAGGACCAACGGCGTCACCCATCCACAGACCGACCTCGTCAAGCGTTGCTTAACCTGGAAGATCGACCCGTGCGGCTGTTATTATTTAGCCAGGAGCTCCTCCAAAGTAAAGGTCACGGATAGAAAAAATCACAAAATATAAATCCTATTTTTGGATAATATTGAAATCGCAGACACTATATCTCATAAGGGGCCTGTGTATGGGCAATCTCCTTTGGCACAGAGATAGATTATAATCTGGAATAGCACATAGGATACTTTTATTTTCCCGGGCACAGATAATACACCGTGAAATTTAATTGGTTGTTTTCCCGCGGCAGAACGACTTGCCTTAAGGAGTACTTTCGAAGCATAGAGTTAAAGTAAAAAAATAACGATGTTTTTGTTTTAAAATAATTTAAAAAATATTCATCAACTCGAAAAAGTGAGTTACAATAGTAACTTGTAGGTACTAGGTACTACTCGCGTCACCACCGGCAAAGAAAAGCGATGCACAAGATAATGTTCAAACCAAAATAAACTCTCGCACGTAGTGATACGTCATAAAATAGTTTGCAAGGAACAATACCACCGCTAAGCCGACAAAGCAAATACCGATTTATTAAATGTTTAAAGTAAAATAAGCTCTCGCGTGTAGTAATACGGCATAAACTAGCCCGCGCGCGCAACATTATCAAACGGAGCCGCCTTCGAACCTAATCCTTTTGACAGTGATCCTGACCTACTTAGCACCCGGGTCAACGCCCCGCTGTCGTTCGGCCGTAGATATCGGGAGGTATTACTATTGGTTCGTGATCGCTTTCGAGTTAAGTTTTTCACAATGTTAAATATGCCAGTTTTTGTTTCTAATATTTTACATAACTACGAAACGATTGTATTACATAGAAAAAACCATTTCGCTGCGGGAAAACAACCATTTAAATTTCACGGTGTATAATACTAGCATACAGATGCTTCATCACATACAAAGAAACCGTGCCGACGTAACTAGCGTTTTTCATCTGATTAATCTTGTTATTTTTGTAAGTACATCAATCGCGTTCGATCCCGTTTCACGGCAATAGATGGTGTTAGCAGCGACTTACAAGTAAAAGGGTTTACTCGGTTCGTGAATATTTTTTTCTTTAAATACAGTGAAGGTTCGTTTTATGGTATTTTTTTGCACGTTTTTACAGTTTATTTTGCACCAAAATGTGTTACAATGCAAATTTAAACAATCGAGTGGAATGCCTCAGACGTTTAAAACCGCGCCATCTATTGGCATCAATTTTAAATGATCCGTTCAAATAATCTTTGAAATGTGAATTAAGAGCTGAATATTCCATAATTTTGTACTGAGGAGAGTTGATTAAACAAGAACATACAATTTTTATGTTCAATTCCAGAAAAAGTAAATTTTACACACAATTTTATTGAATTGTGTGTACATGTCGCGCCATCTAGTGAGATTTATTTGAACCAAATTTTCTTTCTTAGCAATGAGATCCCGTGCCGTGCCTTGGGATAATTTTGAACACTAACGTGGGCAAAGCCGCTGGCAAAAGCTAGTATTTAAACAAAAAACCATTCATGTTATACACATACCTAGCGCTAACTTCTCTCAAGTTGATGAAGGCCTGGCTGCGTCCGACCGAGGCGTTGTACTTGAAGAAGTTGACGTCCAGCGGCTTGGGCACGTGGCCGTAGTCCGGCAGCCGGTACACGGCGAAGCCTATCGTGAGGCACTCCAGGCCCTGGTGGCGCTGCGAGCGCCGGTTCTTCTGCATCAGGGCTACTATGATCTGCCAATAAGAATAATGAGAATATTAGTGTGAGTTTCTTTGTGCTGATATAACGATCTAAGGTCGCCTAGTCAGCGGCACGAAATACTTTGTGCGCGGGATTAAAAATTTGATTACACTGGTGGCTCGTTTGCGCGGAGCTTAAGGGACGTTTGCAGGATTTTCCGCCAAACGTCCCTTAAAAACGGACCAGGACGTCAACGACGACTCAAGGCTCTAGATTTTTTTTATAAAACAGTGTTTCAAAAAAAAAACTATCACGTTTTCCAAGCAAAGGAAAACATAGCTTTTTAGTTTTTTTTTTAGGTTTCAATTAGAAACGTATGACGTCACTTCAATAAAATCATCATATTGTAACGAAACGTTACAACAATGAACTAATGCTTCGTTCTTTGTTTGTTTGTGACTTGGAAAGCGGCGGGTACCTGAGGCGCGGGGGCGAGTGTTCGCATAGATCGAATGATAAAAAATGATTGCGCGCGGTCGCCCGCGCAGCAGTCGTCCGCCAGTCGCTCCTAGGCTGATTTGCGAGCACACGTATTGCTTTGCGTCCTGTCGAGCGCCCTAGCAGACACGAGCGTTAATTTTTTTAAACTTATATTTATTTCGCGAGTTAACGACGGTTTAATAAGTGCCGTTAAAGTTGTGCGTGGAAATCCCGAATTAGGGTAAGTTTTGAATAGCACACAAATTACGCAAAGCATAATCATTGCCATCTTCATTTCTTTTGCCAATCATTACTTATTGTACCTACCCCTATACTTCTCGTTACGCTACAGATGTAATTACTTTTTTCCAATAAACACCATTTAGTAATAGCCTCAGTTATAGCTAATAATGTTGCATCTTGCTACCTAATTTTCTTCTACCTTCAAGTTTATTAATAATTTTGAAAAATAAGTCTGTAACGTTTTAACGGATTCCTAATCATTGTTTTTACTGTTTTCTTTTTGCTCAAGCTTGCTTGATATTTATGTAAACTCCGTTCTGGTCAGTGCCACCACGTCAATACTACTACATTTAAATAGGTACTTTCTTATTGTTGTCGTCGGTGGTACCCCAGGACGGAGAATATTCGGCCACGATCTAATAGGCTGGAACGGTGGTTTCCAGGATCTACGGCTTCTTCGCTTCTGCAGCTTCATCATTTCTTCGGCATCGAGCACTTCGACAAGTACTGCGTGCACGTCACGTGTGCCGCAGTTCCGAAGGCCCACCTGTCGCTACGCCACTGGTGTGCTGAGCGAGTCGTGGCTGACACCTCGCCGTATAAGCTGCCAGAGACATCGACGTACAGCACCTCTGCATATCATCTGCCAGCTTCCATCTCCGGCTTCCTGCTACTACAGGAGAGTACCTATCCCTGCAGGAGTGACAACAGACGTCCGTATCCCACTACCTACAAATATTTGTGTGCCTCCGGCTAATCTAGTTTGGTTTTGCAAATTAAAACTTAATTTTTAAAGTACACGCCCGTTTTTTTTATTCAGTTGCCAATTCTTAGGTGGGAATAGATCGGGTGGAGGCTACACTGGCGCCCAATTACGTGGTTCTGTCTGTTTTCGCTTCTGTAGTTAGTAGTTAGTTATTGTACGGTGAGTGGGTATATATTTTTTTTTCTTCTTTTGTAAAACGCTTTGTTAATTTTTGTGTGTGCAGTAACTGGGGTGAAGATTAATGTTCACATTTTTTTGTTAATTACAGCTTTTTAACCTTGTCATATTAGTTATTCTTTTCTTAACTGTATAAAAAAAATACAGGTTGATTTTTTTTATTTTCGTTAAATATTGCGGGTATAGTTTTTTTGGAATCATATTGCTTCTCAAACTTATTGTGTAACTACCTTCACACCAGTTGCAAAAATTTTTTTTATCACGTTTTTTTCTTTTCATACGCATTTTTTTTTTTTTTCTTTTATTTCAATCATTAGCTTGTTAATTGATCTTATCATAAAACATATAACACAGCGTTCTGTTCTGTTAAAGTTGATTGTAACAGAACGGAGTACTTTCATCATTAATTCGTTATAATTTGTGTGCTATTTACAACTTTTTAATATTGGTTTTTTTTTTTTTATTATTATTATTATGGCGTACCCTATAAAATATTTATCGTTGCAAAAATCAGAATTGGAATACGAGGTAGCCGTAAGAGGTGAAACCCCGGCTAGTACGGTGGCGGATCTTAGGCGGCAGATTTGCAAACTTAGTCAGGTTCTTGTGTCTGAGGATATTTTGTGTTCCCATCTAGACCCCCTTGAAGATTTGAATAATTCATTGGAAATATTAAATAAAATTAAATCTAGTCTGGATGTGGACACAAAGGACCTGAAAATATCAAATTAAATATAATGCCGTCTTCGTTACATTCTCCCATACACTACTAAACGACTTTAAGACCTGTTACAAAAGTCATTGACGGATATTAGTCAATAGATTTTCGGCATGATAGGACACGTCGCATAATTTGTTATATTGTGTGATGTACTGTATATTAGGTATTTGATTGATGAGGTATGATTGAAGTGAAAGGATGAGTGAAAGGATATTGTAACAAATATAACATGCGGATTTTATTATTAAAATAAAATCCTTATGAGGGAACGGCGGGTAATGTAACGAAACGTTACAACAATGAACTAATGCTTCGTTCTTTGTTTGTTTGTGACTTGGAAAGCGGCGGGTACCTGAGGCGCGGGGGCGAGTGTTCGCATAGATCGAATGATAAAAAATGATTGCGCGCGGTCGCCCGCGCAGCAGTCGTCCGCCAGTCGCTCCTAGGCTGATTTGCGAGCACACGTATTGCTTTGCGTCCTGTCGAGCGCCCTAGCAGACACGAGCGTTAATTTTTTTAAACTTATATTTATTTCGCGAGTTAACGACGGTTTAATAAGTGCCGTTAAAGTTGTGCGTGGAAATCCCGAATTAGGGTAAGTTTTGAATAGCACACAAATTACGCAAAGCATAATCATTGCCATCTTCATTTCTTTTGCCAATCATTATTTATTGTACCTACCCCTATACTTCTCGTTACGCTACAGATGTAATTACTTTTTTCCAATAAACACCATTTAGTAATAGCCTCAGTTATAGCTAATAATGTTGCATCTTGCTACCTAATTTTCTTCTACCTTCAAGTTTATTAATAATTTTGAAAAATAAGTCTGTAACGTTTTAACGGATTCCTAATCATTGTTTTTACTGTTTTCTTTTTGCTCAAGCTTGCTTGATATTTATGTAAACTCCGTTCTGGTCAGTGCCACCACGTCAATACTACTACATTTAAATAGGTACTTTCTTATTGTTGTCGTCGGTGGTACCCCAGGACGGAGAATATTCGGCCACGATCTAATAGGCTGGAACGGTGGTTTCCAGGATCTACGGCTTCTTCGCTTCTGCAGCTTCATCATTTCTTCGGCATCGAGCACTTCGACAAGTACTGCGTGCACGTCACGTGTGCCGCAGTTCCGAAGGCCCACCTGTCGCTACGCCACTGGTGTGCTGAGCGAGTCGTGGCTGACACCTCGCCGTATAAGCTGCCAGAGACATCGACGTACAGCACCTCTGCATATCATCTGCCAGCTTCCATCTCCGGCTTCCTGCTACTACAGGAGAGTACCTATCCCTGCAGGAGTGACAACAGACGTCCGTATCCCACTACCTACAAATATTTGTGTGCCTCCGGCTAATCTAGTTTGGTTTTGCAAATTAAAACTTAATTTTTAAAGTACACGCCCGTTTTTTTTATTCAGTTGCCAATTCTTAGGTGGGAATAGATCGGGTGGAGGCTACAATATAGACAAGAATGGATGAGTTTATTGTCAAAACATTATCTCAGACCTCACCAGAAGACTGTTGTTAGTGAGTGACAATAAATTTTATATTATTGTGTGCAATCTGCTAACAAATTTCAATCATAGAGTGGTAAATTCATTTTCAATACAGCTTTGTCCACTAGGCGACAAATTTAATTATTGTGACTTCAACAAAAGCACCTATTGAAAAAACTAAAACGCAAAAAAGCTTTTAGTCTAGAATTTTAAGTTGGCGCCAAAATCTTTTCCCTTTTTAGTTTACTTCAGTAAAAATTCAGTGGGCAAATTATCAATAAATCCTTTTTTTATCAATATTAGGTTTAAAAAAATACATGGAACCAACTTTGAGCTTTCCAATAAAACGAATTTTGCAATCGGACCACTCTGTGACCACGCGAGGAAAAACATTAAAAAATCATGTCAAATTGAGAACCTCCTCCTTGTTTTTTACGTCGGTTAAAAGTCCCAAGTATAGTCGGCAACATGACAATACTTACAGTACACTTATTCTCGTCGTCTCCCTCGTCCACATCCTTCAAGGTGACGGTGTACTGCGGGTTCTTCCAGAAAGTTTCCAGGTAGTTTCTGCAACCACCTGCCGTTACGCCTGTAAACCAGAATAAACCACAGTTTAGTTTTAATAGGGATGACGACGGGTTACGAAACAGCAAATTCTAATAAGTCCTCCGGTAAAATTATCAAAAAAATATTGGACACGTATTTTTAGGGTTCCGTCTGTCTGTCACCAGGCTGTATCTCATGAACCGTGATAGCTAGACAGTTGAAATTTTCACAGATGATGTATGTCTGTTGCCGCTATAACAACAAATACTAAAAACAGGATAAAATTTATATTTAAGGGGGGCTTACATACAAAAAACGTGACTTTTTTGCAGTTTTTTTTTGCAATAATGGTACGGAACCCTTCGTGCGCGAGTCCGACTCGCACTTGGCCGGTTTTTTTTCTTATTCAAACCAATAAAAAATCGCCAAGATAAAGCGCATCAAAGTTCGGCACTGGGGGCTTGTGACGTCACTTCTATGTAAAAAGTATACCAAAGCATGACGTCATGCGATAGTTTAACTATTTCGTCATTATTTTTTGTTAACGAGACAAAAGAAAAATACGTGTCCAATATTTTTTGGATATCTAACCGACGGCACAGATAATATAATACTAGCATACAGATACCTCATCACATACAAAGAAACCGTGCCGACGTAACTAGCGTTTTTCATTTGATTAATCTTGTTATTTTTGTAAGTACATCAATCGCGTTCGATCCCGTTCCACGGCAATAGATGGTGTTAGCAGCGACTTGCATTAAAAGGGTTTACTCGGTTCGTGAATATTTTTTTCTTTAAATACAGTGAAGGTTACAAAGCAAATTTTAACAATCGAGTGCCTCAGAAATAAAAAAATGCGCCATCTATTGGCATCAATTTTAAATGATCCGTTCAAATAATCTTTGAAATGTGAATTAAGAGCCAAATATTCCATAATTCTGAACGTAGGAGAGTTGATTAAACAAGAACATACACTTCTTATGTTCAATTCCAGAAAATGTTTATTTTACACACATTCAATAACAGATCGGTGCATATCGCGCCATCTAGTGAGATTTATTTGAATCAAATTTTGTTTGTTAACAATGAGACCCAGTGCCGACGGAAACATATTTTTTTTGACATCATCCCTATTTGTAATCTGTTCATCCATCATCTGTTTTGCCGGTCTTCGGAAGGCTGAATGTATGTGATGACCAGGAGCTTTTCAAGAGATAGATGGGCTTCAAAATTCGTTTTAATATTAGTGGTGGGCGTTGCGACGATGAACCGTTTCTAAAGACCGTTTTTTGTTCTGCGACGGTGCAACCGTTTTACGTCCTGGGATAAAGCAGTCTTCGTTGCACAAACCTGTCTTCGAATAACTTCGTGCGATTTTTTATTTTACGCCTCAGTCGAGATTCGAAAGCGAACTGATTCAACTACGACACATGTCGTTCGTCGCGTCGTCCTTTATCGTTCCACGTTCGTTCACATAATAGTTCTTGCGACGGTGAGACAGTTTTTAAGTCCGTCTTCGTTGCACAAATCAGTCTTCAAATAAATTGGTGCGATTTTGTATTTTACGGCTAAGAAAATACAGTCGAAAGTGAATTGATTCAACTACACACAAACGTCGTCGACTCGTCGCGAATGTCGCGTATCGTTCCACGTTCGTTCCGTCCTTCAAGTTTCGTTCTCCAAGACGTCTTCAAACCAGTTGCGACGAAGACCGTTTTCTGCAACCGTTTTCGTCGTCGGGAAAACGGTTGCGTTTCGTCCGTCAAAAATACGACAACGACCCACCACTATTTAATATGTGTAGTTTACTTGATACAGTTAGCCGGACAACAGTAGCACTAGCAACAACAAGAATCGTCGTACACAACGACGCTGTCTAAATCGAATGGTTATCACGGACGAGCAGTTAACTGTACTAAAACCTACTTAGACCGGGTTTTGCAACGCTAAATTAATGTGACAAATTGTCAAGCACGCGTTATCGGCTGTGATTGGTTGAATGAATTTTCAACAGCCAATCACAGCAGATAACCGGCGATTATTCGTCGATTACGTTAACAGCTCGATAATAGAGTGTTGAGAAACCGGGGGTTAAAGGATTGTTATAAAAATATATGTTAATATTTAATCTCGGATTTTTAATTTCATAAATTAAGCTGACATTTGGGAGGTTGTCACTTTATCGTTACACTAGCTTCTACACGCGGCTTCGTCCGCGTAAAAAGTGTTGTAGCATCCCAAGGGAATACAAAGTATCCTAGTAGTCCTTCCCAGGGTCTCAAATTATCTCCATGCCAAATTTCATCTAAATCGGTTGAGTAAGAGAGATTAGCCCCCTCCAAAATCACAAACTTTACCTCTTTATAATATTAGTATAGATAAAAATTGTGTCGTATCTTGAGAGATCGAAAGTTGATCGAAAATGGAACTATTGCACGGCATAAAAGTACATTAGTTAAGAAACTAGCAACTCTTATTTAGTTTCAACTCATTTATGTCAGACTTAATTCTATGGATCGCATTTATTTTATTGTAATTTTGTTTTATTACAATAAAAGCTTATGTAGTATGTGCATTAACACTGTTATATTTTAATATATTACGTTTATTTTCATTAAACATTTATTTACACCAATTAGTAAAATTAAATTGAGAAGTCATGTCACATCGATTCTATGAATCACTTATGATTGAGCCTTTCCTACAAAACTATGATCCGCGCCAGAAATCAATAAAAAAAAGCAGTTTTGGCAGCTCTCTTTGCGAGTCGGACTCGCGCACGAAGGGTTCCGTACTATTATCGCAAAAAAACGGAAAACAAAATCACGTTTGTTGTATGGGAGTCCCACTTAAATATTTATTTTATTCTGTTTTTAGTATTTGTTGTTAAGCGGCAACAGATCTACATCATCTCTGAAAATTTCAACTGTTTAGCTATCACGGTTCATGTGTTACAGTCTGGTGACAGTCAGACAGACAGACGGACCGCGGAGTCTTAGTAATAGGGTCCCGTTTTTACCCTTTGGATACGGAACCCTAAAAATTACAATACAGTATTAATTACCTCGAACCCACTCTCCCTCGAATACAGACATCTCCCACTTCTTGGTGCATCCTTCAGGACATTCCTCAGGGTCCAAGGAATCGGGGTTCAAGTTACAGATCTCCACTCTGAAACAAATACACAGAATTTCTGGAATAGGGTAGTTTACTGAAAATTAGTTTTTTGTCCGTAAGGTAGATTCATAAAAAATATTGGACACCTATATTTTCTTTTGACACGTAAACTTAAAATGACGACGATATAATGCGTTGAAATATCGTGTGACGTCACGCCGCTAGTACACTTTATACTGCCTTAGTGACGTCACAAGCCCCCACTCCTGAACTTTGATGCACTTTAACTTTGTAACATAGTGTACTATTCCAGAAACCATTAGACACTAGGACTTTATTATTACCTTGAGAAGTGGGTAACAAAGTCCTTGAAGGACATCCAGAATTCACCGTCGTCGTCGAATGTCAGACCCAGTTCCTCCTTCTCCGATTGAGGGATGAATCGCCACTCTGGAGATCTGGAAATAGAACATTCATCATGTATTTTATATATTTTTTGTACACCACAGAATATATACAGGACAAATATTTACAAAAAAAAAGTTCATTCAAAATGTCGGCGGATACATATTCGCGAGCTGGCTGACCAAAACCAGATGTATCCTCCTACTGCACAGCATGATTTTCTTACTTTTTTGTGTTTTTAGTTCGCTTCTGAAGCAGTCGGGTTTTTTGATTTTATATATTAACTTTTTTTAACCCCCGACGGAAAAAGAGCGGTGTGTTGCTGTGTGCCTGTCTGTGGCTTCATAGCGCCTCAACGGATGAACCGATTTTGATTAAGTTTACTGTTACGTTTTACTGTTTGAATCGGGATGTTTTCGCAAGATAAATGTGTCGGGGGGTTTTTAAATTTTGAAATTTTACTTGTTTATTTATATATTTTAGTTATATTTTTGTTTCGAATTAGGTACATTTAAACATATAAGTGTAATATACTTTTGAAATTAACTCTTAAAACCCTTTATTTTGATATCCCACACGATGGGTTTGGAAGAATGAAAAAAATTGTTCTCCACAATATGGCGCCCAAAATCCGCCATTTTTCTATTTTGTAGCCAGTGACACTCGCAAGGTTAACACGAATCGATTGACGTAAGAATCTTCTAAATCGGCCGACGCGTTTGGTCTCTAGAACCCCACATAGGAACAAACATACATATATAGACAGATCAACACATTACACTCCTTCGGCAGTCGGGTAAACACAAGTGTTCAATTGGCAGACAACCATTTATAATAGGAAAGATGGACCCACCTTTTCCGCACTTAGACTCCCTAAATAAACTTAATTTAGTTGAACTAATCGCGATTACTTTCATTTGTGAAATCGGCCCTTAGTTTGTTACATGTTATATAAAAGGAACCTTATCGGGGACACGGGGTCCCAGCGTTAAGAAAGAAAATTTGTTTCAAATAAATCTCACTAGATGGCGCGATATGCACCGATTTGTTTTTGAATTGTGTGTAAATTTAACATTTTCTGGAATTGAACATAACAATTGTATCTCCTAATAACAAAATTATGGTATATTGGGCTCTTAATTCACATTTCAAAGATTATTTGAGCGGATCATTTAAAATTGATGCCAATAGATGGCGCGGTTTTAAATTACCGAGGCATTCCACTCGATTGTTTAAATTTGTATTGTAGCACATTTTGGTGCATTGAAACTGTAAAAACGTGCACGAAAATACTATAAAACAAATCGTCACTGTATTAATTTTAAGTAAAACCCTTTTACTTGTAAGTCGCTGCTAACACCATCTATCTATCGCCGCGCCGTGGGACGGAACCGATCGCGATCGATGTACAAAAAATAATCAGTTTTATCAGACGAAAAAGCTAGTTACGTCGGCACGGTTTATTTATATGGCACCTCATTATCTGCCTAGCCTTTTTCCCAAATATATTGGGGTCGGCTTCCAGTCTAACCGGATTCAGCTGAGTACCAGTGTTTTACATGGAGCGACTGCCTATCTGACCTCCACAACCCAGTAACTGGCTAACACGGTACCCCTTGGCTAGACTGGTGTCAGATCTCAAGCTTCCGACTACTCTTGACAACTGTCAAAGATGTTCAAATGACAGCCGGGACCAACGGCTTAACGTGCTTTCCGAGGCATGGAGGAAACTCGGTATGTTGAAATGGTCACCCATCCACGGACCGACCACATACCACATCATCGCTTACTATCAGGTGAGATATTGGTCAAGCGCGAGCCTATATTAGATAAAAAAATAAATAAAAAAAACCTCGTCAAGCGTTGCTTAACCTAGATCGACCCGTACGTCTGTTATAATTTAGCCACGAGCTCCTCATTTGTATGGCATCTGTATGCTAGTATTATACTATCTGTGTCGGGGTCCATGTAGTTAGAAGTAATACGTACTTATCGCTCCAGGGTCCATTCCACTCGGCCTCGTTACCCCAGGGGTTGCGCAGACGCAGCAGCGGTATCTTGCCGGCGCGTCCGGGGGTCTCGATGTCCACATACTTCACTCTGGTGACGGAGTACGCATGTCCTCGGATGAGGCCAACAGGGGTTTCCGCTTCTAAGATGTTTGGGTCCGGCTGCAAACGAAAATGGGTTAATTAAAATATGATAAGGTAGTAAATCAGCGGATTCTCGCAGCCATGACCAGTTCACCTTGCTCCACCCAGAGGAAGGCCTTCCAACGCCCAAATTGCCCCATGCAAGGTTGTAAATAGCTGCAGTGATCAAATTGATTTACACTTTGAAAGTTTGGGCAAACTAAAAACCGATTTTCATAAGTATCTTCCTCATTAGATCAAAATAAAAGTGTTTATAGATAATAATTATCTAAAATTATTATATTATAAGTATTAATTATTTAGATTTTTATATATGTAACTAGCTGACCCAGCAAACTTTGTTTTGCCATAAAAACACCAAACATTCATCTACCCTACCCTACCTACATACCCTTTTTTATTCTTTATTATTTTTTTTGGTTGGGAAATCATCCTACCCTACCTATATAATTATTTTTTCATAAGAATCTTCCAACCAATGTTAGGAACATTAACAAACACAACAAAAACAAGTAAAATTTCAAAATATAAAAGACCCCCGACAAATTTTTATTTCATGCTACATAATTTATCTAGAACATAGCAGACACGCTTTGATCGGCAATCTATTGAGCACGTAATTATGACACGATATCTTGCGAAAACATCCCGATTCAAACAGTAAAGCGCCCATAACTTTTGATTAGATTAGATTTTATTCAAACATAGCTAATAACAATCTTGATTAAGTCATCTCTTAAACAAATAAACTGAATCAAAGTCTGTTCACCCATTTGGAGGCTATGATGCCACATACAGACACACAGATACACAGCAACACACGTCAAACTTATAACAACCCTCTTTTTCCCGCGGGGGTGATGCCGCGACCAAGGCGGGGTTAATTTTTATTAGATTATTTAAAAAAGTTAAATAAAAAAGTCATAAAACCCGACTGCTTGAAAAGCGAACTAAAAAGACGTGAACAAGAAGAAATTCATTCGAGGATACATGTTTGCGAGCTGGCTGACCAAAACCAGATGTATCCTCCGACTGCACAGCATGATTTTTTTCTTGTTTACGTCTTTTTAGTTCGCTTTTTAAGCAGTCGGGTGTCTTGATTTTTTTTATTTTTTATTTACAACTTTTTAGTTATTTTGTATGTAAGTGTTATATATTTATGAAATCACCTCTTAAAACCCTTTATTTTGATACTTCACACGATGGGTTTAGAAGGAAAAAAATTTATTCCCCCCACAAATTTTTTTCCCCATCCTTGGGCAGTCGGGTAAAAAATAGATATTTTTTTGTACAACTCCACAATGCATGCGGCGTTTACCTGTAAGTGATTGTTGCACTGTTGCATATACTTTTGCATGCCACCAAAACTAGTTTAGACAATTGTTGGTGAACCAATGAAATAAAATAAAACGCTGCGTCTTCCGCTGGATGCGAGACGCACGGGACCATGTGTAAATGTTTTCGTTAGTCCGTTTGTCTCTACCCACCATTACTAATGATTCAGTAATAAGTGCGGATGGTATAAGAATGGATTTTAAGTTAATGGTTAGCCCCAGTTTACACGGTGAAGTCAGTTTCTTTAGATCGAGGTGGCGACAATTAGGGGAGGCGTATATCCAGCTGTGGACGTCTTTTGGCTCAAATAATGATGATGTTGGCGTGTGATTTTGCAACTCACCTCAATACTGCAGCCGCTGAGCGAGTTCCTCTCGTACGCCTTCAGCAGGATGGTGTAGAAGTTGGGCGGCAGCTCAGCGATGTCGTACATCTCCGTCACTCCGCCGGTGAAGTCCTCCATGGCCTCGCATGTTGAGCCGCCCTTTAGGGCCTCGTAGGAGCCGTGGAGTCTGGAATTAAACATGTTTTGCTAGATACCACACTAGTATTTTGCTTAACGTGCATTTAAAACCGGCCAAGTGCGAGTCGGACTTACGCACGAAGGGTTCCGTACCATTATCGCAAAAAAATCACGTTTGTTGTATGGGAGCCCCAATTAAATATTAATTTTATTCTGTTTTTAGTATTTGTTGTTATAGCGGCAATGGAAATACATCATCTGCGAAAATCTCAACTGTCTAGCAATCACGGTTCATGAGATACAGCCTGGTGACAGACAGACGGACAATGGAGTCTTAGTAATAGGTTCCCATTTCTACCCTTTGGGTACGGAACCCTGAAAATTATCTGAACACACAAACGATAGATTACAACTTTTAGGAAAAGTAATAATCTTCTAAGAGACAGTGATTGACGAGTGAGTTTTCAACCCTAGATTGATAAAATTAATTTGGCTGATATCGGCTCCTGATTCGACTCCATTACATTCTGTTACCAACTAACGGAATTACTGTTTTTTAAGTGCCTGATGTTCACTAGAACAGGGAGGTTACCATAAGCACTTAGAGTAAGTTTATTTTGAGTGTGTGTAAGGAACAGATATATATTCCCCAGTTTCCCAGCTCAAAATTATCGGATAATTAATGTGACAAATTATCAAGCACGCGTTATCTGCTGTGATTGGCTGTTGAAAATTTATTCGCAGACTCAAAATAACACTTCCTCTAAGAGCTTATGGTCTTCCCCCAGATAACCTCCAATATAGACTCTGTTAACAATATTTTCGTTTTTTACTTACTTGGCATACGCCTTCTCTAGCAAAGCACTCCAGAACTCGTTGTTCTCCGACGAGTGCAGGAAGACCAGCTTGCCTCTGTAGGTAGGCAGACGATCGTCTATGACCACGTCTACCCATCGTCCGTACTGCCAGAAACTGGAAGAAATTGAAATAGGTAAGCGTGGATGAAGTTACCCTCTTCTTCTCCGTTTTCTAATTTATTTGGCCCCTTCAACCATAAGTTTTAGAGAAATTCTGCTTTATATTAGATATCTTTTAAGGGCTTTCCGGGGTAGAATGTAAAAAGAAGCAAATTGAAAGGTGGTTCAAATTATGTAAGTGGGTGTTTTCATAGGTATAATCACAGATATAAATCTAATTAGATGACGTGACTGTATGTAGTGCCAAAAAAACCGGCCAAGTGCGAGTCGAACTCGCGCACGAAGCGTTCCGTACCATTATCGCAAAAAAACGGCAAAAAAATCACGTGTTTTGTATGGGAGCCCACTTAAATATTTATTTTATTCTGTTTTTAGTATTTGTTGTTATAGCGGCAACAGAAATACATCATCTGTGAAAATTGCCTAGCTATAACGATTCATGAGATAAAGCCTGGTGACGGACAGACAGACGGATCGCGGAGTCTTAGTAATAGGGTCCCGTTTTTACCCTATGGGTACGGAACCATAAAAACGGAGTAAAGTTACGATCAATGAACTGAGCTTTTCATTTAGCATTATCGGCACCGGAAATCCACCGAACACTAGAAAAATCCCTTTTTCTCAAACATGCTTGGAAATTTGAGCATTATTTTGACAACCTTCTTCGAGATAAATCGCAATTGCTGTACTGGACATATACATGCGCGCAGCGGCCGGCAAAAGTTGTATGAAAATCCATATTTGTCGTGTGTAGCGGCCAAATAAATTCCATAGTAAACTCATATCTGTCGTGTAATTTAAAAATGGAACGATCTTTTACTCCGAAACATAGCAACCAAGGAGGTAACATATCAAAGGTTTTATTTAAATTTCGAACTGGCTTGCAAATAGAAAGCTGTTTATTGAAAAAAAAAACAAATGAACACTTTTAAGGCTTAGCACGCTCTGCGATTTTTATTTGCGCGGATTTTTGTAGTATTATTCCCGCGTGATTTTTTTTAACGCAATGTGTGCAGCTTCATACAATTCCATAGGCCGCAGAATGGGCGAAAAAAAATCGTGCGTATAAAAAGCCCAGTGCGGGCTAAGCCTAACACGGGAATAATTATTGTTGTTCTTTGTTCGTCATTGATTTCGAAAAGTAATTGTATTTGACAAAATGAGTTCTAGGTGCTACTTAGTTTTAATTTCCGCGCATTATTTGAGAAAAGCACTATACAAGCCTTGGCCACAACTAGGCATCGATGGACTTACGTATGTGTGCCTCGGCTTCGCCTCGGCCCACATTTACACGTTCGTCCATCAATGCCTCTTTTGCTGGCCACTGCAGTAATGTACTATTTATGCCATATTGAGCTGTAAATAATGTATAGAAAAAGTTTGCCGAGGGATTAGAAATGATTTCTTACATTGGTAAGTAAATTTGTTTTTAAACTGTTTGTGAAAAAGTGGCACGCTTGGTTTTCTTATAGATGGAGGGACTTGCGTTATCTAGTTAGATTTATGTCTGTGGATATAATATTATTGTTTGTATTTTATTAGATTTCATTTATCTCGACTTTATCATATAATTATGTAAACATATATAAACATGACACACACCGACACAGATACCTTTTAAGTTTTTATTTTTTTGTTTGTTAATTTCAATTCTAGTTTTGCACCTAATAGTTCCTAATTATTTTGATTTGTAATGCAACTAATATAGATTATGAAAGTATTCCTGTAATTAAATACGTATTTTATATATTATTGATCAAGGGCTTCAATTTGTTAACGAGGGTGGGTGTTGATACCTATAATTACAAGATATTTATTTATCTTAGTTTAGGTATTGGCTGCAACTTTAATTTACAACTGTACGAGTACTTACCTTTGGCTTATTTTTTATTGTAAACCATACCATTTTGTGTTTTTACTTGAAGGTGCAAAAAAACTATTTTATTTTATAATTAATTAACACTATTTTTTATTGAATGAAATCATGAAGCAATTTAAAAACATCGATTACTTTAAAATGGTAGTCTATTCTATGAAATGTTTTTCAGTATAATGTTGTCTTACCGGAAATGGAAGACACCAGCATACTCCTCATCGAAGCTCTGGTCATCTGGCACCACTTGGAAGAACAATCTGTAACACAAATATATTAAGTTAAGCAATTTTAGCCACTAATCAATAACACATACGATAGGTAATAAAATACACGGAATTTTGGGTTATCATTTGTGGTGTAGGTACTGCTATTAGCCAATACAAAAAGAGCCGTATTAGGAACAGCCATACCAGGAATTGAGCCGTATTATTAATCATGCTATTCCTGATAAGCGTTCAAGGATAGCATATCTAGGAAAAAATAACAGTATCAATGTTATACTATATGTAGCATTGTCCTGTTTTAACATGGAGATTGGGAGTAGCATTGTCCTGTTTTAACACGGAGATTAGGAGTAGCATTGTCCTGTTTCAACAAGGAGATTAGGAGTAGCTTTGTCCTGTTTTAACATGGAGATTAGGAGTAGCATTGTCCTGTTTTAACATGGAGATTAGGAGTAGCATTGTCCTGTTTTAACATGGAGATTAGGAGTAGCATTGTCCTGTTTCAACAAGGAGATTAGGAGTAGCATTGTCCTGTTTTAACACGGAGATTAGGAGTAGCATTGTCCTGTTTTAACACGGAGATTAGGAGTAGCATTGTCCTGTTTTAACACGGAGATTAGAAGTAGCATTGTCCTGTGTTAACACGGAGATTAGGAGTAGCATTGTCTTGTTTCAACAAGTGCATTAGGAGAGTCGGTGTGGCTAGTCATATATTACTTTTATGGTCATAGGCGGATCCAGGGTACGTGCTCCGTGCCCCGGGGATCCCTAGCTTGGACGAATAAAAAAACAAGCTAAGGTATCTATTATATTATGGGACGTACTTATGATTGAGTCCATACTTATGAAAAGTATGATGATTGACCTCATCAGAAAGTTTACATTCACCTAAAGGGCAATGGAGAGGGCTATGCTCGGAGTTTTCTTGCGTGATCAAATCAGAAATGAAGAGATCCGCAAGAGAACCAGGGTTACCGACATAGCCCGTGAAAAACTTAAGTGCCAAGTGGGCAGGCACATTGCTCGCAGAACGGATGGCCGATGGGTCAGAAAGGTTCTGGAGTGGCGACCGCGAACCGGCAGACGTTGCGTGGAAGGCATCCCACCAGGTGGGCCGATGACCTGGTGCCTGAAAAGGCACCGGAAGGCCTATGTACAGAAGTGGACGTCTTTCGGCTGACATGATGATGATGACTTATGATTGGTATTAACTCTTTACTTGTCTTTATCTTGCCTCCCCCCCCCCTCCAAATTACTCCTGGATCCGCCCCTGTTTTTGTTATGATTTAATACGACATTTGTTCAGCTGAAGGATTTAGATAACCTATCTATAGTACAAGCTACAAAGTTTTATAATAAGTAATGTTATTTTTATGCAGTTTTTGTTTAATTATAACATAATATATAATGAAATACAAACCCTGACTTTATCTAATTAATTAAACCAACATATATTATTATTTTATCCAACATTCATTCCAAATCGAATAATTATTTAACTATATTATTAATGTTCCTAATTATAATATTATTATGATTGTGTGATCGAATCCTATTTATATTTTTAATCAAATAGATTTAAAACTGAGAATAATTTTGCATGCACATATGCAAGAAATTAAAGGCTTTATTATTTCATTTAGTTATTTAATATCACGCCAGTATTCGCGAAGGGTTTAGAAGAGGTCTATAGAACACCCATATTTCTTCAGTTATGTTCAAGTACCCCTATTACAGGCTGAGCTAATTGCCACCAGGCACAAATTCATACTCCGGGCTACTACTGAAAAAATGCAGTTGGATAAACGCAATTACATTTTGCTCGGGAATTGAACTCACCTCGTGCTCAGCTGTAGCACATGCAACCACTAGACCAACGAGACAGTTCAGTCAATATGGTCATAGTATAAATATGGACGAACAGTACGGAAACTACCTACAAACGCTCGAAACTGCACACTCACACAAACATGCGCATCGACGAAACCCCTAAACGGACACTAAAAGCATCGTGAAAACTGCTTAGAGGTCTCGTAGAAGCGCATTGTGTGGGTGTGCCGTTTTGAGCGTTTGTAGGTAGTTTCCGTACAGTTTGTCCATATTTATATTGTGATATGGTGCAATTATGTAAAACAGTTTTTTCTGTTTTGGTTTTCCGTCACGTTTTGAGGAAAAATATGCACATAAAAGCCAGCAAATTGCTGCCAGCAGAAACATTTTGTTTCCCCATTCTTACTGTCCTAACCACCATCGAATGACTAATAGCTGAACTAAAAAGTTACCAACATAAATTGGCCAACATAAATTGGCCAACATAAATGTGACCAACATATTGGTCACGAACGACTGCCGGGCAAACTTCAAAGAAATCATACTCAAGATGTTGAAATTAATTACACCAAACCAAAAGATTAATCTATACTAATATTATAAAGCTGAAGAGTTTGTTTGTTTGTTTGTTTGTTTGTTTGAACGCGCTAATCTCAGGAACTACTGGTTGGAATTGAAAAATTCTTTTTGTATTGGGTAGTCCATTTATCGAGGAAGGTTATAGGCTATATAACATCACGCTACGACCAATAGGAGCGGAGCATCAAAAACGGGGAACATTTATTCTTTTTGAGACGCAACGTATTTAGAGTAGGTGGGCTAGCTTGGTAGGTAGCCAGTTGACGGGAGCGAAGCCGCGTGGGACAGCTAGTTGATAATAAGCCGGCATTATACAAAAATAAATTATTCGGTGGTTTGTATAAATAGAGCGTAATTCAGGGGCGTAGCTACCGCGGTATCAGCCGTATCAATGATACGGGGCCCCTAATCCACAGGGGCCCCAACATGTGGAAGCATCAATTCGTAAGAGGGCCGTAATGGATAAATTAAGATGATAAAAGCTGTTTGTTATGATGACAGCTCGCATCTATGCGATACTCCAATTTTCTAGTTTCCTTTGCTAGCTCAAAATTTTTGCTTATATAAAAAAGATGGATTTTCGATTCCTGACTTAGCGTAAGCTTTCTAAAAATAAAAAGCACAATGCTTTTTTATTTATTTGTAAAAAAAAACTTGCTGCCTTCGTTTTGCTGTAATCGGGTAAGAAGGGCCCACAACAAAATCTGATACAGGGCCCCTTTAAGACTAGCTACGCCACTGGCGCAAACGGTACCTAAGTAGCTTAATGAAAAAGTCACAAGTGTGGCCAACATGGGTGACCAATGTAACTCACTTTCTGTGCAGCGTAAGGTTGGCGACGGCAGCCAACAGCCAACAGTCGCCCAACTCGCCTTGTTGCACATCGAAGCGACTGTAGCCCTCCACGAACAGTTGAGGGTCGTCACATATTTCCTGAAAACAATAGAAATGTTATTTAATCTCGTATTAGTAACTTAATCTGAGTCAAGTTTTTGGCTGATATGAGGAATTAATCAACTAATAAGACAATTTTTTATTGAATTTGCAAACGCAAATGTTTGGCAGTGGAAGCTTGAGGAATAGTTTTCTAAACAGGAAAAATAAAAAGGAAAAAAAAAAACAAATTTTTATAAAAATAAAAAACCCGGCTGCTAAAAAATAATTAGGTAATATTTAAAGCATAATTTATATCTAGTATTTGCTTTTTCTTTTCAGTTACCTAAAAAATTTTAGCAGTCGGGTTTTTTGTTTTTATAATTGGAAAAAAGGCTAGGCAGATGATGATGGGTTTTTTTGTTTTTATAACAATTTGTTTTATTTCGGACTTTTTAGGTTTTAGTAATGAACGAGTTTGCCAAATAAGTTATGTGGTTATTTTGCTATCAAAGTCACGCTTATCTTGAATTTGTGCCAAAATGGGAACATAAAAGTGTTACAATATATATATTTGTAATGGCCTATTTAGTAGCTTTCATTTGATACCCATATTGTTAGGATAACGAAAACAATAATTGTATCACTCCCCTTTCTTTAGGGGAGTGATACCCTTAATTAAAAAATATATATAGCCTATACGTCACTCCCACAATTGAGAAAAATCTAACGACACCTCATGTGTCATAATCCGTCAAGCCGTTTGGGCTGTACAGCGTGCTATAGAAATGGACATACATACATAAGCTCGAAAAAATTACCCCTCCCGCAGTCGGGTAAAAAATGGTCATCAATTCTATGACACAAGTTCAAGACACTATAAAATCATCATCTGCGTAGCCTTTTCCCAACTAAGTTGGGGTCGGCTTCCAGTCTAACCGGATTTCAGCTGAGTACCAGTGTTTTACATGGAGCGACTGCCTATCTGACCTCCACAACCCAGTAGCTGGCTAACACGGTACCCCTTGGCTAGACTGGTGTCAGATCTCAAGCTTCTGACTACTCGTAACTACTGTCAAAGATCTTCAAATGACAGCCGGGACCAACGGCTTAACGTGCTTTCCGAGGCACGGAGGAAACTCGGTATGTTGAAATGGTCACCCATCCACGGACTGACCTCGTCAAGCGTTGCTTAACCTTGAAAATCGACCCGTGCGGCTGTTATTATTTAGCCACGAGCTCCTGTCCGTACATAAAATATGACAACTATAATTGTAACGGCACATAGGCACTTGCAATTTGCCTTAATTCGATGGTTATTTGATTAACTTAAGTGTGGCAGTTTGATTAATTGTTTCGTTTTACTGTCAATTGGTTTTTAGGGTTCCTAAAATTATTTAGGAAACATAAAAATTGTTTGTAAATGTTATTTTAGTCAGCCAACTACAAGTATGATAAAAGGAAATATCGAACTTTGGAAAGTGAAATCGTTTTAGTAATTTCGCTGGGAGAACAGGGAAAGGTCATTGGGCATCTTAGGGCCGAGTTCACCAATAAAATTAATCGCGATTAGTTCATTTAAACTCAGTTCAAGCAAATGCAGCGTTCTGATTGATAGTTTCTTAGCGGTCTCAATCAATCAAAACACACACACACACACACACACACACACAGGACAGCATCCATGATGCACTGGATGCGGGGGGAGCGTAAACGGTATCCTAGGTAATTGCGGATAAACCGGACTGTTGCATTTCCTGGGGTACTGGATCCGCTTGCACAGCGGCGGCTCCAGTGCAACGCAACGGGAAATAGGTATATGTACTGATTGGATTATTTGTTATTTATATTGTGTGTACGGGTTATTGTTTTTATTAGGATGACATTATTAAATTATGTAAGTTTACTAACATAGTCTTAAGTGTATTACTAACAAATTATGGAACATGGTCCAAAAAAATGATTGAATTGAAAACGCTGTATTTGCATAAACTGAGCTTAAACTAATCGCGATTAGTGTCATTGGTGAAATCGGCCCTTAGTATGAAAACTATACCCATGGCGTACACAAACATAACAGAATGTATTAATATATATGGCTCTGATTTACTATAACATTAATCACATTAATGTGAGTAACGGGAATGTCGAAAAAAAAATTTAATTATCGTTTACAGCAGGTAAATTTTCCAAGTGGGCCAATTCCGAAAATTTGCAAAAAGCTACAAACACTGAAAGAAGTCTCGGGACCGTTTTGATGAAAACTAAAACTGCATTATGGGATTTTTCGAGAAATCAATATTCTTAGCCAGGAATCGAACTAGTGAAAAAATAAACAAGCTGATTATTACACGATCCGATGTCGCTAATAAGGATCAAACTCTGGAAAGTAATGACACACTGCAAACTCAAGGAAATATCTCATTTTAATCAAATGTAATGACGAAAAATGAAGTCCTCTGAAATAACACAATTAAAAAACGATTCGGTACATTTATCCTTATCGATTTTGAATCAAATAAACATATGCAATGAAAGATCACATTATTCTCTTTAGTTTAAAACTATTTTGGTTTTTGTCGGCCAATCTTCGCAAAGCGTGTCAGATTTTGCCCAATGACCTTTATTTAGGGCAAGGGCTTGATCCCGACTGCTAAGTTATGCGTGACGCTTGTAGAGATCAGTCTTCGATAATAAAAATCTTTCGGCAGATTTATTTTCATTATTATAATGATGAAGGTATAAAGTGGGCAATGAAAAGAGGCACAAGAAAACAATGTGTGGTCGATCGAAGACCTTAACGAATCAATCGCTTCCAACTAAAAACAACATCAAATGACTCAAAATTCTCTATCGACTACAGTCTAGTAGGTTCTAAAAGTAAGGTAACTTAGGTAGGTAAGTAAAAATTAAGCGCTTACCCCAGGTCTCAGCCAAGTAATAGGTCTATCGAGTCTCTCCTTGTAGTAGAGACTGCGGTCTACCGCGGGGAACTCCGGGTCCTCGAACAGCCTGCCTTCGGATACGCAGCGAGACCGTATGTCTTTGAAGTCCTGGTAGGTTGCCGGGCCGAAAGACGAGGGACGGGTCTCGCCTAGCTGTAATAAGAAAAAAAAGGTAGGAGTTAATACAACTGTCATTACAGGAATAGGATTATTGTTTGCTCAAATGAGACTGGCCCAGTAGCGTATGATTGAAACAGTCAAAACAGCATATCTCTTCAGTAGGGACAAGTCAAATCACGTTGGTAAATGGCACAGATAATTTTGAGCATATACATCATATCAGCCGAAAGACTTCCACTGCTGGACATTGGCCTCCCACAAGCGTCGCCACATTGACCAGTCTCGTATCCAGCAGATCCCCGCAATCTTGACCAGGTCATCGGTCCACCTGGTGGGAGGCCTTCCAACTCAACATCTTCCGGTTCACGGTCGCCATTCCAGAACCTTTCTGCCCCATCGCTCATCCGTACTGCAAGCAATGTGCCCTGCCCACTGCCACTTAACTTTGGCGATTCTTCGGGCTATGTCGGTAACCATGGTTCTCTTGTGGATCTCTACATTCCTGATTCGATCACGCAAGGAAATGCCGAGCATAGCCCTCTCCATTGCCCTTTGGGTGACTGTAAGCTTTCTGATGAGGCCCATTGTGAGCGACCACGTGTCAGAGCCATAAGTCATCACTGGCAACACATACTGGTCATAGACTTTCGTCTTGAGAAACTGTGGTAAGTTGGACGAGAAGATACCGCGCAAAGATACAACACAAGGACAGTCGATGTGGCGAATCCGGGTGATAGTTCTGATTTAAAAAAAAAATGGAAGAGCTTTCAATAGTTTTTGGTTTCTGGTAGGAGGATATGCAGTGTGGGTGGCAAATTATTAATCTTATTGCTAACCCCTACAACTAAGCTTAATGCTTTTAATAGGAGGTGGGCACGTCAAGTCGGCAATAGTGCAGCGTGTGGACATCGACCTCTCCTCGCAAGTTCGACGCCCACAGTCCGTATCTAAACATTCAATCATGCATGTTGAATGTTGTAGTTAAAACAGTAGATACGGTAGTCATTCACTGACTTTTTCATACAAAGAAGTTAGTGACGGACGAATACAGAGTAACGCTAAAAGTAACGCGAAAAATGATAATTCTTTTTAGTTCGTCAGTGAGATTATCAAATAATATTGGACACATATTTTTTGTTTTACCAAATCAATAAAAATTTACAAAGATAGAGCGCAACAAAGTTTAGGAGTTGGCGGCTTGTGACGTCACTATGTCATATAAAGTGTAGCACATCGTGACGTCACGCGATATTTCAACGTACTGTACCGTCGTTATTTTTTGTTTCCGTGGCAAAAGAAAAATTAGGTGCCCAATATTTTTAGGTTATCTAACTGACGGACTAAATATATTTATTATTATTATATATTTGTAATAAGCTTAGTAGGCTAATTTCCTGATGGTTGGACGCGATTCGATTTATATTCCGTTTCATCATCGCACAGCCAGACGTACGGCGATGCGTCATCGGTACATGGTGGACATCCCACCCATACACAAAACGTTTTGGGGACACTTTTATTATGCGTACAGCTAAGGAGTGGAATTACTTGCCCGAGTCTGTGTTTCCCGATAGCTACAATCTAGGGGTCTTTAAGTCAAGAGTGAATGGGTTTTTTCAAGGCAAGCGTGTTTCACCGTCGACCACATCATCGCTTACCATCAGGTGAGATAGTGTTCAAGCGCAAGCCTTTTTAACAAGCGCGATTTTAACAAGGCAAAATTGCAAGTGCTTTCACATAGACGCAATGCGATGCAATAGGGATGTTTCCTGGGTAGCAAAATGATAATTTTATTTAGTGAGTTTATTAAATAATATTGGACTCGTATTTTTTGCTCTATCAAATAAATAAAAATTGACAAATATAAAGCGCATCAAAGTTCAGGAGTGGGGCCTTGTGACGTCACTATGTTAGTATATAATGTACTAGGGGCGTGACGTCACGCGATATTTTGACGCATTATATCGTCGTCACTTTATGTTAACGTGTCAAAAGAAAAATACGTGTTTAATATTTTTTATTAACATACTTGACAGACAAAAAAAAACTGTAATCTACCCTATTCGAACGATTATCACTTGCACTTGACATTTTCGCAGAAAATACGTGCGCGATATCGCCTATCTACGCAATATCCGTCGAGAAAATATCTATGTGAATTAAAGAGCATACGAAGCTAAGATATCCGTGATGCGAAGCCCTATTGTTGCTAAGTAAGGTTTCAATCAATCGTTGAAAAGCATTCGATCGACGCACATTACTTCTTGAGAACGGGTGCATATTGATTTAAGTAAGAGCCACTTCAAAAATGTTTATTTTATTTAGTTTCATCGATGTATTCTTATCGTCCATTGCCAGCTTTATTTGTATTAAACTTTACCAGTCTTATTAATAAACGTGGACTAAGGTAAGATTAACTTTATTCCAAGCATTAGGTTTTATACTAACAAATATCCGTATTAATAAACACGGAATAAGGAGGGATTATTCTAATCTGACACTAGTCTCGGACTCAAAGTTAAACCACGGTGCCAGCTAGTTTAAGGTCGGAATAAGAGTAGTGTAACTATGGAGAGCACAATATTTTTTCTCCTTTCTCGGGCAGGCTAAGGTGACCATACCGCCTCATCTTCAGTGCATAATATCCTTCTTGAATTCTTTAGTATGCATTAGAATGCAGATACAACAGATTCTAATGCTTTTTTGGAGTATTTGGCAGCAAATTGTATCGAGTCAGCCTTCCCACTAAGCTTTGCGGAGGTAGTCAATACTACAATAAAATTATTCACTCCACTATCCCGAGATCGCTTCTGTCAATGATTTCACGTATTGTCCAGTTGCGTGGACAGTTGAGACACAAAACTAAAATTTTATATCACAATATCCACTAGGAATAAAATTGCAAATAACTACACTCGAAAAAATCCCGCCAAAAACTCTCGCAACCACAATTATTACATACCTTTTCCTCTTCATCCCAGTTAACTAAGCGAATACGTTTCGTGTTCATCATTTTATGTAATTTTTAAGTTTAAAGCTATTGAGTTAATTTAAAATTCCCTCCTTCACCTTAACTGTCAAATCTCTATGGCAGATGTCAGTTTTTTTCTACATAATGTCTTCAACTTGCTTATTTTCATTCACTAGTTCATCTATACCAATATTATAAAGAGGAAAGATTTTTTTGTTTGTTTGTACCCAATAGGCTACGAAACTACTGGACCGATTTTAAAAATTCTTTCACCTATGGAATGCTACATTATTCCCAAGTAACATAGGCTATAATTTTGACGGGAGCGAAGCCGAGGGGGTCAGCTAGTTCTTTATACTTTTAAATTCAACTGGGTTGCCAGAGCTTACGCGTAAATCCAAGACTAAGAAATGAATAGTTAGTCCGAGTTTATTTCATGTTTATTAATAACATTGCTAGAACTATGTTATTCCTTAGTTACTCCGGGATTAGCTAGTCCAAGAGTAAGCTGGGAATACGCCATTTTTATTAATAAGACTGTACTTGTTTGATTAATAAGTACCTATTGTGAGTAAATTTTGTTCATGAACCTACTGAGAATTCTAGTTGAAACTAATCAATTTAATATGAATATATTTGAAAGCCGGCAAACATAAAAATGACAGAGACCATTTCAATATAATAGACATGAACTGTTTAATAAAGATTCGATTAGTGTAGTATCGCTTGTAATTGTAAAAAAAACGCGGTTGCGCAATGTGCCAGTCTATTAGCGACAAATATAGTCGAAAGTCAAAATCGAGATATTTTGATGCGATTTTGTCCAAAAAAAAATCCAAATCCATAAAAATCCATAGTTTGGACTGTTGACAAAATCGCTACCGCTGATAATTTGTATAAATCTTTAGGAGGGACAAGAGCATAGGATACCATACTCATTCATTATGTTAATAACCCTATGCAAGGTGGGTCAAAAATCGTGGCTCAAACTAAACAGGGCGATATTTGGAGTCATTTGCATTAGGTCCTAAAGCCACAATTTTTACCTATCCTGTATATAAAAATAAATTAGAAGAGCCCCTAACAACCCTCTATATAAGATAGATTAAACTATAAAAGAGCTATTTACTATAGCTTTTTTGGCAAACATTAGATAAGTTTTCGCGACGGCGACATTAAGTCTGAATCTAGGTTTGACGTTGACCTATTTGGCAAGATTCCCAAAGATACTGGAGGTTTTAGGAGTAAAAGATGACATGAAATAAATCTAAGCACTAACATAACTCCAATGTTGGAAGAAAATATTTTCAAGAGAACTTACGACGTTGTTTTCAAATGATCCATAGGGATACACAACGAAATAAGAATCTTTAAAGATATCGTCGAAGATTTAGACAAACGCATTATTAAAAGAAATCACGAACCCAAAACAGTTGTTCACCAGTAGGCATAAACATTTTGCTTCCTTTGTAACTCGGAGGCATCTTCAGCCTGTAATCCTTATGATGGTCTACAGTCGAGAGCCTCTTCATCGGTGTGTGTTCTCTACTAACTTTAACATTACGAGTAGTTAATGTCACTTTAGGAGAGCCAATAACTTCCTTATTAAAAATCATACTCCTGTTAGTAACAGCTTTGCTGTTTTCGACCACGTCAACCTTTTTCGAACTCATTTCTGGTTCTTCTACGTTAGGTTTCTCAACAGGTTCCACTACTTTGGTGGCCCAAAAAGGTTTGTAACTACTGTTTCTGCGGACGTTTGATTGCTGGTAGGCGTAATCAGAAACTTTGGCTTTCTTGAAATCTTCGAATAATCTTTTGAAGAAACCGCTTTCCTTGGTTTTCTCTCCATTTTGCTCAGCCTTGGCTTTTTTATCGGAGCTCTTCTTGTTTCTTAAAATTCTTCCTGATTTAGGGGATATTATCGAAACGGATTTCTTTTTCCACGTTTCTGCTGCGTTGTTAACAATAGCGTTTGCATAAAAAGTCTTGAGATATCCAACTTCTTCTTTGCTTAGTTTCACAAAGTTATCTTCGGTGACTTCGTTATCCATTTTGGTGTTTATGTGCTCATGCGTTGGATTTTCGGAAGTAACTGATTTTTGAGTAGCGATTTATTTAAATTGATGTTGTTTCGTTAACTGGGTTTCCAGTGTTTCTGGTGCAAGGTCGACTGATTGATGTAAAAGGATAATTAGTGCCTAAGTAATGCTTTGTTGTTCGTTTTTTAACTAATGTGGTTTATAACTGTAGTTTTGTGAATTTCCCTGTGGCTATTGCTCTGTATATTAATATTATTATTGGTATGTATAGGTATAGGAACCAGTATAACTATACGATCTGTCCGGACTTGTAGTAATAACACTGTAAGACCGTAAATAACACTTAATTTTATCGATAAAACACCCCACTTAGGGGTGCAATCACCACACACTCCAAGAGAGCAAATTAACAAATTTCAAACGACAAACTACAAATACAAAGCTAACACGAGATTCAACACGTCCTAGAACGCAACTAGCGAGCTATTATCAACTGCCGGGGTACCCCAAGGAGAAGGAAGCGGATCACCAAGTGCAGTGCAGGTGAGTGGTTGATACATTTCATTCAGTTTCTTCTACATAAAGTTTGGTTTGGCAATTTAATATTTTTTTTAGTAGCTGATTTACTTATTACGATATCCACCATAGTCTAACAACTATAACTTTGATCCTAGGTCACATAGAAGCAGCCTTCTACAACTATAACTTTGATTCTAGGTCACATAGAAGCAGCCTTCTACATTTAATGTTATTGTTACGGTCATAGCATGGATAATCTAAAAAAATATTCAACTAACACACAAAAGTTAAGATATTTTTGTATTGAGTTACAAAAGTCAATCTTTGAACATAATTTCACACGTTTTTATTGCATTTTCTAAAATTGTGCAACATTTTTAGGGATTAATATGTCTATTTTGTTTTTTTTTGTTAGTATTTGTGTTGTAAAGCCATTTTATCTGGCGTGGATCCACGTCTTAAACACGCGTTAAAAGAACCCCTGCGTATTTTGCCTTATATGTATTTCAGAATTTTTGATAATGCAATTAAAACATGAGGGACTTAAACCCCTTATGTGGGGTTCTTTTTATCGATAAAATTAAGTATTTACAGCGGCATTAAAGTTATATTACTAAAAGTCCGGACGCATTGTATTTTAATTATTAAATACATACCTACAATAACAGAAATAAGGTAAGAGCTATTTTAAAATAGTTTTTCCTTTGTGAGGTTTATTGCATTTTGAATATTAAAATAATAATAATATTCAACGTTATATTCAAAGTAAAAATACGAAATATATGAAGAATTATCGTAGCAATATTTCAAAATCTAGTTCTTGAATGAAGTAACAAATCAGTTTAAAACTTCAGAATAGTGTGTCCTTGATAAGAATAATTGTCTATCGATTTTAGTGACGATTGTAAATTATACACAACGCAACAGAGACAGTTCTAAGATATATTTTTCAATTCCTTGATCTATGCTAGAGAACAACAAAGCAAAACTAGAGACAATGAACCTTAAGCACTACATTACATAAAACAACTTTTCGCACTCGTTTTTCTCTTTAAACAGATATATTCTAACACCAAATAAAAACACTGTGTTCACAAACGAAAAACATTCACAACACTATTAAAAAAGGCCAATTTGAACTCAATATCCCGTCACCACTTCATGACAGTTATAACTGAAAATATTGACTGCCGGTAACGGACTGATAACACCGTATGTTAAATGCGGTGGTATAAGGACACCTAAGTGTGTGTGTGTGTGTAGTGGAAACCCATAGAGAATAATTATATTATTATGGTGGTAGTTTGGAACTTGTGGCGTATTGGAAGCGAAGCTATATATCGGGACGACTTTTTTGTTTGACAAAGTCTTTTTTATTGGCTTTTCTTTTTTTGGTGTATTATGACTAATTATGGGCGTCGTCGCCGATGGAGGCATAGAAAACGCTGACGTTAAGATTGTGCGGCGTCTACGGGAGATTGGCCGGAAAAGGCAACGCAATGGGAAGAGGATATGGGGGACACTTTAGTGCATGTGTAATATAGACTATGTCCGTGTATCGAATTCGTGCTGAACTGGTGACAAAGATAAATTATATTAAAGTGAAATCAAATCAATACTAATACTTCTGTGCTATTGTATCGCTATTATATAATTAACTTGCTTGACCATTAACACTATACAAACATGAGATAGTAAATAAAGCGTTGTTTACTTATCTACTCGCAGAATAAAGTACAACGCAGATATCTAATCAGCACTCGACACGTTCAAACTACAATCATAGCTCCAAAGCTGTCCCATAACAAAAGCTAAACTAAGCTATTTACAGCATTTCTAATTAGAACAGTTAAGAACCTAACATAGCTTCCTGAGGGACACCACGTCATGGTATGGGTGTGGTGTATGACAGACCTTTTTTTATCAACCCATCGAATCTATGGTGACATAAAAAGATAATTACAGTTCTTTTTTGTACTTCAGGCAAAAGCCTTTTAGCTTAATAAGGTTTAACTGGTATGGTGAACAGTATCGATGGCTTGACTAAGTTTACTAGTGTAGTTATCTGACTGCTGTTGCACGATGTAGTGTTTGCACCACACATGGACCTTCAATTTACCAAAAAGGAACAGGTTAGTCACTTTTAAATTAAGTTTTTTTATAAGTTTGTTACTGATAGGTTATTTTTTATCGGTAGTAATGTGGTATGTTGATATTGTGATAAACAGACGCACATATGCATTATCGATAAGATATGTACTTCGCAAATTTAAGGTCGTGGCAGCTTACGCATAAGTTTGTATCATCTTTCATGAGTTGATCAAGTGAAAAAATGCAAATTTTTCATGATCACTGTTTGGTACGTATGTAACTAGATCTGCTTCTCACTTGGAAGCAGATCTAGGTACTTTCTTATCGACTTGACAACTAACAATGAACATTGATGATTTGATTCAATTAACCTGACAAATTCAATTTAGTTTTCAGCAGTAAATCTGTGCGAAATATCTTTCGCACAGATTTACTGCTCTATGCCATGGCATAACATGACCTCAATGTTTCCTAATGCGAGATTACGTATGTTACATACGCATAATGCAGCTGTTAGATAATGAAGTGCTTGAGAAGATAAATTAAGTTTATTACGTATGCAGGGATGTATGTTTATGTTATAATAGCAAATGTATGAAATCATGAATTCTATACAATTCCTAGGCAATCTATAGAATGCCGAAAATCGACCGTAAAAATATGGAATAAATTGTCAGAATCAGAACTTTATTTGTAAAACATAGGTTACACAGCAGTGTGTGGGATGTTACAACAATAAAGAGACTATCTATGTTTTGCCATTTGCAATATCGAATAAAATGATTACCAATAATAATAGAAAAAGAACCAGAATCTGAGGCAAGTAACTCAGTTACACATTTACGAATTAACATCATAATATATCAACTATTAAATTAACTCCATAATTTCAATTATTAAATTCTACAGAACATTTCACTTATTGCCTATTAAATTCCTAAACGGCAATAGGAAAACAAAAACAGGATATCGGCCCATTACGGAGTAAAAACGAGAGCGCGCGGGGTATTGGGTATTCAATCGCTCGCCTGATCGTTGAGTGTGTTCTGATACTTCTGATTATGGAGCTCGTGGTTAAATTATTACAGATGCACGGGACAATCTTGAGGATTTGAGGCTAAGCAACGCTTGCCGAGATTGATCCGTGGATGGATGACTATCTTTACATAGCGAGATTCTTCCGTGCCTTGGAAAGTACGCTAAGCCGTTGGTCGTTACAGATAATGTCAGGAATTCAGGAAATCTGGCAACAGTCTTTCCATGAGGTATCGTGTGACGCAGTTACTGGGTAGGGGAGGTCAGATAGGCAGTCGCTCCATGTAAAGTACTGATACTCAGCTGCATCCGGTACCTAATACTGGCAGCCGACCGCAATATAGTAGGGGAAAGGCTAGGCAGATTGATTGTTGATTGTGTTCTGATTATTTTTTATTTTTACTAAGTCTTATAATGATTTAATGTTTCATAATGCGTGACCAATGATTATTTTTAGGGTTTCATAATAGGATTGAACATATTCCACTGAGAATCTTAAAAACATATTATTTGATTTATTAAACAGTTTTCCTTGAACCTGAATGCATTTCCTAGAAAATGAGTTTATTGATTAATGTTAGAATTAGTATACAATGCCTAGTTTTACATATTTCCTATAACATATATATTACACCCAAATAACACTTAGTCAAATCTGTGGATAAAACTACATCCGAGCGAGCACTGCCTCTGTGAGTCACGCATTTTATCACGGTTTTGCTCCCAAACTGTGATAAAAATGTGTGACTCAAGACTGTCACGTCACAGTACGCCGTGCTCATCCGGCAGGAGTAGACACGCTTGCGAATTATTGTCTCTATTGGAAATAAGTACTCCATTAGTGCAACTTATGAGAACATAGGCAAAATTATAAACGCATAACAATAACAAATGAGTCTATAATTATTATTTCCTTTTAACTATTAATAGTAATTATACAATAGTCAGTCATCATTATTATTATAATCAGCACTGTTGGCAATCGGTAAAAACGGGTTTTTATGTTCATTCCCAGCAATAGTATATACATTCTCTATCTGATATCCTCATTGGTATCACAGTTTCAAATCATATAATTTAAATTAATAAAATGATCGCAAAATATTTTATTGGGCGTGTTATCCTTATTGTTATGTTATTATTCATAACTTTTATTCACAATATCATCTAGCCTAGTGACAAAACTTCCAAATATGGTTCCTCTATTGCCAATAAGCTAAAATATGAAGCCCGCACGTCAGAACTGCTGGTTTGCTGGCAATAATAGTTAGCAACTAGAATTAAGTTAGGTACTGTTAAAACTTATAGTCATTTCTGCGATATTTTTCCTTAGGAACTGCTGTTTAGCAGCTTTGGTGCGCACAGTTGCGTCTTCCTCCATCCATGTCAAATTGCAGTCACCTCAATATTTCTTTCTAAAAATGCTCAATTTTAAGAATTATTTCGCATTTCTGAACTACGAGTATTCTATATTTCAGATTGCCAAGCAAAATATGTTTTCTTTCACTTTTGATCAATTTATAGTAATCCTAGTTAGTCAGCATTACTATTTAATCTTAACTCGTCGTAAGGTGTCGTCTTATTCAATTACGCGATAATTACCATAAAGCAATTAGTCTTAAGGTTGCCCTAGTCGACGGCACGAACTATTTTGTGCGCGGGGTTGAAATGCATGCTATCTCATCCGACAACACGTGCGAAAGAGATAGATGCTGTGATGAGCAGTAAGAAGCTAGTTCGCGTACGAATTAGTACTTTTGCAAGTTTGTAGCGAAATGGATGATGATTTAGGACGAAATTTTTTATAACAGACCTTTGGTAGTCTAGATATCATGAAAAAACGACTAAATGTATATTTTCAAAATAAAATTATTTGCATTGTTGATCGGTTGAACTACTAATCTATCCCTGTATGGTGGATGTATTGCAATTTTCCTTCTTCTTATGGTATTTATTTCCGCCCAAAGATGCGTTAAAATTAGTGTTGAAATATGGAACTTTCAACGCTAATAATTTACAATTTTTATTTCTTTTCTGTTTCCATACAGGGCTAGATAATGATGAGACAAATTGATAACATTTTTTATTTTACAAAGACAAAGACAAAGACAAAGATATTTTATTTCAACTAGGCCACAAAGTGGCACTTTTGAACGTTAGTTACATTAAAATTTACAAGGAATAAAAATTGATTCTACCGTGCATTCGGAAAGTAGCTTGTTATGGAGAAGAACGCACAAGAAACTCCATACTTACTCTTTTAAAAAAAAAATATGTTTTTTTTACAATATTTAGGTACATAAGTACATACATTAATAAATTTATATGTGTGAGGACAATGCACCCAGAATCACTACATACTATACTACGTACAGGTACAAAGTATTAAAAGTACTCACACATGTACTGTGCAGTTACATAATAAGCGCTAGAAAAACACTAGCATCCGAAGCAGTTAAGTTAAGACCAATCCCAACTGACGGCGCCCGTTCACGAACATGACGCATGAATCGGCACCACCCAGCTCAACCATCATGAAGGGAACCGAATGATCCAACACACACGCCACCATCAGAGAGACATTTGAGAGAGCATGACACACTCAACTGCCAGGGCAAACACAAGTCAACGAACGACACCGAGGTACAGCAAATGGTAGATTTACAGTTGGGTACATAGTACTCACACACGTGCTGCGCAGTTATACTATACTAAAAGAAATTGAGTCTATATAATACAAATATATTCATACAGTCTTCAGCAGGTCCAAAAATTCTACAAAACAATAATGTTCTGCATATCACTTGTTTTTGCGCCCTAGTGGTTGTGGAGCAAGAGTAGCATTGAGCCAAGCATTTTTATCAGTGATGTAATCCCCCAACTTATAATATGCCTGCCTGCATAGTGTGCGTTTTATACAAGTTTTAAATTTCGTCTCATTCAGTTCTAGAATGTGGGGAGGAATTTTATTGTAACATTTTGTACAGTACCCCATGAAAGAAGAGGCTACTTTAGCCAGTCTGAAACCTGGTTGAACTAATTGGTCCCTATTTCTAGTAATGTAATTATGTCTATCTCCGTTTTTACTAAAAAGATGTAAATTTTTTCTCACGTACATGATATTTTCATAAATATATTGACAAGGAACCGTCATGATGTTAATGCCCTTAAACAGTTCCCTTAGAGAATCGCGCCGGCGAAGATTGTATATCGCTCTGATGGCTCGTTTTTGCAGAATAAAAATTGACTCAATGTCTGCAGCCCTTCCCCATAGTAAAATACCGTAAGACATTATACTATGAAAGTAACTAAAATAGACCAGCCTCGCGGTATCTACATCACTAAATTGACGAATCTTTCTAACAGCATAAGCTGCCGAACTTAGCCGCCCTGCAAGTGATATTAAATGAGGACCCCATTGTAACGTTGAGTCTAGCGTGATCCCCAGGAAAACCGTTTTATCGACGAATTCTAACTTCTCCTTGTTTAAGATAATGTCACAATCAGTACTTTTTACATTCGGCAAGGAAAATTTTACGCACTTGGTTTTTTTACCATTTAAAACTAAATTATTTGCAGTGAACCAATCCTGAACCTGCCGTAGCGCGTTATTTACGTCGTCAACCTGACAAGTACGTCTATTTATTTAAAAAATTAAAGATGTGTCATCAGCAAATAACACCATGTTTAGTTTGTTTTCCAATAAACGGGGTAAATCGTTTATGTATATTAAAAATAAGAAAGGACCTAATATTGAGCCCTGGGGTACCCCCATTTTCACGTTTAACCCCGACGAATTCACACCGTTTATCTGAACTAATTGCTGTCTATCACTTAAATAAGATTCAACCAAACTTAACGCTGATTGACCTAGCCCGTAATGCTCAAGTTTCAGAAGTAATGTTTCATGATTAACGCAATCAAACGCCTTCGACAGGTCGCAGAAGATACCTATGGCATCCTGCGACTCTTCCCACGCATTAAAGATGTGTTTTAATAGGGTGACACCAGCGTCAGTTGTACAACGTCCTTTGGTGAAACCATACTGTTTATCATGCAAGATTTTATTCTTATTAAAATGAATGAGCATTTGATTAAGCATTATCTTCTCAAATACCTTGCTGAAAACCGGCAACACGGATACTGGTCTATAATTATTTGTGTCTTTACTGTCCCCGGATTTAAAAAGTGGTATAACCTTACTATATTTCATTAGATCCGGAAAGACTCCTTGATCCACACACAAATTAAAAATTACAGCTAAGTACGGCGCTATAGTCTGAATAATGGAGGTACAAGCTTTGATGGACATTCCCCACAGATCTTCAGTCGGTTTGATCTTGATTTGCTTAAAAGCTTTTATTACTGTTATGGGGTTTATATGTGAAAAGTTAAATACATTCGGGCAGGCTGAAACGTTCGCGTTTAATAATCCAAAAGCAAGCGCGGGCGAAGAATTTAAGGTTTCAGTAGTTTTAATTGGGATGTTGTTAAAGAAATTTACAAATTCTTGCGCAACTTTTTTGTTATCTCTAATAAGTCCGTGTGTGGTCTCAAGCGTGTAATCAGGATTATTTCTTTTATTCCTGTTCGTTTCATTATTTATAATTTTCCAAACCGTCTTGATTTTATTTTCTGCTAATTTAACCTTATTTCTAATATACAAGGCCTTAGCTGCCTTACATGTATTTTTAAAAATTCTCGAGTAAGTAGCAACATACTTATTAAACGTTTCAGTGTTCATACAAGGCTTAAGGCCATATAGCTCGTAAAGTCTTTCCCTACTTTTTCTAAGTCCTGTAGTCGCCCAGTCACTGAATAAAAACTTAGGGCATACAGTTTTAGTTATCTTCTTAAAAGTGTTATTAAACTCTTTTTGAACCACTGAAAAAACTTCATCATACAAAATATTACCGTCATTCACTGTGAGGTCCTGATCGCTTAACTTAGCGATTAAAGTGCTGTTAAATTTATTTAATTTACCGGATGTTATTGGTCTGGATTGAATCTGCACTTGTTTAATTAGCATATTGGACTCAAATGTCACAAGTAGCCCACTATGATCCGAAGGCAGATAATTTATAATGGCATTGTCCAAGTAGTTGCAGCAACAAAAAACATTATCAATACATGTAGCAGAAGTCAGCGTAGTTCGGGTTGGTTCCGTAAACACATGTGACAAATTAAATGATTTAAAGAGATTTAATAACCTACTTCTATCTGAATTATCTTCTAGAATATTAATATTAAAGTCACCACAGACAATTACTAGTTTATTACCCATTGCGAGTTTTGCCAAAACATCTTCCATCACTGACTCGAATATAGAGTAGTTCTTATAATTAGGGGGTCTGTAGACGCACACTATGACATGCTTATCCAGCTCAACACAGGACAGTTCAACACTATGTTCAACTGAGAGGTCTACTATATCTTTACGAGGTTTTGATTTAATACCATTTTTAATTAATATAAGTGAACCCCCACGCAACATAATATTTCTGTTAAAACAACTGCCCACAGTATAATTTTCATAATTGATTAGCATTGTGTAATCTTTCAGCCAATGCTCAGTGAAACAAACAATGTCAAACATTGTTTTTTCTAAAAACAGTTCGATTTCTAATTCCTTTGAAGAAAAACCCTGAATATTTTGGTGAAATAATTTCAGAGAATTCTGCTCAGACCCTTTTCTTAAATTATTTTTTTGCGAGCAAGAAGGTACCTTTTTAATGGTGGACATACTCGCAACTATTCCGTTATTGATACCCTCCCTTGTCCTATCAACTAGTTTAAAGAATAAATATTAATAGCATTTTTGCTAACGTTATTCAAGGTATTGACCACCTTTAAATTAGTACTATTACTAATATCAATAATAACTGTATACTTCGACATACTACTTATGTCTGAGTTTATTGTATAAGATAATAGCCGAGCTATTTGATGTCTTACCCTAAGAGGCAGATACAAAGTATCGCCTGTCGACTTTAATTTATCAACAAAAATGTTGATGTCAAAAAAAACAAGTTTGTCACTATAGTGACTCACAAGAAAGTGCAGATGCTTATTAAGCATGTGAATGTGATTATTTTGTCTATTTGACAATTTATCCAAGTAAGGGAAGGCACACAAAATAATCTTACTGCAATTTAACTTTAACATCTCTTTTACACACTCAGTGATGTCATCTTTGTTTACTTTTTTACTATTACCTACAAATACAGTTAAATTGGTATCTGGTTTATAAATATTCTTTGTCACAGATTCCATTATTTGCTTGTAAGATGACCCGGGCTTGCAATAATTAAAAGTGGAATGACTCTGATTGCCATTTAGTAATTTACCGAAACCTTTTCCAATACCGTCTGAAAACATAACTGAATGAAAACCTTCTTTACTTTGACTTGATGAAAAGCCAGCACTCTCAGGCCGGTCTACTTGTGGCAAATCCTGTGCTACATTTGATATGTCTTGTACGAAGACACTGTTTTGAGACACCCTCTCAGCTTGGACCGGGTCCTCTGTAGCATCAGGATGGACTGCAATTAGATTTGAGACTGTCTGGCAGTTACATTGACACCTCACTAACTCATTTGCGGCCAAAATGTGTTCTTTAATTTGTAATTTTGAATTTGTATATTTATTGTAAAGAGAACTAAGTCTGTTCTCAAGTACCTGCAATTCTAACTGCAAGCGGTGAGTGTCAATCTCATAAATTTTCTTGCTGTCTTCTAATTTAATATGGTAATTATTTAATTTATTAACTAGGTCAACACGTTCTTTCCTGAGTGGAATATTTTTAATAAAGAACTTGTGTTGTTTCCTAAACTTGTTACCATTTCTAATTATTCTATTTAGTTTTGCATATTTTTTGAGTTTGTTATGACTAACTTTAGAACAATTTTTCTTATTTATTAAAGAATCTTCAGTTAGCTTACTTGTAGGTATTGAATCCGGTTTACAATTTGATTTAATAAGTTCATCATACAAATGGCAAGTTTCATCAACCTGAGTTGATTCCTGTTCTTTTTGTAATTTAAAAATATAATTATTTGCGTGAATCAATTCTTCTTCTAGATCCCTAACTTTACTTAAAGCCTCCTCGTATAGATTACTGCAGTTATTGAAACCATCCGTTTTGAACGTACATCGATTTTGAACGTACATCGTCAAACATTGGAGTAATCGCCAGACTACGTTTGTATGGAAGAATGATTAGACTAGTGTAACGCTTAACACTAAAAAGGTTGACACCTAAAATCCATATTTTAAATTATATCTACAATTATACCAATTACATGATATCACCACCACGATATTCAAAAGAGAACATTAAATAATTTAGTGTGATCAATACGGGGGCGAAAAAGGTCGAATGTCTAGACTAGGGTGCTCCCCTATGTCTGCGTTACTGTCTACTGTCTTGTCTCTAGAGATTTTGAATGTCTACAACGCATTACTCATCTCGAGTGTCGTAAGCTTCAATATATGTATGCGTGTATGTAGTAGCAATCAAAACAAAATGTGATAGATTGAACGTAAGACTTAAACAAATTCAAGCAAGAAAGAAACTAAGGACGACGACGACTTCGCGGCCCGATCAGGAGATGTACTTAGTTTCCTTCTTACTTGAATTTCTCATATGTGGAATTTGCAAACAGCAGTTGTTGTGCAAAATAGTCGTGACGGCTAATGATTAGCCAAAGAGCTAGGACGAAACCAAGGAGGATTTCGTTAAGCAGCTAGAAAAGGTTTTGATCCAGAAAGCGACACTCCTGCAGCCGTATTGCGTAAGTGAATACGTCAACGCAGAGTTTGACCGCTATCCAATCGACCACATAGACGGAAATCGCGCGTCATTCATCTCGCATGTTATTGGTCGATTGAATAGCGGTCAAACTCTGCGTTGCCGTATTCACTTACGCAATACGGCTGCTGGACACATCACGTATAGTTGGCAGGTTCCTCTCTCACGATCCATGACCATCCCACTTGGAC
Organism: Orthosia cruda; assembly: GCA_964057195.1. Classification (NCBI taxonomy): domain Eukaryota; kingdom Metazoa; phylum Arthropoda; class Insecta; order Lepidoptera; family Noctuidae; genus Orthosia; species Orthosia cruda. The sequence goes on from OZ059839.1 coordinate 31,195,764, forward strand.
CTTGTTCCTGATCATCATCTTCCTGCCCTTGTCCCATGTTACTTGGGGTCGGCGCAACAGGTTTTTTCATCCATACCGTCATGTCCCTCGCCACGCTATCATTGACTCCCTTTTCTTTCATATCACTCCTCACTTCTTCCGATACCGGTAGGCTAATACATATTTCAAGAAATCCTACATATAATAGCCATTAATTTATAGGAAACAATCCTACCTACCTACCTAGAGCAGTGGTGGCCCAGTGCCATCGGCCGCGACTTACAAGTTGTAGGTCGTGGGTTCGAGCCCAGACAGGCGCTTTACTTTGTGTAAATTATTTCATCACCACTGCTCTCAAAACGGTGAAGGAAAACATCGTGAGGAAACCGGCATGTCCTAGAACCAAACATTCGAAGACATGTGACATCCACCAACCCGCACTGGGCCCGCGTGCTGGATTACGGCCCATTCCCTCTCACAGAGAGGAGGCCTGTGTCCCAGCAGTGGGCACATTAATAGGCTGATGATGTGATGTGATGTGAATCCTACCTCTATCTATAATTATTTATGCTTCAGTGAAAGCGGATTAAGGATTATGAAATTAAATTTGATTTATATATTTTTTTTCCGATTTCGTATAGTTTGTTCAGGCACAGGTACCTAAAGCGAAGAAAGAAAATTTGGTTCAAATAAATTGCACTAGATGGCGTGATAAGCTTTAATTTGTAATTGAGTTTTGTGAAATAATAGGATTTTCTAGAGACGGTCTTAAAAAAAATGTGCTTGTTACTTAACTCAAAATTAAGGAATTTTGGGCTATTAATTCACATGTCAAAGATTATTTGAATGGATCTTTTAAAATTGATTCCAATAGATGGCGCGGTTTTAAATTTCTGATTCATCCAATCAATTCTTTTTAAAAAAAAATCTAACACATTTTGGTACAATGAAGCTGTAAAAACGTGCAAAAAAATACTATAAAACAAATCGTAGCTGTATTACAAAATGTATGCACGAACCGAGTAAACCCTTTAATTTGCAAGTCGCTGCTAACACCATCTATATCCGTGGAACGGAACCGAACGCGATTGATGTTCTTAGAAAAAATATCTTATTAAAATGCCAACCCTGCTAGGAAAACAGGCTAACACGAGAACGAGATACATTCACGCATCTCGGGTCAGACGAAAAACACGTCGGTTTCTTTGTATGGGATGAGGCATCTGTATGCTAGTATTATATTATCTGTGGTTCAGGCAACAAGAAGTTTCTTTATTTAAGAATTATAAACGACAAAATACCCACAGCTATAAAAGCTTTTCGATGTTTTGTAACATATTATAATAGTGTTACAAGTATTTTCCATTAGTTTTCCGTTGGGCTTCAATTCATTTAGTTTGCGTTAAGCATATCATATCTTTCCAATTGAGTTGTGATTTGATCATGATTGATATACCATTGCTGATGACCGATGATTGAACCGATTTATTGGGGATCCTATTTCAATTGTAGATGAAATGATTTGATATGATCATGAATTGGTGATACAATTTAACCAATAACTATATAAAGCAATAACCTCAATTAAGAAAAGTCAACTAACAACGACTCCTCATCAATAAAAGGTCAAATCATTTGCGCGAATATAGAAGACGACAGAGATAATCGATAGATAGCGAGACAAAAATACAATAGTGTAAGATATTAAAATATAGGGAAAGGATCTTGGAACTTGGATCTTAGGCCTATGTGAAATAAAAAAGTTTGATTTTGATTTTGGAATGGCGTTTCAAGTACATCCCATCATTCACAAGGACAAACCCAAAAGAGTCCTGAATTATATATTAAACATAGCGATCCTGACACTAGAATAAGATCTTATTATATTGTACCTATGTTTTTACAAATAAATAATTTGAATTATAATATTATAAAGGCGAAAGTTTGTGAGTGTGTATGATTGTGACTTATTCACGCCAGAACGAAACTGGATGAAATTTGGCACAGAGATAGATTATAATCAGGAATAGCACACAGGATTTTTATAATCCCGGGAATAGGTATGTTCCCTCGGGATAATTTTCGACTTTCACGCGGGCGAAACCGCTGGCAGAAGCTAGTGCATATGTCAAGGACCAAGTGATTAATATGTGCACAGTGTACAATGCCCGGGCATTATGAATCTAGTCAATTCAAATCGGGCAATTTAATTCTATATTTATCACATTGTCTGGTTATTATGAATATTGCTACGTACTCAGATCAAATAAAAAGTCAATATGGAACGTTGCAAACAACAAAGTGAAGCCGGTTCAAACTAAGCCTTGCCGTATATATACACAATTATACGCTCACACGTATAACGAAACTACCCTTTAGCTTGTCAGTTGAGCTGTATTATTTGATCTGTAAGCTCGAAGGACAAGCTAAGGCCTAATTTCGTTGTACGTGAGTGCATGTAATTGTGTATTTGTACGGCAAGGCTTAGTTTGAACCGGCTTCACTTTGTTGTTTGCAACGTTCCATCTTGACTTTTATTTGATCTGAGGCTACGTAACGGTTGGGCAATCCGATAATCATGGTCAATGAATTAGTCCAAGAGCAAGCGAAGCGAGCTCGGTAGCTTAGGGCACCCCGACACGGATCGGTTAGGTTCGAAGGAGATGACCTCCTTCATGTTAGGTTACTTTAGACCATGCAGGCAGAAACCGTCGACTTCGTTGCTTCAATAGTAATCGTACTTAACTATTATATCTAAGTAATAGGCATGGGCAATATTCAGAAAGCCCGGTCAATTTAATTATTCAATAGATTTTATCATATTGCCTACTCATATTGGGCATTGAACATTATTAATAATGCCGTATCACTTGGTCCATAATACACACGTCAACTTACGCTTTTTTCCATGGGGTTAGGCGACAGCTGTTACGATCTTTACATATTCCTTTTGCTTCATTTTCTTTCATACATCTAGTCATACAAGCTTGCCAGTTATGGGTATTGCGAACCTGATGACCTCCCTGAAGTACACCATCGATAATAAACGTGTACGTCCTTCTTGGGCGTTTCCACTCAAATCACGTAGGTCTGCCTTGTAAACCTTTTGTTAGTCACCTTTCATTACCCGAATACGGTGACGCCAAAAGGAGGTTTATTTATCCTCTCAACATAACCAAAATGTCTTAGCATATCTCCTGAATTAACTATGGATCAAAACAGCGAATTCCCAGATTAACTGATTACGCCACAGTATAACATAAGCAGTTTCAGAGCGTCATACTACTTCAAATAATGTTTATATTTCTCGTCTACGATGAACCTGGCGTCGACCGTATTTATTGGTAGTTTGCCAACGAACAAAACAACTAACCAGTATTCATGCATTAAAATCGTCATCGAAATTCTCTGGAGCTTCAGAAATATGATGAAATTTACGTTTTTTCTACATCGTTGTTTGTAAACGGGGTTATGTGTTAAGATTCGTATGAGTAATTCGCTAATTCATGTTTCGTTTACAAGCTGTTTTTCTTTTTAGTGAAATCTTGTGATTACTCATTTCTTAACCGACTTCGCAAAAAAGGAGGAGGTTTTCAATTCGACTGTATTTTTTATTTTTTATTTGTGTTACCTCAGAACTTGTTACTGGGTGAACCGATTTTGATGATTCTTTTTATATTTGAAAGCTGGTGCTTGTCATGTGGTCCCATTTAAATTTGATCAAGATCTGATGAAGAACTTCGGAGATATACATCAAAACTCTTCAATAAATGACGGCATATCACTCGGGATAGCTGCAATCGGATGTCTGTTTATTGTTAACATTATTTCATAACATCACACTAGCACGCTCTAAAGGGGTACGCAGGTATGAACAGTTCACCCTGATATACTCTAAATCCATCGTTTTTGTATAAGCTTCTTGTTTCTGGGTTAATCTATTGTGGCTTCACTTTGGAGAATTGGTCCGTTATGTACCCACAACTAAAAAGTGAAAAATAAAAAAAAACTTTTTAACAAAAAATACAACCGACTTCCAAATAAAAACACTACAAAGTGAAAAATAACTTCAATTTCGGAAGTCGGTGTCAAAAAAAGAAGATCACAAAACAGGAACACCGACTTACGAAATTGAAGTTATTTTTCACTTTGTAGTGTTTTTATTTGGAAGTCGCACATAGGAGTATTTGGCTAATAAAACCGGTCAAAAATATCTGAGGCGTTTTTTTATATGAATTCGATTTAAACATTATTTTTTATTACAAATAAGTGTGCATTAACAATTAATCTCATTAAAACTCTTCATTTTCAACTTCTTCGTCTTCATTTTCTTCATCTTTGTCTTCATCTTCTTCACCGTCTATATTTTCACCGTAATCTTCTTCATGAGGAGTACTTGCAATCATCAGACTGACTGCCTCTTGCGAAAACGGCTGAGTTCTTTTGTGCTGCCTTGGTCGATTACTACTCAGATATGGGTCGGAACTTAGTAACAGTCTATGTAATATGTCTCTATTACAATCCACCCGTGAAAATTTTCGTGCAAAATTCAATCTGTATTGCCGGAAGTGCTTGTTCTTGCTTGTTCCTGAAATACGCTGACTCACGCCAGCTGCATACGTCAACTCCTCCACAGGTACTTGCTCCCGTAGTTCTTTAGTTTTTCGTCGTTTGCTGCGATCGCAAAGCTCTTCGAATGTTTTTGATGGTCGTCCTGGTTTTTGAGTAGGTATTTCCGTCCAGTAAGGCAATTCAATAGAAGATGTGAGCCAGCCTTCATTAGTTTTCAAGAAACGTTCTTCTTTGTAAGTAGCATCTTTCCATTTTTTCTTGAATGTGGTCTTGAAACACCTCAAAGAACGGATAAAATTTGATTTTTCATTATTTGGACAATTAGCCAGTTTCAGAAGTCTCTCTTCTAATAATAAAAACTTTTCTTCCATTTTCTTTCCTTTAAATTCATTCAGGATGTTATACAATGCTCTTCTGGTAAATTTCTTGACAGTTCCCGAAGAATCTGTAGAAAAAAAACATAAAAAATAATGATTTAAAATAATTCACATTTTTCACTCATTAACTTTGAAGTAATACAAAACAAAATGGCGGACGTGGGCGGACTGTTTAACTACGGTGTGCAATTGTCGGAAGACCGGTTATTATGACCATGTATAAATGATAGCGGGACAAGACAGGACACATAAACAAAAACACTGTTTTCTGATAAATTTAAGTAAAAAAATATATACAAATTATGCCTGTTATCATACCCTTTTTAAACATAAAATTTAAGCAGCAGATCAACTAATTGATATTTTAAAATACAGTACATACCTTCATCTTCCATATTCAAAAGTTTTTCTTTTAAAACTCCACAACACGAGAACACAATAACAAAACAAAGTAATACTGCAACCGAGAGCGTCGAAAACAAAGACATGCGATTCTGCGAACGAATGAGTTTCGACTGACCTACGTAAACAAGTTTGAAGCTTGCGGGGATTGAATGGCTGTCATTTGATGGACCGGTTACCTAGCTAGATGAACAATAGATTCAGTGAGACTTTTGACTAATTTACTGATTCCGACTTTTGTCCGGTTTTATTAGCCAAATACTCCTATGTGAGTCGGTTGTATTTTTTTTTTTTATTGTATTTATTATTTGTGTTTTTTGAGAGTCATCTTATTTTAATTTGGAAACTTTATGGTATGCGTCAATTTAAATTTTCTGCCAACGCACCGACTCTTTCCCTTGCTCTGAGCTGTCTTCTTATGATTGTCATTTCTTTATCTGAAGTGTACTGTTTTGTCCTACTGAAGCTACTATTTTATTACCTTACTAGCTGACCCCCAGGGCTTCGCTCCCGTCAAGCGGCTACCCTGACCTGCCTACACTACCTACCCAACCCTACTTACCCACCTAATAATTTTTATCTATATTCAATAGTTTCCTCAGCGCACGCCAAAGAATGAATTTTACAGTCAACATTTTGCCACCTTAGGTTACATTATTGCAATTTTCATAAGGGTATCTATTTTTTTTGATATATTACAGCCTATGACACTCAGGAATAATGTAGCTTTCTACTGATGAAAAAATTTTCAAAATCGGTTCATTAAATCCAGAGACGTCACAAACTCACAACATCACAAACTTTACCTCTTTATAATATTAGTATAGATAAAACTCATCTACATAATATGTACTTGGTACATTTTTAACATAAAGATTAATCTTTTAACGAAACATTTAATTCACTGTTTTTCACTACTGTAGCTTTTTGTCTGTTTAGTCTAGATATCAAACTCACCTACATAATCTAAATTTGGACTTTTGAAAACCAATAATTTTCGCCAATACTCGGTACATTTTTGGAATACTAATACGACAGATTATTAAATACAATAAATTTCAACATTCAAGTCTCATTTGAAATCATTTTCAAGTTTATTTTCCCACAAAAAGATATTAAAAGTGCCATATGGTAGTTCGTAAAAGCAATGTTAATTTTGGCACATGTAATTACCGTCCGTTGTACTCGGCGCCATACATGTGACTGGTACAATCAACTGCACATCAAAGTAACAGTTTCACTATGAAAGCGTGTTGATTTTGTAGAAGTTTAGGCGCGGTTTTCGGGATTTAAGTGTTAGGAGCGCATGCGGTTGTCGGTACATGTGAATGGTATATCGGGACAGACACACTTCGTGTTATGTTACTAATGATTGATGGATGTTGCTGTGGACACCACGGATCGCAGTGAGTGACACACAATAGTTGAGATGGCGGTGATATATTTGCTTTGCAGTGAGGATATAATGATGTTGATTTTGGATAAGGGACAGAAGTTAAGGCACCCAAGGTTCTACGTATGAAGGTAGTTTGGATTTAGTGTACTGAAATGGAAGATTAAGAAAACAGAAACGCACGAAAGAGTCTTCGTCACGGTTTGTCATCCATTCACGAATCGACCTCGGCTGTTATCATTTAGCCACCACCTTCTTGATCGATGTTCGGATTAGAAATCGCTAGCCATTCGGCAGCAACCGAAATCGATGCATATGGACACTGGACAAAGGACATAGCACTAGAATCGATTGTTAGTTCCGAGAAACTAACGCTTACTTATTGATTGTAGATTTGTATTCGCATCTTTGATTATATACCTGTCTAGATGCCACATTGCCAATACCTGAACGGCTCAAATAAAGTCTACTATAATTGGTAGACCCGCTTCTTTCTTACGTCAGTGTCATTTGGAACACGTAAGGGTAAAGTGTTCACGAAAAATAATTAATTATGCCGGTTTGTGCCGTCAGACTGTGTCGCAATTTTGTGGGCAAATTGTATAATAACACCAAGGTCACTATTCATCGGTAGGTTTTGTTATTTAACCACTATTATTATAAGAAAACACGATTTTTTATTCGTTACTTTGTAGGTTAGTCTGATTTAGCCAGTGTTGTCAGTTTATTACTAGGGAGATTTCACGAAACTATGGGAGAAAAAAAAAAGCATTACATATTCTATTGATCAGATGAACGTTATTATTTTAAAAATTACATTATATATTTGATCAGTAAATGACAACATACCTTAAAGAAGCCAAACAATAAAAACAAAGAGAAAACTATTCTGAAAACAAACACAAAGAGATGGGTTTTGATCTATAAATTACTACTTATTTTTTTCAATGTATTTTTTGTTGTTACTAAAATAAATGATACACTAATCTACAAAATAATTATTTAATTCAACCTGTTTTGTTTAACTTTCATCATATTAAATAATGGAGAAAAGGTAGATTAATAATTTGGAGCAGGCATCCCTAAACACGCATACTTTGACAGTTTGACGAAAATAAGTACACGAGCGGTACTCACACATATCACACAATTGGAGACAGTTTTAGCGCGTCATTTGTTTGCATTGCTCTATCTAGACAAGTATATAATCAAAGATTCGCATATACAATGTCAACATTGAATCACATCTGGCTTGTAACCGTAGACCAATTTATGAATGACTGTGTTCAAGCGTGTACACATTTGATTCAATGACGATAAGAGTCTTCAATTGAAAGTCATGTATTTATTTCAGGGTCAGACCCGTATTCATCGAATGAACCGTTTTCAATAGAGTAGGTAAATGGTAAACATATTCTATTTTATAATTTGGTTAAAAGTAACACCTACCCCTCAATATCTTTTGTTAGTTTTAACTAGATGAGGCCCGTGTTTCCAAGCTGATTACTGTGAGACGAAACACCGAAACCAATTCAATTCAGAGGTCTCTTTTGAAGCCAATACAAAATACAATAAATCATAATTATGAGAAACATTTAGGTTAATGTCTGAGACTTACCCTCACAGAATTAATGTGACAAATTGTCAAGCACGCGTTATCTTCAGTGATTGGCTGTTGAAAATTCATTCAACCAATCACAGCAGACAACGCGTACTTGACAAGTTGTCACATTAATTCTGCGATAATTTTAAGGTGGGAAACTGAGGGTTATGGTCTTTTGAGAAAAGCACTACATAAATTTGAGTGGACTTGTCGACACAGAGCAAGCATTTTTCAGTTACCAACTCAACTCTTAACCATGTTTTTAACCCCCGACGGCAAAAGAGGGGTGTTATAAGTTTGAGGTGTGTTGCTGTGTATCTGTCTGTGGCGTCATAGCGCCTCAACGGATGAACCGATTTTGATTTAGTTTTTTTTGTTTGAAAGGTGATTGTATCGAGTGTTCTTAGCTATGTTTGAATAAAATCGGTTTAGCCGTTCAAAAGTTATGCGCGTTTTATTGTTCAGATCGTGATGTTTTCGCAAGATAAATGTGTCGGGGGTTTTTTAAATTTTGAAATTTTACTTGTATCTGTTGTTCTTACTGGTCTATAAATAACAGTTTTGTATTACTTGCCCTGGTTTCACTTCACTTCGGTTCTTACTACTCCGCCAGACGTCTAATCACCTTTTAATCACTCCCATTTCGTCATATCTGCCCGATTCTTCCATTACATATTACAACACACTTTGTTTTGGTGTATGTAGCTGTCTCTCTCAGTCTATCAATAGTTTGGTTCATCACTTTCTTTTTAACCCCCGACGGAAAAAGAGGGGTATTATAAGTTTGACGTGTGTTGTATATTTATATGTCTGTCTGTGGCATCATAGCTCCTAAACGGATGAACCGATTTAGATTTTTCTTTTAAAAGGTGACTTTATGGAAAGAGTTCTTAGCTATGTTTGATGAAAATCAGTTCAGCCTGTTTTAATCAAAGATATCGTGTCATAATTGCGTGTTCCATATATTGTCGATTGAAGCGTGTTTACTTACTACTACTAGATAAATTATGTAGTTTAAAAGCATGAAATTAAAAAGTGTCATGGGCTTTTTAAATTTTACTTCTTCATCATGAGTTCATCTCTCCTACCAGATGTTTCTTCCATACACATTTTTTTTGCAATATTTTCAGCGAATATGCGGTTGTGGATCATCAGGATTAGATACATCCTCTTTCTAAAAATCTTCAGTTTATTTAAGTTCTTGAAAGATTATATATTATATCACAATCATGAGTAAAAGTCAATATACTCCAATACAAGGGCACAGTGATAAGACATATCTTTTATCAAGTTCAACGTCCCTTATCTTGGATTGTAAACAATAACAATAAATATTTAGTATACATAGTAAAAATTCAATTGTTTACCAGAATTTGCCAAATTATGATAAGAATCAAAACCGTTTAAAACGACATCGTAGTCCTCGTCAAAGATCCTTTAGGGGCGGGACAAACAGAAAAGACGTAAGACGAGGACGCGTACAGAAAAGACCGCGTCTCGTCCGCGCCCTGTCTTTTCTGTTTATATGGTGTCGCGAGTTCGCGACGCTTCTTTAGTATAGAAGCGTCGCGATTCATACAAAAGGTATAGAATCTATACCTTTAGTATGAAAATTTATTGAAGGGGCGGGACAAACAGAAAAGACGTAAGACGAGGACGCGTACAAAAAAAAACAGTCTTGTCCGCTTTTCTGTTTATTTTGTGTCGCGACGCTTCTATACATTTTATATGAAAAATTATTGAAAGGGCGCCACGTCTGCGACGCGCCCTCGTCTTACGTCTTTTGTTTGTCCCGCCCCTTATATTTCGTCGTTATACCCAGTATGTCTTAACTTTTGTTATTGAAAATAGAGTTTCGTCTTTTGATGAGATGGTTTTTGTTCGGGATTGGGTACTAGACTTTCAATTAATAAATTCGTCACTAATTCATTAACATCAGTCCATACCACGATGATAATATTCGGATGACTGATTGATGCCATGCCGCAATTGACCTATAATATGTTGCGGTCTTCAATTGCTGATTCGATGAACCTATTTAATAAAATGCCGAAATAAATAGCCACTTGACCTACAGAATTAGATCTTTCTATCAATCGGTATGAATAGTCAACATTCGATTGCGATCAATGCGGGCTTGCGAACGAATTACAAAACGATAAAGAACGAGAACGCTTAGTAATTTATGATGTACGTAGATTTCTTCATCAAAGTTTGGCATACAGTCAATATTTATTTATTTCAGAGCTTCTAAGCAATGAGTATGAATATTGTGTAATAACGGGGCAACAACCTATAATTTGTCAACTCCTTCTTTGAAATAATTATCGCCGTGTGAATAGACGCGGCGTTACGTGAATAAGTTATCTCTAACGTATTTAAAGACAGCTTCATTATTTACATATTCTGTAGCGTCAACTACTTCCAAGTAATTTTCATCTTTCCTATTTGAAGTTTTCGTTTGTATGTCAACGATTCTTTCATATTGAAAATCAATGGCATCTAAAACTATTTCGCATATTCGCACATCATTCTGACTTTGATCTGTTAGAATCCGGTATTGTTTGATTGGCTATGAGTAATTTGGCTTGTACAAATGTGTACTCGACAGGTTATTCACCATTCAGAATTCAATTGTGAGTAAAACTGGATTCAGCTGTAGATTTTTGGCAAGTTTAGTCGAAATTTTCACGTTACACTGGACTTGTTGGATCATTTCCTTTGAGTATCACATCTGTTTTTTTGTTTCCATCGTTTGTATCTGTTCCTTCTTCGACATTACTCTTCTGGCTTTCAACAATCAATCTGCCTAGCTTTTCCCCAACTATGTTATCGGCTATCAATCTAACCAGAGACAGCTAACCAGTATTGTACTTGGAACGCCTGCCTATCTGAACAGCACTAGGTAACTGTTCTCACTTCCTAGAACTTATCTTGATTATCACATCCTGAAAAGCACTTGTAACTGAAACCCGACACAACTGAGCCCAGATGCACTAGATTAAGAACTCGAACTAGCTACACCTAATCTACCTAGATACGTATAACGGATCAAATGATAAGGCGGGGCTCTAAATTGGACAATTGCAAGTCTAAAAGGTCATGAGAGAATCAACTAGTTGACTTCATTCAGTACAATACAGCTGATGTTATAAATAAGATAAGGATGGCGAATTGTTCAGACGAGGCTTTTAAGGAAACACCCGAATATAAAGGGCACTGATATAATCATCATCATCATATCAGCCGAAAGACGTCCACTGCTGGACATAGGCCTCTCCCAAGCGTCGCCACTTTGACCGGTCCCGTGCGTCTCGCAACTAGCGTATCCCTGCAACCTTCAACTGGTCATCGGTCCACCTGGTGGGAGGCCTTCCAACGCAACGTCTTCCGGTTCGCGGTCGCCACTCCAGAACTTTTCTGCCCCATCGGCCATCCATTCTGCGAGCAATGTGCCCTGCCCACTGCCACTTAAGTTTGGCAATTCTTCGGGCTATGTCGGTTCTCTTGCGGATCTCTACATTTCTGATTCGATCACGCAAGGAAACACCGAGCATGCAGGCATGGTGCAGGGGTGTGGTGGTACTCTTCTTCAAGAAGGGTGACAATGCCTTACTGAAGAACTATAGGCCCATATCACTTCTTAGCCATGTCTACAAGCTGTTTTCAAGAGTCGTCACGAATCGTCTCGCGCGCAGGTTTGATGATTTCCAGCCTCCCGAACAAGCCGGATTCCGTAAAGGAAATCCTGCTTGAAATCCTGATATAATCAAAGAGGAAAAAATATAAGCTTTGTTGTTTTATTTATTTGAAATAGGTTTGCTCTTGACTCTAGTCTAGGTCAGAGGTGACAGAGACAGTGTCGACGATGGAGCGAGCTTACCCAGAAGAAGCCTGTTCACTCTAACTTTAAAGAGATTCGGGTTGAATGCGTTTGGAAACACAGACGCAGGCAGTGAGTTCCACTCATTCGCGGTGCGCATTATGAAGGATATTTGGAAGCGCTTGGTGCGAATTGGTGGAATCGCAACCAGGTAAGTATGGTCTAGCAGTGTGTCTAGATGTCCGATGGTAGATGGGGGCTGGTGAGATGAGGTCGTGGAGTATATATATGTTTGTTTGTAATAGGTTATCTAAACTTATCTATGGTAGTACTGATTCGATTACACAGATTTTTCACTAATACATAGCTACAATATCGCTGTGTCATCGCATCGGACACATTTTATCCCGTAAAAAAATACGTGTCCAGTGGCGTTGGCCACGGGAACAAAACCGCGGTAAAAAGCTATTAATATACTACAGAGTGAAACAGGGGGCTTTCAATACAGAATTATATCCTATATTACCGTACTCACAGCGGATATTTGTGTCTCTGAAGTTAGCTATGCGAACCATTGCGCAAGAAACAGTTTGTCATTGAGTATATTCTGAGAGTATACTGCATAGAGTAAGCGAGAAAGTACGATGCGACAAACGTATTCCAAATGAAAGAGGCAGTTAGTTATACAATGCTATCGTCTACTTCAACATTGACACAAATTTAGCCACGGCGCAGGGTCTTGCGGCCAACTTCAGAGACACAAAGATCCACTGTGACTACTATATCAGGGTTGAGGATTCACGTCACAGATCGAGGTTACGATTTTGGTATAATAATAGTAGTTAGATTTGGTGGTGGGAAGATAACCCTACAATGAAAACAATATTTTACAAATTATTCATCAAAATTCAAGATCACACTTTAACAGCAATTTAACTGTATTAGCTCCAGAATTAGTATTTCAAGTGTTGTATAATATGAAATACGCTAAATTACGGCTCCTTTGTAGTTTATGGTTGACACATCCTGTCAGCGTTCAAATTAATTTCGCGGCCTATTTTCGGCAACGGCGCCCCTCACTTGAGTCACCAGTTACCGATCGTAAGCACCCACAGCAATCAACGAACATGGTTCCACTTTAGTAACCGCTATATTGTAGTTTCCCTTTAGTCAAATTTTCGGGAGGAGGAAGAAATTGGTTGGTTTTCCTTGTAGCTTCAAAGTTTTCCTTGTTGGATTTTGTGCCATGTTCATCTTTAAGGTTACACTAGTCGATCATTCTTCCATACAAACGTAGTCTAGCGATTACTCCACTGTTTCACGATGCACGTTCAAAATAAAAAAAAACAAAATTTGAAAAACCCCCCGACACATTTATCTTTCGCAAACATCCCGATTCAAACAGTAAAACCGCTAAGAAGCTAAAATAGCTAAGAACACTCTCGACACAATCACCTTTCAAACAAAAAAAACTAAATCAAAATCGGTTCATCCTTTGAGGCGCTAAGATGCCTCAGACAGACACACAGATACACAGACACACAGCAACACACCTCAAACTTATAACACCCCTCTTTTTCCGTCGGGGGTTAAAAAATATATCAATTTGTCTCATTATCTAGCCCCGTATGGAAACAAAAAAGTTAAAAATAAAATATTAGAAGGTTATGAGCGTCGAAAGTTCCATATGAAAGATTCACTGATCTTTGGGCGGAAATAAATACCATAAGAAGAAAGAAAATTGCAAAACGGCCTCCATACAGGGATAGATGAGTAATTCATTGAAATTGTTATTTTAAATTATGTGTGCATGGTATTCTAATTTAAATTGAATTCTGTATTATTATTAATTAATTGTACATCCAATACTACTGTTTCATGCTGATTATTTCGAACGCAATGTAAATTGTTACTGAATAAATAAATTGAATAGAATTGTTGTTGAATTAAATTCAACAATGCAAATAATTTTATTTTGAAAATATACATTTAGTAGTTTTTTCATGATATCTAGACTCCCTAAGGTCTGTTTATAAAATTTCGCGTGCTCGTTTTCGTCCTAAATCTTCATCCATTTCGAAACAAATTTGCAAAAGTGTAGTTTCTTACTGCTCATCACAGCATCTATCTCATTCGCACGTGTTGTCGGATGAGTTGGCATGCATTTTAACCTCGCGCACAAAATCGTTCCTGCCGTCGACTAGTTGAACCTTAAGCGGTGTCTTTGAATTCGTTTTGGGTGCTACTACTTTTCGGATTTCTTGACCTTGGCTGCTATTTGAAGTTCAAAGGCCATAGACGCTAGTCACCGTTCAAAAACTGTTAAGATGTTATTGTTGAATTTATTCAGCATTCCTTTTTCAGAATCTTGTTCAGTAATAGCCGTGGGAAGGCCGGAAAGGACGTCTATTGCAACAATTAGTCCTTACAGTGTGATAGTGCTGCAAAATAGCCAATTTATTTGCTTCCTATCTCAATGCTACAATAGGGATGTTGGCTGAGAAAAATGATTCTATTTAGCCCGTCAGTGAGATTATCAAATAATATGGGACACGTATTACTTGCTTTACCAAATAAATAAAAAAAAGTTAATTAAAAAATAAACAAAAAACCCGACTGCTTAAGAAACGAATTAAAAAGACCTAAACAAGAAGAAAATCCTGCTGTGCAGTCGGAGGATACATATTCGCGAGCTGGCTGACCAAAACCAGATGTTTTTTTAGTTAACATTTTTTTTTCATTTAAACATATAAGTATTCGATATTTTAGAAATCACCTCTTAAAACCCTTTATTTTGATACCCCACACTATGGGTTTGGAAACAAAAAAAATATTATGCCCCCACAATATGGCGCCCAAAAGCCGCCATTTTCCTATTTTCCAATTATAATGTAGCCAATGACATTTGCAAGATTCGTCTGAATTGACGTAATAATCATCAAAATCGGCCAACGCGTGTGGCCTCTGGAACGCCAAATTGACAAAGATAAAGCGCATCAGGATACTCCTGATCTTGATCTGAGTCTTGTGACGTCACTACGTTAGAATAAATATACTATCGGCGTGACGTCACACTATATTTCAACGTCTTATATCGTTGCCACTTTATTTACGTGTCAAAAGAAAAAAAAAAAAAAATCTACCTGACGTACAAAAAAGCAAATTTCCAGTTAGCATTCCTATTACGAGTACCTACTCGTAATTCAAATTTGAAAGAACGTAACAAAACAACCTAAAATGACCGGTATCGGCACAACAGTGTAAATTAATTCTAAATAGGTTTGAATTGGTAGTTTATGCTCTCTGTATTGCGGAAGAATCCTACACACAAGTCGCGGTTTTTGACCTATCATTAAAACTTCCAGTTCGATGAATAATACCCTTTATTGGTGCTTTGTATTAGGTACTACTATACTGTAGGTTAATATTATTGGATGGACTGAGTCAGCATCTAAATAAATCAACACTCCAGGCCAGAGCATGCGCAAACAAAGGCTCTTAAATTTATTTAACGACGATGAGACAATATGCTAAATTATGAAAACAGTTATTATTCATCTAACTGGCATCCATTGAATTAATGTTGGTTGTTATTGGGACAATCCCACGGCACTATTCCCATACCACTGCAACTCTTGAAAGCCAGAATCAACAGTGGCGACCACCAGAAAAGCGCCAAGGCAATGAAGCTCGACGATGTCCCGGAGAATGAATTTAACTGTCTCGGATCCCGCAACGAAATTAAAAATCCGATCAGCTTACAATGTTAGGACCCATTAATATTAATGCTAATTTTTATCCGTAGTGCTAGGCAACTGGCCTTACCCCAGTTGTAAAAGACCCTTTGTGCCTATTGGCCTTTTTTGTTCTGTTTCCTGCTTGATATGGAGGGAAGTGGAAACTAATGTTGGTTGCAAAATTCACTTTTCCTCCATTAAATTAACGTCAATGTTTGTCACTAAGAGAAGAAGAAAGCGTGTTGCATTGATCCCAAGTTACACGGGGCAAGGGCAGGAAGATGATTATGACTTCGATTGGTGTTCGTTTAGCCTATTGCCCAGTGAGACTTTTAATTCAACTTTGACCTAATCAAATTCGTGTTGTAGGTACTGCAGCTCCATCAACATCTGCCTCATCTTCCTAGCCTTTTCTTAACTATATTGGGGTCGGCTTCCAGTCTAACTGGATTTAGCTGAGTATCAGTGTTTTACATGCAGCGACTGCCTACCTGACCACCACAACCCAGTGACTGGGTAACACGATACCCCTTGGCTAGACTGGTGTCAGATATCAGGCTTCTGACTACCCGTAAATACTGTCAAAGATCTTCAAATGAAAGCCGGGACCAACGGCTTAATGTGCTTTCCTAGACACGGAAGAAACTCGCTATGTAAGGATGGTCACCCACCCACGGACCGATGTCGGCAAGCGTTGCTTAACCTTGAAGGTCGACCTGTGCAGCTGTTACTATTTAAACACGAGCTGTCACTGCAGCTCCATATACTCTCGAGTAGAGTATTTTACAATCGTTACCGCCTGGAATGGATTTAAGGGGCGCGTTTTTCCTCCATTAAACTAGCTTCAATATTTGTCACAAAGCATTTAGATTTATTGTATCAGTTGACAGACGGCGGAAGGGAAGAAGAAAACGTGTCCGCCGACCATAGGACAAGGGAAGGAAGATGATGAAGACTTGCTCATCTGGAACTCAATGCTCAACTCATCTCAAACTGGAAATGTACAGTTGTGATTAACCGGCTTGTTTTTTTGACATTATCGTGCTCAAGTCCAATATTCTAGACACACAAAATCAGTGGAATTGAGTTGTGTTAGCATGTACTTGGTACAAGTACGAGACTTGCTAACTTGGACTTTAATTTTCATTCAATACCTACCACACATTTTGTGTAGAAAGAATTCAGTACCGTGTAAGGATCTGGGCTCTTGCTCTATTGAGTAGGTACACATAATATGTCAAGCTGAAGAATCATAAGCCAAACTCGAGAGTCGTGATTGGTAGGTGTGGCCAATTTTGAGTTTGGGTCGAATATGAGCATCTGGAATACGTGCCTTAATTTTGTTTCCATTTAAGGTCTACCCACACATATCAGGGACGTGCCCGGGACGTGGACGGACCGTACTCCGTCAGGGGCCCAAAAAAATATCGGTGTGTCATTTTGTATGAACTCCTTCACACACGTCCGTGCACGGGTCAGTGACGGAGCTTCAATGCCTGGGCCCTACCCTGTCACGTCCCTGATATGTGTGGATAGACCTTAAGCCTATTTACTCTCTGCTCTATATATTTCCTCTCCCAGTGGAGTATTTTATCCCCTTTAATTATTTCATAGCAAGCAGAATTTAAATCAATCAAAATAATGAGGCGAGGATTGCAAGCAGATGTCTCTGGCATGCACAATACAAACACTCATTACGATTTAGTTGGCACAGAAGTATTTCGGGTGACGTGTCTAACAAAACAATTAGGTAAGTACCGCTATCAGGTAATTTACATACTAATCTTAACAATCCTTTGAAAATAGTTGTCGCTCATTCAAATAAGATTTAGAAGATAAGTTACCAAAACGCAGTAGGCAAGTTTAGACCGTGGTGATTAATTAAAGGCTGGCTGCCAAAAAGCTGGGGATCCTTGCAAAGGTGAGAAGGTACTTCACGCCAGAACAACTGCTCAGCTTGTATCAAGCGCAAGTTCGATCATGCATGGAGTACTGTTCTCATCTCTGGGACGGATCTGCCAAATACCAGCTTGCAGCTCTAGAGTCGATCGAAAAGCGGGTCAAGAAGCTCATCGGCGATGAGGCACTGGTTAAGTAAAAGCTCCAAAGCCTTGAACATCGTCGCCGAGTTGCTGTCGATTTTTTGGCCTGAGCTTTTCGATTTTTTATCGGTTACATTCCGGGGAGCATGCGATGGAACTGCATGACCTAATTCCGCCCAGCCCGTTTCATCATCGGACTACCAGACTTACGGCGATGCGCCATCGGTACATGGTAGACATCCCACCCATACGTCCTAACCGTTTTGAGAATACTTTTATTATGCGTACAGCTAAGGAGTGGAATTCCCAGCCGGAGTCTGTGTTTCCTGATAGCTACAATCTAGGAATATTTAAGTCAAGAGTGAATAGGTTACTTCTAGGCAAGCGTGATTCACCGTCGACCACATCATCGCTTACCATCAGGTGAGATAGTGGTCAAGCGCAAGCCCATTTAGAATTAAAAAAAAAGTTTGTCGATATAAAAGGTTCAGGGGCCTTACTCTGACGTGTCAAATTTATGGTGCCACTGTGTGAGAGAGACGGAGCTGTACAGGACCAAGAGCACTATTGCTTTTTGATGGCGTTAGTACGCCACTGGTTTGTAATGCAGTGAAAGGGTAACTGCATTCCGTCGTTGGCTCGCATTGGTGAATTCGAGAGCATGTATTTATCTGAATTAAGACCTCTGCTCTCAATACGGAGAAGCAAAATATCGTAAGGAAACCGGTATGCCCTAGAACAAAAAATTCGAAGACATGTGACATCAAAACCAAATGCATTTTCGCCCGAACATCCAGCATTGTGTAGACAGCCTTTGCAGAATTTTCCACGCTATACAAATGTATTGTAATCAAGCATGTTTTATACTGATTAATTAAAATATCGCTATATAAGGACTTCTGGGACACATCATACATCGTTAGCATAGCTGCACTCGCCGCTATTTGCTTGGTAACTCAACTCATCGATAATGGCTATGTTGTGACGTAACGTATTTACTTAAATAAGTACCTTGGTACATGCAATGATGGTTATTATCGATAAGTTAATTAGATAGGTCTGGGAACGGTGAAGACATCAGTCAGTAGGTGACATTGAAAGTGGATATCTAATTTCGTATAGTTATAACACAGTAAACATAATGTAGCATCGGTCTTCAGAATAGATACAAGTAACATTTCAAAATTTAAATACCCCCCGACACATTTATCTTGCGAAAACATCCCCTTTCAAACAGTAAAACGCCCATAACTTTTGAACGGCTGAACCGATTTTATTCAAACATAGCTAAGAACACTCTCGACACAATCACCTTATAAACAAAAAAAAAAAACTAAATCAAAATCGGTTCATCCGTTGAGGCGCTATGATGCCACACACAGATACACAGCAACACACGTCAAACTTATACTCGTAACACCCCTCTTTTTCATTCGGGGGTTAAAAACGGTGATCTTTGAAGGGTGATAGGGTAGCAGCACGATAATTGTAGGTGACGATCTTGTTTATTATATCTATGGAAACGATATTGTTATAATATGTCTTGTTAATAAAACCAAGAACGGTGAGGGAAAAACATCGTGAGGAAACCAGGGCATAAAACGACGACTAACACCAACGACCTTGAGGGAACAAAACGCGCACTCGATTTACACAAGCGCGAACCAAAATTTAGTTGATTTTTGTACTTTCCTTATTATTCTATGACTTTAAAAAAGAAGCCTCAGATCAAAATGTAGATAATTAAATTGTCTTTGAGATGGTGTAGATTCCATTAAAATAACCTCGTCTTATGACGCCCAGCGGTTTTGGTGCGTTTTTTTCCGTTTTAGACATAACTTTACAAATTAATTACACTATGTTATACGAAAACAACTCAAAATTTTCTTAGATCAAATTATTAAGACAATGGTCTAATGTTACATATATTTTTTCCAAAAAATTACGACTAGCAGTTTAGACGTGATTCTCATTTTAAAATCACCTACTCGGGTGTATCTGCGCCTTAAGGTAGTGTTCCTGTTCGAGGATAAATTAATGATAAAATAGGCTTATGACGTATTCGAACGATTGGTAGAATTGACGATTTCGTCATTTCGGATGTAATGAGTAATTAATTAAGTCAGTAATTCTTCAGAACAGATCAATAGACTCAGACCTTGAAGAGGCGGCAGTGTCGAGTTCTTTTATCTAAAACAGTAGGTTTTAAACGATTAACCATGACGATAAACACATGGCTAGCATGGCTACAATCGGCATAGACAACCTATACTTTGTCATTGATGCGAATTAGCGCCGGAAACAAAACAAGTTACCTCACTTCTCTATGTAAAACGTGATTCACACACGACCGGTTTACGTCTGCACCTAATAAAAATCTACTTGCCAGGTGAATAAAACGCGTAAACCGACGCCATCGTCATGTATGGTGGCAAGAATGTAGAGGATGCTAAACGGGTATGCAAAAATAGTAGGCACGCGGACGGTACCAAGTATGCGCCAAAAGAAATGTTTGGCCAACATGCCTCATTGTTGCTATAACAAATGTTGGATTGTTGGCCCAACATGCTTCATTGTTGAGTGAAGGCTTGCATTTAGGTCTAGATTTGTAAAATAATATTGGGTTTTTTTTCTGTACGTTATTGTTTTATAATACAATGAAATATGTATCATAATAATAACGCCCCCTTGGCGCTTCGTCACTAAAGTGCAAGCGACCCCATTAATTGAGTGTGCCAGTCACCCCCTGCCATTTTATAGCCGTGTAGTTCAACAGTGGTCAGGCAGGAGCCAGTAGTCCTCCTTTAGTTGTAGGCAATCGATCCACTAAACCTATCAAACCCATAGCCAAATGCATTTTCTCTCCATATTTTGCAATAGTCCTGCACCAACAGGGGATTGCCCTTATGATAGACTTGTGCAGTGCATACAGGGATAATCGTCAGTTGGTGTCACATTTCCTCATACATGCCTAACAAGGCCCTGCGAGTTGGCTTCGGCCCCTTGCACGCCTTTCAAAGGACCCCAGCCAGAGTCCCGAGATTGTCAATGCCATCATTGTAGGTACTAATGTCCAAAAGTTGCAGAGCTTCTGTTTTATACAAAGAAGGCTGTATTAGACCATTTTTTAATATTCACCCTTTTATCATTGATCAAAGTATTCACCACACCGAAGTACCTTCTACATAGTTGTACATAGTACAGCCTTCAAGGATTGCCATGTTTGGAACTTGGTATGTATCTGTACAAGAAATGCTTCAACTCGCAGTCAATAAACTGTGTAGGTGGATGACTAAAGTTTTTGTTAAGTCTCACACTAAAATAATATGAGTAAACATAATTTGGGAGTACATGGACCTTGTCAGTAATGAATTCAGATTTTAAGTTAGCCTTAGGTAGAAACTTTTTTAAACAGTTAAGAGAAATTAATAACAGGGAATATTAACTCTTGATCCATTTTTAATGTGACTTTGTGTCAAGAAGTACTGTCTCTGTTGAAGAATTATCTCTGCAAACTGCTAGATAATTTAAATTATTAGCAAATAAGAAACACCTACCACTTTATAATTCTTAATGCTCGGCAAGAACCTCTTCTGTTCAACTTCCTTCTTCTGGAACACCTCATTGATGATATTGCCTAAGGCCTGGGCGCCATATTGCATGAGCGCCTGGCCTCCTTGGTTGAATAGCTGCTTTCCCGCGCCTGACAGCATGGCGCCAAAATCGACGCCGCCATTGTGACCCATGGCGAGGTCTCACTCACTCACTAACTACTCTCTCTTTTTTATTGTTTTTGTCACCCTGCTAGGACATTTTGGGGGTGGCTGTGTGCAGAATTTGTGGATTATTTTACTGTGTTGTTTCTAATTGAACTCAGTATAGAGAAAAAGTAAAACTTATCATGAAAATGTTATTGTAAAGTAAACATAATATTTAACAATGAGGCAACATGTTGATAATGAAGTATACAGTAGAAATAAAAATCATAACATTGACACAAGTGCTTACAAGTTTCCTCAATATTAATGAGAAACTAAACAAAACTTAAACATCTGGCATTTTTATAATTCTAATAACAAAACGAGCTCCGCAGAATTGCATAACAAATTATTTTTGCAGGTAAAAAAACTAATTGAAAAAACTAATCAAAATAGAACTAAAATCATAATTTTTATCATAAACGCAAGTTACTGAACAAATAACAATAAAAAAGAAAACTACATTTTAAAAATAGAAAACACTAACATAAACAAAATTTCACAGACCACAATCACACAATCTAAAATTAAAAAAATCAGAGGCACTGGGCACACTCATTCAACCTAGTGTGAGCACAATACTAGTAGGAAACTGCATGGAGGATGGAGGCCACCCATAGACATGATTACAATGTTTCATAGTGATGTCATCTGTACAGGCGTGCTAATTAAACTACCTCATAGTTTTTTTTCTCATAGTTAATTGAGCATGGAGTAGGATTTACATGAACTTTGTTGAACATTGTAAATAAATTCTTTACTTAATATTTATCAATGTTTGTTCTGTAAATATGGCATTTTAATTTAGTTTATTAATTGTTTCCTGATATGAAATTTGCATGCATAACTCCATTTGTAAAAAGGAGATCCACAAAATTTGGTCAGAGGGCTAAGGGCAGATAAAAATTTCTATTATTCTAAATTGAATATTTAATTATTTTAGTTAGGTACAATAAGCTTAAGCTTAGCTTTAGCTTTTAATTAATTAAAATCAAAGAGGTTTTATTGAAAATAATAACTTAAAGTATTTATGTACCTAGTTCTTCTTAATTTAAAAATGTATGTGCTAATTTTATTTATTAGGTATAATCATTCTGGTATGTTGCAAACCAGTTATTTCAATATGAACTGGACTGGATTGACATTACAGCATTAATAATATTATATAAAGCGTATTTTCTAGACTAGACTAACTAGCATCCTGTTTTTTACTCAGTATGGTTACATATTTCCTCTCAAGGCAGTATTTTTATAAGAATAATACAATCTCTATGCAGTTTCCACATTGACAACGAATAAAGATCACATTCTCAGCCAAACTAGCCGCAGAAATCCTACGGTATCTGGACCAGAAGCAAATCTAATGTAGGTCAATAGTGCACTTTCGAAGTCATAATAATTTTCTATGAACACTGCTACTTTTCATCGCTACACGATATTTTTCGCCACTTTTAGACCCAGACCAATACGTGTTGTTACATCAAACTAGGTGAGGTCATCAAAAAGCCGAAGTTCACTGAAAAATCGTAAGAATCTTCGAAGGAATGTTCCACACACAAGATCCTATCAAATATCACACACAAAAGCTCTAGTATACACTTTATCAACAAACGAATCAACACACAGCACAGTAAAATATTCTGCTATATATTGCACATGGATACGACTTAGTTTTCTATTAAAATATTAATAAAACAAGTTTTAAAATCAGAGAACAACCGTACCCAAAACTGTCTCACGGAAACTGACAGAAATACAACCGACTTAATAAAAGAGCTTATAACATTGATGGAGATGTAATACAGTTGTAACCTCTTGAACATGGTCGTATAAACTGCGAGATTATTGCCAGCGCACAGACTGACGTCACCCGCTAAAATGAGGGGCATAGATTTTCTGCGTATTCTGTTTACATGTTCGGTTTCCGTTGATCGTAAATAAATCTTTAGAAACTTTAATTTAGAAGAAACCTCTGAATAATATCGTGATAAAATACGCTAGAAAGCTTTTTGGTCTTGTAACATCGGTTACAATGACCTTGACAAAGTAAATAGTTTCCAATAGAAAACTTTTTAAACTTTTATTAAGTGTAATATCGTTTACAAGCTAGTAATAAATTTAAAATTTAAAATAATAGCAAGTAAATTTTTCGTTGAATGTATGTGACTTGCATTTTTCGCATGCCAGGGCTGGATTAAGGAAATATAATGGTGCAGCGTCATTTCAAGCAATCATTATTCATCATTACTAATTCCTTTGGTGCAAATGAACTTATATCTAACTAATATCAAAGAGTTTCAGACAGAAGTGTTGCTGTGCAGTTTGATAAGCAACTTTTTCTGCCTAGCTAAAATACTGGGAAATTAAATATTGCGACCGGCGGTTTGAGGAACTGTCTTACCATATATTTTATGACATTCAAAAAATTCTGATTCTCAGCCAATAGGCATTCGATGCATAGAACTATCGTTGCAATGGCTTTTCGGCGAAACAGACGCGCGATCTAATGGCTATTCGAAATTGTCGTAAATCGATGCTATGGCATTTCGGACGTTCGATCTGATGACTTCGGGGAATTAGCCATCGGGGATATGACATACGGAAACAAGCAGTAAACCCACTTTAGGTACTTACGACTTTTACTTCATATGTCTTGAATACGGAAGTCATTTCTTTGTTTGCAGTCAAAGTACCATAATTATAATCCAATAAAATCGCTGTCATGTTCCGTAGAACTATTATGAAGCAACAATCTCTCTCCAGGGTTCTCTTTAACGTTCTGTAAGTACCTAAATAAAGTTTTGTGGCTAACACAATGATATTCAAATAAACAGATATGTTATGAGCGCGCGCATTGTGAAGACTCGAATAGGTCACAATTGTGACATTTAGTCTTTAGTTTATGTCACGCATGGCGAAGAGCGATAGGCTATGTTGAAACTAAAACAAAATAAAAAAAAATGGCATCGTATGTATTTGTAATTTATTTAATTATTGATAAAAATAAATATTTTTTAATGCCATATGAATGAAAAGTGTGTATGTGTGCTGCCGCTGCTGCGCGGAACACTTTTTTCAATTGTTTTGTGAGTGTATAACGTATCTGTTTATTTGAATATCATTGGGCTAACATATGAAAATCATTTAGAACATTGTAATCTATTATACTAAAATAGGCACTAGAGTAAAATATTGTGAGACGTTGTTGATTTTCGTTACATTGTGTATTGTTAGATTAGTTCTTCCGTTGAAAATAATATGAGCTGAAGAAATACAATGAATGAATGGGGTGCAATTTGTAAACAGTACTCGTTGGTATGTATGTAAGTATTTATAAGTTATCCGAAGATTGCTTGATCTTTCATAAGAAGTACCTCAATCAATCTGCCTAGCCTTTTCCCAACTATGTTGGGGCGGCTTCCAGTATAACCGGTTTTTGCTGAGTACCAGTGTTTTACATGGAGCGATTGCTTATCTGACCTCCACAACCCAGTAACTGGGTAACACGGTAACCCGTTGGCTAGACTGGTGTCAGATCTCAAGCTTCTGACTACTCGTAACGACTGTCAAAGATCTTCAAATGACAGCCGGGACCAACGGCTTAACGTGCTTTCCGAGGCTCGGAGGAAACTCGATATGTTGAAATGGTCACCCATCCACGGACCGACCTCGTCAAGCGTTGCTTAACCTTGAAGATCGACCCGTGCGGCTGTTATTATTTAGCCACGAGCGTCTCTTTCATACGAAGTACCTATCAAAGAAAAATGTTTATGGGCGTGCACGCTATTTTACATATCTGGCAAGTGATAGGATTTCCTTGTTTATGGTCCAGTAAAGGAGAACATGAATAAGTAATACAATACTAACGGTTTCAATCTATTACCTATGTACACTGGCTAGTTCACACAGGTTAAGTTGTTATTTATCACAACCTTCAATTGCTTTTATAAAAACCGATTTTGAGACCGCTACCGTTAAAGGTGGCTTATAAGCTGCCTCTCCGGTGTGAAACCTAAAAAATTCCAATTTAAAGAAAATGCTTGAGGTCGTACCCTGACCAAAAAATCAGCATGAGATTTGAGCATTCCTATTGGCCTAGCGGCACTGGTGGCGCATGAATTACAGTAGTGAATACGACCAGATTTTAGAATAACTTCTTTATAAAATCAAATAATGGTCTTTTGAAAAAAATAAATCTACCAAAATGTTCGTTATCAAATTGTCTATCCATTAGTGTTAGTACAAATAAATATTAATGAACACTTTACGAGGAGATGCATGCTATCAATCATTATTTCTCATTTTTATGGTTTTGTTGGAAGGAGATTAGTGAAACATATACTACATTTAAAAAAAAAGAATTCTACAATTTTGGAATCAATAATATGTAGAAATTTAATGTATTTTTATTAGTTGATATTTCATTTTAAATAACGAGTAGATAGCTCCTAAAAACTGCACGAAAAACGGCTAGCGCGGCGTTTTGCTCGGGGTAGCGCCTTAAGAAGCGAACTAAAAAGACGTATCTAAACAACAAGAAAATCATGCTGTGCAGTCGGAGGATATAATCACGAGCTGGCTGACCAAAACCAGATGTACGTATGAACTGGCAAGAGAGATTAAGATAAGAGAAATGATTTTGTGGATCCAGAATCATATGTAGGAATTTCGACGTGTCTCGTCAAAGCCACATTTAGGGAGTTTGCAGATCACAGACAACGAACACATTGGCTGTCTAATACCTGTCTACAACACTCCAAGAAATTCCTAGGCTCTACGTTCAAAGCCCGGGAATGCATTTGGAATATGAGCAGGGGGCAAATCCGCTACCTGCTTGGGCCTTTACTGGGCACTTTGTAACCAACAACATGCTCATGAAGATGGGTCTAACCGCGACACACATGTGCAGGTTGTGTGGGGAACATACGGAACGCATGGAGCACCTTCTGTGCACATGCGATGCACTGGCTAGTAAGCGAATGAGTCACCTAGGGGTTGGATATCAAAAAGCAGAAGACTATAGGCTCATATCTCCTAGTGTCGTTGTAAAACTCATGAAAAGAGTTTTCAACGAGATTGGAGAGGAGTAAGTTAACTAGGGGACCACAATAGATCCCAATGGGTCGAAGTGTCTGAGTTATAGCCCTCGCCAAACTTATTGGCCGCCCTAAAGTTGGTTTACCCCTGTTGGGTTACGCCCTGAAGTTGGTTTACCCCTGTTGGGTTACGTCCTGAAGTTGGTTTACCCCTGTTGGGTTACGCCCTGAAGTTGGTTTACCCCTGTTGGGTTACGTCCTGAAGTTGGTTTACCCCTGTTGGGTTACGCCCTGAAGTTGGTTTACCCCTGTTGGGTTACGCCCTGAAGTTGGTGCACGAAAGGGCGCTGTTTTTGTATGAGATTTCCTACTGCGCAGCCATTGTAGCCCACTTCAGGGTGGCTAATAAGTTTGACGAGAACTATATTTCTCGGCCCCTCCACAAGATAAGATAAAACCAGATATATCCTCCGACTGCAAAGCATGATTTTCTTATAGTTTACGTCTTTTTAGTTTGCTTCTTAAGCAGTCGGGGTTTTTGAATTTTGGAAGTAAGTTTTTTTATTTATAACTTTTTAGTTAACATTATTTTTTTAGAATTTTCATTTAAACATATGTGTTATATATTTTTGAAATCACCTCTACATACGCCGTTTCTAAGGAGAGTTTCTAAGGAGTATGCTTTAGAAAGTTACCGTTTTACGGCACTAAAGTGTATGTAGGCCCTTAAAGCTCTTTATTTTGATACTTCACACGATGGGTTTGGATTGGAACGAAAAAAATATTGGGCCCCCACAATATGGCGCCCAAAAGCCGCTATTTTTCTATTTTCCAATTTTAATGTAGCCAGTGACACTTGCAAGATTATGAAGAATCGATTGACGTAAGAATCATCAAAATCGGCCAACGCGTTTGGTCTCTAGATCGCCACATAGGAACAAACCTACATACATAGACTGATAAACACATTACCCTCCTTCGGCAGTCGGGTAAATATACAAGGCATGGTAGTGCTTGTTTTAGGAAGTCATTATTGGCTTCTAGAATGTCCATCCTACCGTTGGCATCATGGCGCTGTTCTCGTGTCGGCCAACTGTAGACGTAAACACTAGAGTAGTTGCCTCCAACCTACAACTCTGTTTGCCCACTGTGCATACGAGCGTGAAGGTTATCTCATGAGAACCATTATCTTGATTACCCATATAATTTACTTGTTACGATTTAATGTATCTTTTGTAGTCCCAAATGGCAATACGGCCATTTTGCCTTGGCAGACCAGTTTCCGATTATGGTAGGAAATTACTGACGAAAATGTCCAAAACGTGTTGTGTTGCAACGTTAAGATATGGTTAGGTATACTGCTTGTCTTGAGGTAATTACGAATTAATAATGGGTTGCATATTAGTACATTATGTATCATTCGACGTTTTTCAACACACTTGTGAAGAAAATAATACTAAAAAATCATCTTCAATAGTGAAAACGAGTTGTGAAAAATTTTCGCAATGGCGGGCAAAATTAATCAGTTTTCCTATGCGCGCGCATCTAACAATGGCGATCGGCCATAGACTAAAAATAAAGAGTTATCTTTTTTTTGGCTTTTCGCGGATAGCGTTTTAGCCACGTGCAAAATGGGGAATTTTAATTTTTTTTTTTATTACAGAGAAAAACAAAGTTATTAGTGTGAGTTTTATTTATTAAACACGTACAAGTTTAAATTCGAAACTTTTTTAAGAACAAAGCAACTCAACCAATAAATTAAATAAAAACCCTATAATAACTCACTTGTGAATAATAATAATGAAAATATCACAGTTTGATTACAGGTGTCATTATGTGCCTAATTGCGGTGAAATTAGAGCCACTTTATGAGCAAGTGTGCAGAAATAGTACATTGTGATACAAGGGTGGAAAGTAGGTTATTGAAAACGAACTGTCATTAACAAGCCCGAGCCGAGCGAGGGTTTTTAATGACACGAGTGTATCACACGACGTTTTTCAATACAGTTGTGGGAAATAGTAAAAACAAATCAAAGAATTACATTTGTTTTCCCATAAAATAAAATTAACGTAAGTCGCCATCTATTTTTCACGAGATTTCGAGGGCAAAATTTCATATTGCGCAGTTTTAGTTTTAGATAGAATATCCAGTGGAGTTAATTCCATTCCATCACTTGTACTTGAACTCATATTAACAAAAAAAAAAACCATTTATCACACAGAAAATTAAAATTTTCAGAAAATGGCGCGTAATTGCAACTGGACATATTTTTTTTACAACGAAAACAGCCTATTCAGCCTATTCGATTTTTGAGAAATGTTGATGTGAAAATAATTAATTTAAAACTGGTAATTAAATATATTAAACAACCATTTGAACAACCAAAGACTTTTGAGAATTCAATGGAAGTACGGACTCATTCATTTTTCCTCGTATAAAATCTATCCCATTTTATTCTTTGTATGAAAACTCCTTGGTACTAAACTTTTCTAAATTGACTTATAAATTTAAAACTCAACTGCAAAACTAATGATCGAGCTCGTAAACAAAAGTCACGACCGCGTAATAGAAAGATGCCTATGCAAAAGATTTAATTTTCGAATCAAAATTACAGCCTCTGAAAGTGCGCCATGTTTAACAACTGTATTGAAAAACATTTTCATCTCTACTTTCTCGACTATACCATTTAAAAGTTTGCTGGGAGAAAACTCAACTTCGAGTTGAGCAAGCCTTTGCACATGAACTATTTTGTGCGCGAGGTTAAAATCCATGCTATCTCATCCGACAACACGAGCGAAAGAGATAGACGCTGTGATGATCAGTTCGCGTACGAATTAGCACTTTTGCAAATTTGTATCGAAATGGATGATGATTTAGGTCGAAAACGAGCACGCAAAACTTTATAAACAGACCTTTGGGAGTCTAGATATCATGAAAAAAAACGGCTAAGTGCGAGTCGGACTCGCGCACGTAGGGTTCCGTACCATTATCTCAAAAAACGGTACAAAAATCACGTTTGTTGTATGGGAGCCCTACACAAATATTAATTTTATTCTGTTTTTAGTATTTGTTGTTATAGCGGCAACAGAAATACATCATCTGTGTACATCACTGTTTGACGATGTACGTTCAAATTAAAAATGATATCAATTTGTCTCATCATTATCTAGACCTGTATGGAAACAAAAAAGAAATAAAAATATTTATTTGAAAGTAATGAGCGTCGAAAGTGCTATATTTCAACACTAATTTTAACGCATCTTTGGGCAGAAATAAATACCATAAGATGAAGGAAAATTGCAAAACGGCCTCCATACAGGGATAGATTAGTAATTCAACAATGCAAATAATTTTATTTAAAAATATACATTTAGTCGTTTTTAGGGTTCCGTACCCAAAGGGTAAAAACGGGACCCTGTTACTAAGAATCCGCGGTCCGTCTGTCTGTCTGTCACCAGGCTGTATCAAAAGAACCGCTAGACAGTGGCACACATAATTTTCAGAGATGATGTATTTCCGTTATAACAACAAATACTCAAAACAGAATAAAATAAATATTTAAGTGGAGCTCCCATACAACAAATGTGATTTTGTTGCCGTTTTTTGCGATAATGGTACGGAACCCTTCGTGCGCGAGTCCGACTCGCACTTGGCCGGTTTTTATTCAAATTGTCAAGCTCAGTTTCCCTTAGAAATAAAAAGACAATTTTGGCAACAAACCAGCTCCACAGAATCAAGACGTTTGTTAATAAATATTCAGATTTTTATTCAAATTGTCAAGCTCAGCCCAGTTCGACAAGGTTTGCCCAGTTTCCCATAGACATAAACAGAAAATTTTGGCACCAAACCAGCTCCATAGAATTCCTAAAACCAGCACAAGGCCAACATGCCTGCTTTTCTGAGCCATGTCCAGCCATTAAACAATTGCTGACGTGTCCGTCCATAATGGAGACAATCAATAAAGTCTAGTAGGTACAGGATGCTGTAACCACAAGAAGACCGAAAAATATACCAACAGCCTTGAACTGCGAATGCGATGACGGAATTGAAGTAGATAAACGGATAATTAATAATGATGAAGTCTTAGAGTGTTAGATTCCGGTTTTGGAAACGTGGGAGGCTGTCGGTACCTTAACATGTTTTGAGTTTTTGAGTGTATTAACTTGTGTTATGACAAGATATTATATTATTGACAGATTTTTATTTCATGGTACATAATTTATCTAGTACATAGTAGATACGCTTCGATCGGCAATCTATTGAACACGTAATTATGACACGATATCTGGCGAATCACCCCGATTCAAACAGTAAAACGCCCATAACTTTTGAACGGCTGAACCGATTTTATTCAAACATAGCTAAGAACACTCTCGATTAAGTCACCTTTTAAACAAAAAAAAACTAAATCAAAATCGGTTCACCCGTTTTGACGCTATGATGCCACAGACAGACACAAAGATACTAGCAACACACATCAAACTTATAACTTATTTCTTTTTCCGTCGAGGGTTAAAAAATAAATTAGGACTGCAAGTGATCGTCTTTTAACCGACTTCCCAAAAAGGAGGAGGTTCTCAATTCGATTGGTATTTTGTTTTATGAAGGTATAAACAAAAAAACACATACCGATTACTTAAAGACGTATACTAGTAGACGGTATACTTCCCATTTTTTTTAAACTAAATTTGATCCCGGATTTCAATCTTGGATAGACTGAGGTACCTTTTGCTGTTAGGAAATTTAATTATAAAGTTAAGAAAAAAGAAATGGTATTTACATAAAAGTACAAGCGATTTAAGATTGCGAGTATTCAACTTCTTCAACTCATTTTGATCCCGGATTTCAGTCTCTCCGGCTGAGTTGAGGCTGGTGAGAAACTTCATTCTAAAGTCAGTCTGTACACTCAGTCAGTCAGTTTTGCATTTTGAAAACGGTCGATAGCAATAACCGGAGACACAAACATTTACGAAGCAGACCTAACTACATAGATACGAGTACTTATGGTCTTACATACATAAACTCACGCCTTTTTCCCATGGGGGTAGGCAGAAACTACAGAACGTCACCTGCTACGATCCGTACATACTTCTTTTGCTTCACTCACATTCATACACCTAGTCATACACACACGCCGGTTATGAGTACTGCGCACCTGGCATTTCTGAAGAACATCACCAATAACGTCTATGTATGTGTTTCTAGGGCGTCCCCTTCCAGCGTTTTCATTCACATCTGCCTTGTAAATACCTTTCGTTAATCACCTTGAGACTAAAATCCGGGATCAAACAGAGTTGAAGAAGTCGAATACTCGCAATCTTAAATCGGTACTTCGAGGTGTTGAAGTGTTTGTACAAAAACGCCACCATGTCAGTTCGACTTCAGGATCAGACCTCGGAACCTGTCTTTCTGCAGCGAGGTGTGAGGCAGGGAGATGTCATATCTCCGAAACTGTTCACCGCTGCACTGGAGGATGTCTTCAAGGTTCTGGACTGGAGAGGGCTAGGCATCAACGTCAATGGCGAATACATCATTCACCTTCGGTTTGCCGACGATATTGTGGTCATGGCTGAGACTATGGAGGAACTCAATACAATGCTCGATGACCTCAGTAGAGCTTCCGAAAGAGTGGGTCTTAGGATGAACATGGACAAAACCAAGGTGATGTTGAATGCCCATGTCACACCCACTCCTATCAGGGTCGGAGAATCTACACTCGAAGTTGTGGATGTTACGTCTACCTGGGACAAACGATCCAGTTGGGTAGGGCCAACTTCGAGAAATAGGTTAACCGTCGAATCCGACTCGGCTGGGCAGCGTTCGGGAAGTTGCGCGGTATCTTCTCGTCCAACTTACCACAGTGTCTCAAGACGAAAGTCTATGACCAGTGTGTGTTGCCAGTTATGACCTATGGCTCTGAGACGTGGTCGCTCACAATGGGCCTCATCAGAAAGCTTAGTCACCCAAAGGGCAATGGAGAGGGCTATGCTCGGAGTTTCCTTACGATCGAATCAGAAATGTAGAGATCCGCAAGAGAACCAGGGTTACCGACATAGTCCGAAGAATTGCCAAACTTAAGTGGCAGTGGGCAGGGCACATTGCTCGCAGAACGGATGGCCGATGGGGCTGAAAGGTTCTGGAGTGGCGACCGCGAACCGGTAGACGTTGCGTTGGAAGGCCTACCACCAGGTGGACCGATGACCTGGTGAAAGTTGCGGGGATCCGCTGGATGCGGGACGCACGGGACCGGTCAATGTGGCGACGCTTGGGGAAGGCCTATGTCCAGCAGTGGACGTCTTGCGGCTGATATGATGATGATGAATCACCTTCCATTCATCCTCTCTACATGGCCTAACCATCTTAACATACTCTTTTCAATTTAAGTCACTACATCTTCTTTTAAAACACAACGTTCTCTTCTGCTTTACAAAACGAAGTGAAATGTGGGAGTTTCAGCAAGATTATCAATTTCACAGTAAATTCGTTTCGTTTGTTAAACAAAAATAAACAATTCTATAAGCTTTTCGAGGAACGCTGGAATTAGGTATTTAAGAATAGAATTTATACAAGTGCGAACAGTTTGAATATACTTACTTTGCTGCAGACATCCTTCTAAAAAAAGTTGGTAGATATTTAGGGTTCCGTATCCAAAGGGTAAAAACGGGACTAAGACTCCGCGTTCCATCTGTCTGTGTGTCCGTCTGTCACCAGGTTGTATCTCATGAACCGTGATAGGTAGGCAGTTGAAATTTTCACAGATGATGTATTTCTGTTGCCGCTATAACAACAAATACTAAAAACAGAATAAAATTAATATTTAAGTGGGGCTCCCATACAACAAACGTGATTTTTTGCCTTTTTCATGCGATAATGGTACGGAACCCTTCGTGCGCGAGTCCGACTCGCACTTGACTGGTTTTTTTGTTGTGCCTTTTTTCAGCTTAAACACTAGGATGTAGTTAAGGATGGGGACACGGATATCGATATCAAATACTTTGGTTTTGGATGACTTCTTATTTAATATTTAACGTACAAATTGTGCAGATTTTAGTTAACTAAAAATGTATATGTTTGTTTTGGTAACTACAGTATTAGATTCAACGGGATCCAAGAATACCTATTTGGTGGAATTACCTAGCTGGAAATCGTCAAAATTTATTATCATTAAAAAAACTGTGGGGTAAGTTGAAGCTAGTTTTTGAATTGCTTGAGCAGACAAAAATAACTGTTAGGCATGGCACGCACTGCGATTTTTATTCGCGCGAATTTTTTTCCGCGCATTCTGTGTCCTATGGAAATGTATGAAGCTGTACGCACTGCGGAAAAAAAATCGCGCCCAAATAGTACTAAAAAATTCGCGCGAATGAAAATCGCTGTGCGTGCTATGCCTTAGAAAACTGAGTAAGTATGCCCACATGACACATATTTCCCACGGTTAATATACTCTTTGGTGATACACGAGGCACCCACCAGAACAGACAAGAGTTAAAAATAAATTCCCTTTTTATTTTGCTAGTCGCATTCTAAACGAGTGACGTCAGCAGCCCTACGCAATGGGAAAGAAAGATTTCTATTAAAAAACCAGCCAAGTGCGACCCAGACTCGCGCACGACGAGTTCCGTACCGTTAACGCAAAAAAAAAACACGTTTGTTGTATGGGAGCCCCACTTAAATATTTATTTTATTCTGTTTTTAGTATTTGCTGTTATAGTGGCAACGGAAACACATCATCTGTGGTAATGTCAACTGTCTAGCTATCACGGTTCATGAGATCATATCACAGCCTGGGTGACAGACGGACAGACAGACAGACGGACCGTGGAGTCTTAGTAATAGGGTCCCGTTTTTACCCTTTGGGTACGGAACCCTAAAAACCAGCCGTTAGGCGTAATCTGTTCTAAATCGGAATCGAGAAAAGGTAAAAATTTATTTTAATTTCTTTTCATAAACAACGCTATTGACTTCAGTGGGCCACAGCTCTGTGATAAAAAAAGTTAATTAAAAAAATTAAAAAACCCGACTGCTTAAAAAGCTAACTAAAAAGAGGTAAACAAGAAGAAAATCATGCTGTGCAGTTGGAGGATACATCTGGTATTAATCGCCAGCTCGCGAATATGTATCCTCCGACTACACAGCATGATTTTCTTCTTGTTTACCTCTTTTTAGTTAGCTTTTTAAGCAGTCGGGTTTTTTGATGTTTTTATCAAGTGTTTTTATTTACAACTTTTTCGTTATTTTTTTTTTAAATTAGGTACATTGAAACAAAGTGTTATATATTTTTGAAATCAACTCTTAAAGCCCTTTATTTTGATACCCCACACGATGGGGATGGACGAGTTTTTTTTCTTTTACAATTTATTTGACGAATCGATTGAAGTAAGAATCATCAAAATCGGCCAGTGCGTTTGGTCTCTAGAACGCCACATAGGAACAAACATACATACATACACAGACTGAAAAAAACACTTTACCCTCCTTCGGCAGTCGGGTAAAAAGCTTCTTTGATCAGCATTCAGCAGCTGCGGTTTTGTATACCATCTTTCAAAGACGTCTTTTTCAGGGTCACCTTGCTACATATGCTCTAGCACGTGAAGCCAGGTGACACACTGTACTTTGAATTCCAACCCTGATGTAGATACCCAAAGATAAATAACACAGATAATATAATACTAGCGAATACACAGAACGTGACGTCATTTTATTTTGACCAATAATTACCTACTTATTTGCTAGCTGTATTTAGGAAATTATGTAGTCCTACCATAATTATAAATTATGATGTCATGCGACCCTGACATAAAAGCGCGTGATAAGTAAATACGAACTGCTATAAATAACTTAAGTTCACTTGTTTTTTTTAATCCAAAACTTGCTCTACTGAAGGTAGGGTTACCAGATTGGAAGACCAAAGTATCTGGCGAAAATTTGAAAATGTCGGGATTTTGAGGATGTTGTCGGGAGAAACAAATATTAAAAAGAAAGTTTTTATTTTTTAAATTTAATACGTAAAAAAGACACAATATTGATAATGATAACTGATAAATAATTTAGGTAAGTAATGTATAATTAATTTTCAATACAGTTGTTAAACATGGCGTACTTTCAGAGGCTATAATTATGATTCGAAAGTTAAATCTTTCGCATAGGCATCTTTCTATTACGCGGTCGTGACTTTTGTTTACGAGCTCGATCATTAGTTTTGCAGTTAAGTTTTAAATGTTTTAGTCAATTTAAAAAAGTTTAGTAGCAAGGAGTTTTCTTACTTAAAATAAAATGGGATTTTATTCGAGGCCAAAATGAATCAGTCTGTACGTCTTTGCATAAAATTCTCAAAAGTTTATTAAATGGTTGTTTAATATATTGAATTAACAGTTTTATTTTCATTATTTTCACATAAACATTTGTCAAAAATCGAATAGGCTGTATAGGCAGTTTTCGTTGTAAAAAAAAATATTGATATATCTAACTCTATCTCTAACGCTATCTCTAACGCTATCTCTAACTCTATCTCTAACTCTATCTCTAACTCTATCTCTAACTCTATCTCTAACTCTATCTCTAACTCTATCTCTAACTCTATCTCTAACTCTAACTCTATCTCTATCTCTAACTCTATCTCTAACTCTATCTCTAACTCTATCTCTAACTCTATCTCTAACTCTAACTCTATCTCTAACTCTATCTCTAACTCTATCTCTAACTCTATCTCTATCTCTAACTCTATCTCTAACTCTGTCTCTATCTCTAACTCTATCTCTAACTCTATCTCTATCTCTTTCTCTATCTCTAACTCTATCTAAGTTTGTATAACTCTATCTCTAACTCTATCTCTAACTCTAACTCTATCTCTAACTCTAACTCTAACTCTATCTCTAACTCTATCTCTATCTCTATCTCTAACTCTAACTCTAACTCTAACTCTATCTCTATCTCTATCTCTATCTCTAACTCTATCTCTAACTCTGTCTCTATCTCTATCTCTATCTCTATCTCTATCTCTATCTCTATCTCTAACTCTATCTCTATCTCGATCTCTAACTCTATCTCTAACTGTATCCTCTATCTCTAACTGTATCTCTATCTCTAACTGTATCTCTAACTCTATCTAAGTTTGTATAACTCTATCTCTAACTCTATCTCTATCTAAGTTTGTATCGAATATTTTATGCGCAAAGAGGTTGTACAGAATTGAGATGGAGTTTGAATATTATATTGGTGTTCTAAATTCAAACACCAAAACAGTGATTAAAAGTGCTTTTTATTCAGTGTTTTCAGTATAAAATAAAATAAGCTTTTTAGAGGAGGAATGGTATATTTTTTTTTTTGTGTGATAAGTATTTTTTTTTTTTAATATGAGTTCAAGTATAAGTGATGAAATGGAATTAACTCCACCCGATATTTTATCTGAGGCCAACACTGCGCAAGATGAAATTTGCCTCCAAAATCTCGAGAAAGATATATGGCGACTTATTTTATGGAAAAATAAAATTTAATTCTTTGACTTGTTTTTACTATTTCCCACAACTGTATTGAAAAACGTCGTGTGATACACGGGTGTGTAGGTTATTGCAAACTCGTGCCATTAAAAACCCTCGCCTTCGGCTCGGGCTTGTTAATGACAGCTCGTTTGCAATAACCTACTTTCCACCCTTGTATCACAATGTACTATTTCAGGTTGCCACGTCATTTATTTGGGATTGGACTTGACTGATTCTACCAATTTAGATCTTTTAATAGTACCTATTCAGAAAATATTCAATATTCAATTGACTTAAAAGTTGAGTAATTACTGACTCGGATTTCTTTGATTTTCGATATCAAATCAAAGGCTACAATTTCTCTATTTGGTATAAAAAATATTTAGCAAACCAAACATCCTTTCACAGTAAGTATTGCTTTCAGGAATTGATAACACAAACCATCAGAAAGGAAGAATTATCGAACTTTTTTGTCTGGAGATTTTGAGTTTTGTCGGGAGTTCTGTATATCCTTTATAGCGTCGGGAGAATCCAGACAAATCCCGACCATCTGGCAACCCTAACTGTAGGGCCCTCATGCGGACTCGTTTCGTCTGATATTGCATATAGATTTACCTGCAAACATTGCCTGATTTAAGAGATTTTATCAAATACTTTGGCAAAAATTGCAGGGTTTTATCGATTGGTTACTCGGTGAACTCGATGGGTTTCTCGGTTTCTCGTAAAGGTTCTTGATATTGGCTTTTGAAGCGTTTGTATTAATTAACCCTGTTTTTTTTTCGTTTTTCGCTACAAAAATACACGGTGTGTGTATGAACTTTGAAGTACTTTTTAGGGTTCCGTAGCCAAATGGCAAAAAACCGGAACCCTTATGGATTCGTCATGTCTGTCTGTCCGTCCGTATGTCACAGCCACTTTTTTCCGAAACTATAAGAACTATGCTGTTGAAACTTGGTAAGTAGATGTATTCTGTGAACCGCATTAAGATTTTCTAACAAAAATAGAAAAAAAAAAAAAACAATAAATGTTGGGGGTTCCCCATAATTAGAACTGAAACTCAATTTTTTTTTTCATCGAACCCATACGTGTGGGGTAGCTATGGACAGGTCTTCGAAAATGATATTGAGGTTTCTAATATTTTTTTTTTCGAAACTGAAGAGTTTGCACGAGAGACACTTCCAAAGTGGTAAAATGTGTCCCCCCCCTGTAACTTCCAAAATAAGAGAATGATAAAACTAAAAAAAAGTATGATGCACATTACCATGTAAACTGCCACCGAAAATTGCTTTGATAGAGATCTAGTAACTAGTTTCGTCATAAATCGTAAACCGCAATTTAGAACGGAAGCGGAACCCTTCGTGCGCGAGTCCGACTCGCACTTTGCCGGTTTTTGTTGTATAAATAGTAGGTAATGGACTGTTAACATATTGCTTTATCAAAACAAACTAAAATATGAAGCTTTTTACATGAGAAGCAGATATTAAGGCAGCCTCAATACATATTATAAAAATTAAGTGTTGTATTCAAGCAGTTTGTTGACTGTTGACCTCGTGCGAAAGTGACTAACTGACCTTCGCGGTCGTTAGGAGATACAAAGTGTGAGACAACATGAATATTAAGAACAGTATGATGAATTGTATTAATGTATTATAATATAAACAATGTCAGGTCATGCCTACAAACGACCTAGACCCCTTAGATGGCGCCAGAACGATAAGATACGACGTAACATACACAGAATCAGAATACAAAAATGACAAAAAAATCTTTCCGAGGTATATTTTTTTTTGTTATAGACACCGACTTCCAAAAATAAAGTTATTTTTCACATTGTAGTTTTTTTTATTTGGAAGTCAGTATTTTTTTGTAAAAAACTTGACAAAGTGAATTAAAGTTTACATTGAAACGAAGTGAAATGAAAGAAAATTAACAATGAAAATCGGTTACTATATTTTAAAGCGATTTTTACATATTGTGTACATAGTGCTGGCCCAGGCTCCATACATTTATGGCACATCTCCTTTTCTCGAGTAATTGTTACGAGAATGCTCGAGTGTTGACAGTATTTTACAATTTGACAGATCCTTAATAAGTAAAAAGTTTTTTTTTTCTCTTTTTGGTTGTGCTTACCTAATAGGCAAGTTGTTTAGTAAGGTACCTACAACGCCAGAAATCCAGAATAGATTACCCGAATATCATGAAACTTGAACATAACCGGTGAAATGAGAGATCTGCGTACTGGCTTGATATTATGTTATGAAATGGTATAAACAATAAACAGACATGCGATTGCAGCAATCCCGAGAGATTTATTGAAGAGTTCTGTTGTATATCTTCGAAGTTCTTCATCAGATATTCACCAAATTAAAATGGGACCAATTACGGAACAAACTTTTTCAAACAAAAAAGAGGATTTTCAAAATCGGTACACAATTGACGGAGATATTACAGGTGAAAATACACAAAAAAAAAAAACGAACATAAAGTCAAATATAGAAGCTTATTAGCTTTTTGAAATCCGGTAAAAATATGTAGCGTTTTAGCGTGGGTTCTCTAATTTATTCTAAGGAGGAAAACTATTCGAAAAACTGATGCTGGTCAACTGGAATTTCCAAATGAAATTATCCAAAAAATTGTATCACCAAAAATAAGAGTAAAAACATGACTCAACAGGCGTGGGAGCTTATCGATAAAAGATTCAACGGTGGCGCTAAATTAAATTGTCTACGTCACAAAGTGATTCAATTTTTAATGTCCGACAAACCCGCGTTAGTCAGAGTATTTGAGTAAACTTTAATGTACGTTTGCACATGATATCGCAACGATCGTAAGACCAGTGATAATGAGTAATTAGAGTCATTATTTGTTCCTGTTGGCAATCAAGAAACAATCTACAATTTGTAACGTTTGGCATTCAACCGTACGTACATATTGTAATAATCAGATTGTTACAATTTGTAACGTTTGGCACTCAACCGTACGTACATATTGTAACAATCAGATTGTTACAATTTGTAACGTTTGGCACTCAACCGTACGTACATATTGTAACAATCAGATTGTTACAATTTGTAACGTTTGGCACTCAACCGTACGTACATATTGTAACAATCAGATTGTTACAATTTGTAACGTTTGGCACTCAACCGTACGTACATATTGTAACAATCAGATTGTTACTTTTACAGTATACTTTGTACCATTAAGGTTGCACTAGTCGATCATTCTTCCATACAAACGTAGTCTGGCGATTACTCCACTGTTTTTACGATTTACGTTCAAAAAAAAAAAAAAACTATTTGTATCTTCATTATCTAGCCCTGTATGGAAACAGAAGTAAATAACCGGCCAAGTGCGAATCGGACTCGCGCACGAAGGGTTCCGTACCATTATAGCAAAAAACGGCATAAAAATCACGTTTTTTGTATGGGAGCCCCCCTTAAATATTTATTTTATTGTGTTTTTAGTATTTGTTGTTATAGCGGCAACAGAAATACATCATCTGTGAAAATTTCAACTCTCTAGCTATCACGGTTCTTGAGATACAGCCTGGTGACAGACAGACAGACAGACAGACGGACCGCGGAGTCTTAGTAATAGGGTCCCGTTTTTACCCTTTGGGTACGGAACCCTAAAAAGAATACTTGTAAGTTATGAGCGTAAAAAGTTCCATATTTCAACACTAATTTTAACGCATCTTTGGGCGAAAATAAATACCATAAGAAGAAGGAAAATTGCAAAACAGCCACCATAAAGGGATAGATTAGTAGTTCAACAACATTATAATATACGACGATACATTAAATAGTTTTTTCATGATATCCATGCTCCCAAAGGTCTCGCGCTCGTTTTTGTTCTAAATCATCATCTATTTCGCTACAAATTTGCAAAAGTACTAATTCGTACGCGAACTAGCATCTTACTGCTCATCACAGCATCTATCTATTTCGCACGTGTAGTCGCATGAGACAGCATGCATTTTAACCCCGCGCACAAAATAGTTCGTGCCGTCGACTAGGGCAACCTTAAGGGCCATTTCCTAATCCTAATACAAATGCCACTTGAATGTGCGATTAACGGAACTAAGATTATAATACTTACATCAGTTAATTCCACTGTATGCTTGAAAAAGAAAAATATGATCATAAATTTTGGTAGGTATTTTGTCTCTGCGATTTTGTATCAGAGTGGTGCATTTTAATACAACAAGCTTATCCAGCCGGTTTCGTTACATTGACCCCGCAAAGGACGGAGATCGAAATAGCCAGATGTTTTACCATATAGGGTGTACTATAGGGTATACTAAAATCTGGCAGAAAGGACAACGTAAAATAAAAACATTTTTGCAAAAAAATACTACCGACTTCCAAATACAAAACTACAAAGTGTAAAATAACTTTATTTTTTGAAGTCGGTGTCTTTCGTAGGTACTTTTTTTTTGCGTTTTGGACACCGACTTCAAAAAATAAAGTTATTTTTCACTTTGTAGTTTTGTATTTGGAAGTCGGTAGTATTTTTTTGCAAAAAAGTTTTTTATTTTCCCCTTTTTAGTTGTACCTACCCAATAGGCCAGTTAGTAAGGTAACTATAACGCCAGAATAGATTTCATGAAACTTGAACATAACCGGTGTAATGAAAGATCTGCGTACCCCTTAAGAACGAACTGGCGTGATGTTATGTTATGAAATGTTATAAACAACAAACAGACATGCGATTGCAGCAATCCCGAGAGATTTGCCGTTATTTATTGAAGAGTTCTGTTGTTTATCTCCAAAGTTCTTCATCAGATCTTTACCAAATTAAAATGGGACCGATTTCGAAACATATTTTTTCAAACAAAAAAAGAATTTTCAAATTCGGTCCACAATTGACGGAGATATCGATGAAGATACACAAAAAAAAAAAAACAAACAATGTCGAACATAGAACCTCCTCCTTTTTGGGAAGTCGGTTAATAAACAAAATCTTAAATGTAGGTTTTTTGAGAGACTGCTTTAAGAGGACCACTTATAAAAATCTGGTGGCCTTAACAGGGCCATAATTAATAAAATCTTGAATTAAATAGGTTAAAGTAAAGTAACGGCCGTCTTTTATTAAATATTTCCGAGTCATTGAAATAAGAAAGCTGTTCAAAGTAATTTACTATTTGACAGATCCTTAATAAGTCAAGGTGTCGTTGAAGGTCTAATTCAACACGTCCTCTTTTGGCTAGTCCAAGGTACTATGTTGAACTTGGGTGACTTTCAAGACAACAAAGCGTAGAATATAATTATAATTAGCATTCATATAGAAACTAATGAGTTGTTGCAATTTTTTCCTTTGCGATAATGTCGTTTAAGTTGCCAGAAAGCAATTTCTTAATTGGCAAGACAGTTTGATCTTATTGTTTATTTTATTTGCCATGGTTAATGACCTGAAGCGTCAAAATTAAAAGGCGTTGAAAAAAAAAACGATTATAATGTGAAAGTGTTGATATGAAAAAGTTAAGCACTTGCCAAGAGGGAAACTATAAAAATTTGAGAGATTTTCTCTTTAACAACGCCTCGTCATTTCCTTGTACCTATAGATAGAACTCGCCACCATGTTGGACGTAATTTATAGTAAGCTAAAACACATGGTATTTACAGCATCGTAAAGATTATAGTGCCGTAGCAAGAGCGATAAAATAGATGGAAGTACTCACCACAGCGTTCACGTTGACCGATGCACAAAGATCCTCGGTCACTTCTTCGACAGCTCCACTTTCATACTCCTCGGCGGGTAAAGCAGGATACAGTCTCATATTGGTACTGAACATGGTATCATCTTCAGTTGGCAGTTTTGGGTAGAGACTTCCACCGTCATTGTCGAGTAAAGGTTCAGTTCCTTCTCCACGCTCTCCTCTAAGGAAGCCCTTGACAGCAGTTGCAGCATTGGCTCCACGATGCCAGCCCCAGCCATTGGCCTTGAAGTTCTTCGGGTAGTAATTCATCATGGTTAACAGTTCACTGCACTAAACTTTCGCACTGATTGTTCGCGGGCTCCAAAATTACTCGCGTCTTCACCTCTCAGCGGATCGGCGGCG
This sequence comes from Orthosia cruda, assembly GCA_964057195.1. Taxonomy (NCBI): domain Eukaryota; kingdom Metazoa; phylum Arthropoda; class Insecta; order Lepidoptera; family Noctuidae; genus Orthosia; species Orthosia cruda. The sequence continues at coordinate 31,239,029 of OZ059839.1, forward strand.
AATGAAGTACTCTCGGTGTTTTTGTTTATGAATACGTTATAAATCTGTAACAAAGGATAATCCCGTTAGAATTGTAAGTGATTCATGTTTCTCCTTAGGTTTGGGGTAGTTTTCATGAGTTCGGGCAACACGAATAGGTAACGATTTGATGTGATTGGGAAAACCACAGATATAAATCTGACTAGATGACGCGATAGTATGTATTTCGCGTGCCAAAAAACGGAGTAAAGTTACGATCAATGATCGTAATCTGAGCTTTTCATTGAGCATTATCGGCATCGGATATTCCACCGAAATCTTGAAAAATGCCTTTTTATGCCATATTTAGCTGTAATTTGGCATAAAAGGTATTTTCAAGAAAATAATATATAGAAAAAAGAAAGTAAGTATAGAAAAAGTTGGCCGAGGCATTGGAAATGTTTTCTTTATTTTATTTCGGGATAAAAAACAGGAGTACAATTAAATGTGATACATACTATCAAATTAAACAAAATACTTATTATACTACTAGCAACATTATCCAGTTATTACTAATTTGATTATTATTAATGCTACGTGTTAAAAATGAAAAGAGAATACATGAGTGAATGGAGTGAACAATAAATCGTTGATTAATTGAATTAATCTTTCTAACAACGAAATTTATGAAAACAAAAAGAGAAGAAAAGAAAATACACCACTTAATAATTTATAAAGCTAATTGAAAAGAGAATCGACTACAGATTTCCTAAATTGATAAGCTGTTAGATTAAAAAATCAATGTTTACAAATCTAGTGTTGTAGGAATCCACAAGTTGGCGCAGGGGAGCGCGAAAGCCAGCATTTGAATTGCATACGTGTCTGATATTAATAGAAAATTTATTTCATTGGTAAATAAATTTGTTTTTAAATTGTTTGTGAAAAAGTGGCACGCCTGGTTTTAATACAGATGGAGGGACTTGCGTTATCTAGTAAGATTTATGTCTGTGGAGGAAACCAAATTAAATGAAAATTTTCCGCTTCATACCGATAACCTTTAAAATAAAAATTATTTAATTACCACGGTTATTATCTTAATGGCTATGAACAAAAAATAAGAAAACGTCGCCCTAGTTACAGTTTTACTTTGTATACTAGTTTGTATTGACGCGCTTTTTCAGACGTCTAGCAGTAAATGACCAAAAAATTCTTGTTAAACCAGACATTATATAACAAAAGATATATTGTTTAGTCATTTTGGCTTAAACCTTCAACCTTGCTATGTTTTATCATTCGTGACCGTTTGATTGACGTCAGAGTAATTGAAGCTAGATGTTCTGGAGAGCTGGGCGAATGTTTTGATCTATCTTGCAAAGACGTCTTGTATGACCCTTGCTGACCTTTGGATTAGTGGGCAGCTAGATATTTCTTGTTTACTTACATCATCGATTTCAATCTCTAGACCAGTCTAGACGAACATTTGATCTATAATCTATACTTACTTAATATTATAAAGAGGTTAAGTTTGTGACGTTGTAAGGGGTAATCTCTGGATCTACTGAACCGATTTTGAAAATTCTTTCACCTGTAGAAAGCTACATTATTCCTGAGTGTCATAATCTATAAAATATTTTCAAAAAAATTAGAGTTCTTTATGAACATTGCAATAATGTAACCCAAGGTAGCAAAATGTTGCTTGTGAAATACATTATTTGACGTGCGCTGATTGATTATAGATAAAGATCAGTAGGTAGGTAGGGTTGCCAGGGTAGCTAGGGTAGGTATGTAGGTAGCCAGTTGACGGGAGCGAAGCCCCGAGGGTCAGCAAGTAATATTATAAAGAGGAAAGATTTGTATTTTTGTATGTAACGAATAAACTTAAAACCGGCCAAGTGCGAGTCAGACTCGCGCACGAAGGGTTCCGTACCATTATAGCAAAAAGCGGCATAAAAATCACGTTTTTTGTATGGGAGCCCCCCTTAAATACTTATTTTATTCTGTTTTAGTATTTGTTGTTATAGCGGCAACAGAAATACATCATCTGTGAAAATTTCAACTCTCTAGCTATCACGGTTCTTGAGATACAGCCTGGTGACCGACAGACAGACAGACAGACGGACCACGAAGTCTTAGTAATAGGGTCCCGTTTTTACACTTTGGATACGGAACCCTAAAAACTACTGGACCGATTTCAAACATTCTTTTACCGCGAGGCGTCCGCTAGTAATCTATCTCTACTAATATTATAAAGAGGTAAATTTTGTGGGTTTGTGAGTTTGTGACGTTTAAGGGATAATCTCTGGATCTACTGAACCGTTTTTGAAAATTCTTTCACCAGTAGAAAGCTACATTATTCCTGAGAGTCATAGGCTATAATAAATTTTCAAAAAAATTAGAGATCCTTATGAAAATTGCAATAATGTAACCCAAGGTAGGAAAATGTTGCCTATAAAATTCATTGTTTGGCGTGCGCTGAGAAAAACATTGATGATAGATAAAATAGTAGGTAGGCAGGGTAGGCAAAGTAGGCAGGGTAGGTAGGGGAGGCAGGCTAGGCTGGCTAGGCAGGGTTAGCAGGGTAGGCATGGTAGGCGGGGTTGACCGGGTAGGCAGGATAGGCATAGTTGGCAGGGTAGGCAGAGTAGGCAGGATAGGCAGGGAAGGCAGGGTAGGCGCGGCAGGCAGGGTAGGCAGGGGTAGGCAGAGTATGCAGGGTTGGCAGGGTAGGCAGAGTAGGCAGGATAGGCAGGGTAGGCAGGGAAGGCAAAGTAGGCGCGGCAGGCAGGGTAGGCAGGGAAGGCAGGGTAGCCAGGGTAGGCATGGTAGGCATAGTAGGCAGGGAAGGCAGGGTAGGCAGGGTTGGCAGGGCAGGCAGGGTAGGCATGGTAGGCAGGGTTAGCGGCATAGGCAGGATAGGCAGGGTTGGCAGGATAGGCAGGGAAGGCATGATAGGCAGGGTAGCCCAGGGTAGGCAGGGTAGGTAGGGAAGGCAGGTTAGGCAGGGTAGGCAGCAGTCAGGGTTAGCAGGGTAGGCAGGGTTGACAGAGACGGCAGAGTAGGCAGGGAAGGCAGGGTAGGCAGGATAGGCAGGGTAGGCAGGCTAGGCAGGTTAAGCAGGGTAGGCATGGTAGGCGGGGTAGGTAGGGTAGGCTGGCTAGGCTGGCTAGGCAGGGTAAGCAGGTTAAGCAGGGTAGGCATGGTAGGCGGGGTAGGCATGGTAGGCGGGGTTGACCGGGTAGGCAGGATAGGCATGGTTGGCAGGGTAGGCAGAGTAGGCATGGTTGGCAGGGTAGGCAGAGTAGGCAGGGTAGGCAGAGTAGGCAGGGTAGGCATAGTAGGCAGGGAAGGCAGGGTAGGCAGGGTTAGCAGGATAGGCAGGGTTGGCAGGGCAGGCAGGGTAGGCAGGGTTGGCAGGGCAGGCAGGGTAGGCATGGTAGGCAGGGTTAGCAGGATAGGCAGGGAAGACAGGGTAGGCAGAGTAGGCAGGGTAGGCAGGGTAGGCATGGTAGGCATGGTAGGCAGGGTAGGCAGGGTAGGCATGGTAGGCAGGGTAGGCGAAGGGGCAGGGTAGGTAGGTAGGTAGATAGCCAGTTGACGGGAGCGAAGCCCCGGGGGTCAGCTAGTAAAATATAAAACAAGTAGGTACCTATGAGAGGTGCCCATTTTACCCTACTGCCGAGGGTAAGGTTTTTAGTCTATGTATGTATGTTTTTACCCGACTGCCGAAGGAGGGTAATGTGTTTATCAGTCTATGTATGTATGAATGTATGTTTGTTTCTATGTGGCGTTCTAGAGACCAAACGCGTTGGCCGATTTTGATGATTCTTGCGTCAATCGATTCGTCTTAACCCTGCGAATGTCATTGGCTACATAAAAATTGGAAAAGAAAAAATGGCGGATTTTGGGCGCCATTTTGTGGGGAGGGAAATATTTTTTTCTTCCAAACCCATCGTGTGGGGTATCAAAATAAAGGGGTTTTAAAAGGTGCTATCAAAAATATATTACATTTATATGTTTAAATGTACCTAATTCAAAAAAAATACTAAAAAGATGTAAATAAAAAAAGTTATTTAAAAAACTCAAAAAACCCGACTGCATACAAAGCGAACTAAAAATACGTAAACAATAAGAAAATCATGCTGTGCAGTCGGAGGATACATCTGGTTCCGGTCAGCTGACAAGCACTGACTGCACAGCATGATTTTCTTCTTTTTTTTCCTATGTGACGTTCTAGAGACTAAACGCTTTGGCCGATTTTCATGATTCTTTTCATCGATTCGTCTTAACGTTGTGGGTGTCATTAAAATTTTAAAATAGAAAAATGGCGGCTTTTGGGCGCTATATTGTGAGGGCCCAATTTTTTTTTCTTCTAAACCCTTCGTGTGGGGTATCATAATAAAGGATTTTAAGAGGTGATTTCAAAAATATATAACACTTCTATGTTTAAATGTAATTGGAAAAAAAAATAACTAAAAAGTTATTTCTAAAAGCCAGCCTGCTTAAGAAACGAACTAAAAAGACGTAAACAAGAAGAAAATCATGCTGTGCAGTCGGAGGATACATCTGGTTTTGGTCAGCCAGCTCGCGAATATCCTCCGACTGCTCAGCGAAAACCTCTTGTTTACGTCTTTTTAGTTCGCCTCTCAAGCAGTCGGGTTTTATATTTTCCTGGATTTCTATCGGAAACTCAAAACTATAAGTACTCTTGCTAATAATTGGCTAAATAGAATTAACATGCAACAGACCGTACCTACTATTTAAGTACTTGTAACATTGTACTGGCTAACCTTGAATGCAATTGAAACGTGATTGAATTTCCTATCCGAACCACGGGAAATAAGTAAATAAGTCCAAGCCTGACCTACTGTTTGCTCATGAGTGAATTGATAACTCTACTTTATCAGTCTATTTTTCAGGAATCAGTGAAGTTCTCCTCTATAAGAGCCCCGAACAGTGTTATTTTCAGGTACTACTTGCCTTGCCCCCCCCGGAGTAGTCTTACTGCCCCCCTGGTGCGTTTGGAACTTAATCAATAGAAATAGGTTTCCGCTCGCTCACTTTCGCGCATCTACAGCACATTTACGTATATTCGCGACGAATAATAATTGGAATTGATTTTGAATATTACTTTGTTTCCTTTATTAACTCGCCCCCCCCCCCCCCCGCAGATCTCTTAACCGCCCCCCCGGCGAATTTTGCCTGAAAGAAACACTGGCCCCGACCATAAATGATGGCCTAATAAATCAATACGCGGGTGCGGGCTTACGCAAAAAAACTAGCTGTTGCCCGCGACTTCGTCTGCGCTGCATTAGTACCTCGAATAGCCAATTTTTATATCGCGCCATAATATTGTACCTAGGTGTGTGGGCCGGCTTACTTGAGAAATTATTAGTTTACCATACAAACTTCCACCCCCCCCCTTTCCACCCTTTTAGGGATGATTGCCGGGATTAAATTATCCCATAGTTGGCTGCGCAGTAGGAAATCTCATACAAAAACGGCACCGTTTCGTGCCTCACGCATCCGGTAAACCAACTTCAGGGCGGCCAAGAAGTTTGGCGAGAACTATACTTGCATATTGAAATTGTATCCATACTAATGTTATAAATGCGTCTGTCTGTCACCTTTTCACGCCTAAACCATTGAACCGATTTAGATGAAATTCGGTATGGAGATAGTTTGAGATCCTGGGTAATAATATATAATATAATATAATAATATCCTAATAGTATAATATCCTGGTAGACATGGGATAATTTAATTTATGGCAATCATCCCTAAAAGGGTGTAAAGGGGGGGGGGGGGTGGAAGTTATAAGTAGTATATATTTTATGACTTTTCCGCGAAGTTGATCAAATGCATGACACCTATTCGTCCGTGTAGTAATAAAGACTTCCATTATCTGAAGCATATCACTAGATATTTGCCTACTTTAAATATTTTATTTATTTTGAGTCATGGAAGCGCTGCGTGAGTTTCTGAACTAATAAAGAGGACACACAAAAAGGTGTGGTTCATAATAATATTCTTTATTTCAACAAACAAATACAAGCTACCTAATATTTTAAATCCACAGATATTATGTTGGTTGTTGGCGCAAAAAAACATGACTTGTAGGTACTCAGAAAGATACTAACCTAAGTATAATTGCACACATTAGGTATTTAAGGCAGTCTTGCAACTAACAAAAACTAAAAAAATCTAGATAAAAAATATCAAGAACAATTAAAATGATTTTATGCATTGGGCATTAAGTTCGGCCCTGTATTTCAGTCTGTTCATAAATGCGGAAATAGAAAAGGGCATAACTACGTATCTAGATTTTTCGAAAGTCGTAACGCCGAATAAGATACGCCGATAGAAGTGAAATGAATAAAATTAATAATTCAAAAAATGAAAATAAAACGGACTGTAAACAAGAAGACAATCATGCTGTGCAGTCGGAGGATACATATTCACAGGCTAGCTGATAAAACCAGATGCAAGTTCAGTCATTTCAGTTCGCTTCAGCAGTCAGGATTTTTGTTTTTTTTTATGAACTATTTTATTTATAACTTTTTAGTTAATATTTTGTGTATAAATAATATATATAAGTGTTATTTTTAAACCCCACACGATGGGTTTGGAAGAAAAATAATATGGCGCCCTAAATCCGCTATTGTATTATTTTTAAATTTTAATGTAGCCAGTGACTAGGGCATGCATTCCGAAATTTCATAGTTTCGAAATTTCGGACCATATTTGCATGTTTATGAATTTCGAAACTGACACCCCTAATTTCGAAATTGGTTTTAATTTAAATACTATGTTATTTTTCATACAATTATGAAATTTATTATTGAAACCAAAAGAGGATCATCTGAAAATGACTCTGAATACGAATCTTAAGCCAATTAGACCGTTGCGTTTGGGCCACCTTGTGACCATGTGTGCTAACATTACAATAAAACAAAGGCTAACCATGGTGTTAAATAAATAAAGAAGAGTGCAAGAAGCTGGGCCATTAAAAAAAACAAACTTTATAATAATGGTGGTCAGTGAAGGGAATACTTTGACAAGATCTACAACCGTTTGCAGGAATGCCCATATTTCTTTGCTATCGGGGGGAAACCTTCGGCTGAACTCGCGCCTGAACTTGTAGGGAAAAACTAGGCAGTGTGGTATTTTTACCGCATTAAAACCAAACTGGTGATCACCATCAGCACTTCTTAAAATACTACATCCTTGGGGAGACTATAAAGGAGTCTCCCTTGAGCGTCGCTGTGACACGGCAGCACGTGATCACTGTGCCACTGTATTTCCTGAGGTGACTCGGTGGACGGACAGTGACTCTGTCACACTATGGCGTTCCACCTGCCCTAAATGATACAAGCGGGGTTTCGTCGTGTCTACATCGAGGTGGTTGCCTCCACGATGCCTTCTTCTCCGAGTGGGATTGGACTTCTCGCAATTCCACTCGGTGGCTATTTCTCTCTAATTTCATGTTGCCGCCAGCATATTCCTCACTAATACTGGCAGAGACAGGTCACGCCCGATCCTGGCGACTAAGACCCACCGTTCAAAGGCCCAAAAAGGTACTCCTCGAGCGTGTGCTGTGCAGAATCCAAGTTGCCTCTACAATGATGGCAATTTACCGTGGCTTCACACCCGATCCCATTCAGGTACTCACTGAAGCAACCGTGCCCGATCAGTACCTGAATGTGCCTGTAGGAGATGCGCTCCGCTCTTTTTAGCCAGCCAAGTGTTATTCAAATAATAATTTACCGCTGCAGGCTGTTGATTTTAGTCCGACGCTGGACAACTGACAGTCTATATCAGCCTCCGAGATTGGGCAGCAGTCTATGCAATCGCCTACCAATGCGGGGAAAAGGCGCTCGAAATGCTCTTCGAAGCTCCACCATACATCGTTAAACTATATACTGGATTTGCACATCTTCTATTGGCACTAACGAGATGGAATGAAAAAGCTCATAGAATTGAGGCACTCAATTCACCCCAGCTCGCGAATCAACGCTGACCAAACATCTCTTGCCAGTCCGAGCTCGGCAAGCTGGATGGTATCGTTGAAGGTGTCCCCAGCAGTGGAGTATTTATAGTAGAAGAAATCAGGAAAAGAATATTCACTTTGTTTTTGAATATAAATTGCATTTAGGCACCTTTCCAGACTACCAATTTTGCATTTAGAGTTTAGATTAAGTATTATTCTGATTTTCCATTATATTTGGTCTCTTCGTTAGCTTACGAAATTGAAAATGTACGAAACTGCATACCCTACCAGTAACACTCGCAAGGTTAAGGCGAATCGATTGACGTAAGAATCATCAAAATCGGCCAACGCGTTTGGTCTCTAGAACGCCACATGGAAACAAGCATACATACATAGATTGATAAACACATACCCTCCTTCGGCAGTCGGGTAAAAAACGAGCGTAAGCCTATAAATAACAATTTAAAAAATGGTTATGCTTTTTATCTAATAGATATTTTTAAGCAATTCAGGTGTTATACAAAACGAGCATTATTTACTCAAACGGATGAAAACAGATGGTAATTTATTACAAAATATTAATAAATGAACTGTTAGAAATCTTCTTTGCAGTTACTAGACTGTGCGAACTGCTTACATAAACAATTTATTTCTGGATGTAGTGTAAATCTGATAATCGAAAAATCGAAAGTTATTACGAACGCGTATTTATGATCACTTGGATCACTTCAAAGACTTTTTTGTGTTAAATAATAGCTAAAAATAAAGAAAAGATCATCAAAATATTGCTGTAAATTAAATTTCACTTCTGAGGAGAAAAGGACGTTCTACTAACATTGCTTTCTTAGAGCTAAAACACATCGTGAAATTCTCTGAAGAAGGCACTAAATACCAATGTGTAATAAGTGCAATGCTGCAGTTTAAGCGTGATTTATGGATGTACTGCTCTTAAGGTTGCCCTACGGCAACGGTACGGCAAGATCGGTACGAATTATTTTGTGCGGGGGTTAAAATGCATGCTGTCTCATCCGACAACACTTGCGAAAGAGATAGATGCTGTGATGAGCAGTAAGAAGCTAGTTCGCGTACGAGTACAAACTCTTGCAAATTTATAGCGAAATGAATGATGATTTAAGACGAAAACGAGCGAAGAGAACTTTGGGAGTCTAGATATCATGAAAAAACGACTAAATGTATATTTTCAAATTAAAATTACTTACATTGTTGAACGACTAATCCATCCATGTATGGTGACTGTTTTGCAATTTTCCTTCTTCTTATGCCCTCTTATTAATAAACACAGAATAAAGTTATACCAAGTTTAAACCTATGAAAATGTATGGGTATTCCTTTGTTATTCCTGATATAACATTATTCCGTGTTTATTAATAAGAGGGATGGTGTTTATTTGCGCCCAAAGATGCGTTAAAATTAGTGTTGGAATATGGAACTTTCGACGCTCATAACTTTCAAATATATATTTTTGTTTTCGTTCTTTTTGCCATATAGGGCTAGATAATGATGAAACAAATTGATATTTTTTTTATTTTGAACGTGCACCGTCAAACAGTGGAGTAATCGCCAGACTACGTTTGTATGGAAGAATGATCGGCTAGCTAGGGCAACCTTAACTGTTATATTATTTTTTTACTAAACAACGAATGGAACTGTGATAATAACGTCATAGTATCGTCTATTTCTCTAAAAGAGAAAATAGATATAAAATGTAATCTTTAGTAGGTACTATCTTTCGATTAATTTCACACCCCATCTGTTGAACGAATTTGTATGTTTGAAACACGGATTCCACCTACGATTAAGCCTTACAGCCTTGGCATAGGACTGATACGTACCTACTATTCATCGTGGTAATAGGGACGTTAAGGTGGGATATGGGGCAAAAGCTCGTTATATAGTACATTATTGCAAAGGCCGGGAAATAGGCAATTACAGGTCGATTATGAGTGGTTCGAAGGCTGAGCCGTAGGCAAGGACTTCACTAATACGAGACAGGCAATTGCCATTTCCGACGAGGCTTATATAGTTAGTGCTTTTCTCAAAATAATGCAGGGAAATAAAACATAATTTTAATATTATAACTACATTTAATTTATTAAAAGTTACAACAACTTTGCTGAAGCGTTGTAATGTTCCAAATTCAAAAAAAACGCTCCTGCAATGGATTTGATTTTCTTTGTCCGTAAATTCGATACTTCGCGTGTTCTTTTTTCGAAAATAATGACAATATTTCCATGCATGTTTGAGAAAATTAAATTATGTCACAGTCTAGACACTGAGATTTGATAAATTTTTAGGTCACACGCACGCAATAAGTTACGGCGACTCAAAACATTAAATTTAAATGTAACAAAGAACGCATTTAATTTCAGGTGTGCAAGGACAGAAATAGGTGTGTTGACTGTTGACGAATTACAAAGAGAACGAAATTAGGCCGCTCCCTTTGCGCAAACATGGCGTCATCGCGACCTCCTTACTCTATGCCCTAGGGTGCGTTCGCTTTAATTACTGGGATTAAAACTATGGATTATATAGTCTGTAGTTTATGGCTGTTTAGGGAACGCCATTGCGTTTGTGTACTAGGTAATCAACTGGCTTTGTTCGATTATACGATTTTTTTATGGACGGCTCGCAGTTCAATCAGAGTGATTGTCTAGTGCTTAACCGGGCGATTCTGTGGAGACTGAACTAGAGCCTCCAGCCAGGCACAAAAAGCTAAACCTAAGCGACTATGCTGAGCTACCCCCTATGGGGTCGAACCTCGGCTCAGGGCGTCGCTGGGGGGACTTATTTTTTTTTATTGTTGATACTAGATAAGCTTGCGCTTGACCACTATCTCACCTGATACATGTTCGGCTGACCAAAACCAGATGCATCCTCCGACTGCACAGCATGATTTTCTTCTTGTTTACGTCTTTTTAGTTCGCTTTTTAAGCAGTCGGGTTTATTGATTTTTTTATTTATATCTTTTTAGTTATTTTTTTTTTGGAGTTAGGTACATTTAAACATATAAGTGTTGTATAATTTTGAAATCACCACTTAAAACCCTTTATTTTGATACCCCACGATGGGTTTGGAAGAAAAAAAAAATTGTCGGCCCACAATATGGCGCACAAAACACGCAATTTTTATTTTGCCTTTTTAATGTAGCCAGTGACTCGCAAGGATAAGACGAATCGATAAACGTAAGATTTATCAAAATCGGTCAACGCGTTTGGTCTCTAAAACGCCACATAGGAACAAACATACATACATATATAGACTAATAAACACATTAACCTCCACGGCACTGCACGGTAGAATCAACTTTTATTACTTGTAAATTTTAATTTGTGTATGACGTTCAAAAGTGCCGCTTTTTGGCCTATTTTAATAAATATATTAGACTTCGGCAGTCGACAAGCTGGCAACTCGACGACGATGTTCTAAGCTCTGGAGCTTTGAATCAACCAGTGCCTCATTGCCAATGAGCCTCTTGGCCCGTTTTTCGATCGAACTAGGGCTGGATCATAATTAATTCATTAAACGACAGCATCACGGCTCTTATTAACACTCATAATCATAGTCATTTAATCCAATCAGCTGCCTGTCTTTTAATTAATGCTGTTAGTACTCATAATAATGGTATATTTAGGTATTCACATGGAATGTTTCAATTAAGGGGCCTAATAATAGTGGTTAAAATAACATAGTTTATTTCTTTGCCGATTTGTACTATGATATAATTTTATTTGTTTCTGTTCTATATATGTACAATAATATTTACAAACTAATATTAAAACTTAAAAAAGAATAAAAATAATATGTATGTACAATTACGGGGCGTCAAAAAATTCGTCCACATCGCTGTCAACAGGAAAAGTGCCCAGAAGGCCGGCAGCATTGCCACGTTGGATGGCAATGCTGATTCTTTGGCAAAAAAAAAGGCCAGCCCTCTGGTCTCGTGAAGAGTCGACCAACCGCTTGGCGATATCCCGAAAAATTAGGTGTGCACTCGGACCCCATGGCCCTAGTGTTTCAACCCCAAACGGCTCAAACACATAATTACCAATTAAGTTGTTGTATTTGCGCCGTTTGAGGTTTTTTGTACTATGATAGAATTATAAAAACTAAAAACCCGACTGCTAAAATTAATTAACTGAAAGAAGGAAAAACATGTACTAGTATCTAGTACTTGGGTGCTGCCAGCGGTGACAAACGAAGTTTTGGTCGGTTTTTCTATAAGTTTTTGTTTGTTTTATTTCAGACTTTTTACCCGACTGCCGAAGGAGGGTAATGTGTTTATTAATTTTAGTAATGAACGAGTTCTATAAATAAGTTATGAGGTAAAATAGTATTTATTTTGCTATCAAAGTCACGCTTATCTTGTATTTGTGCCAAAATAGAAAAATAAAAGTGTTACAATATATATATTTGGAATGGCCTAACAATATATATAACCTATGACACTTCCACAATAGAGACGAATCCAACGACACCTCATATGTCATAATCCGTCAAGCCGTTTGGGCTGTAGAGCGTGCTATAGAAATGGACATACATACATACGCTCGGAAAAAATTACCCTCCCGCAGCCGGGTACAAAAAGGGTCATCTTTCGTCCCCGCCCGTATAAAGGAGAAGATTTGATAGGTGTACCTCTTTCTATCTCTTCAGTGGCGTGATGACATTTTCATAACACAGTTAGAAATAAAGATTTTCAATAATCAACGTGTCTCATCTTCTTAGCAGGTCTAGGGCAGTATCCTAAGTGGGCCCAGATATTTCTGAGTTGGGAATGTTTTATGCCACCAGTGGTGATTATCAATTCCTGCAGCTTGCAGGCATCAGGACACAGGAGGATACGAAATGAGAGGTACCATCGTTTGTGGATCAGCACCACGTTTGCACTCCAGGCTGAAATCCTATCTATTAACCCTACTTTGTAGGGTAAAGTCATCACATCCTTCCGTCATCCGTCCTCCTACTTCATATCCTTTTCTACTAAAATTATAAATGTGAAAGTCTGTATGTTTGATAATCAATAACTCCTAAACGGCTTTACTGATTTCGCTGAAACTTTATATCTCGGTAGAGCGTTCCCTTGAGATAATTTTCAACTAAACTCACCGCCAGATAACAAAAAAAATTATCTACTCCGGTTTCGTTATATTCGAATTATTGACAGCGGTTTCATTATGATAACCATAACGACATCGGGTTGCATTATGTGAATCGTCATAAATTCTTAAACACAAGCAAAGACATTCTGAACATACGGCCAGGTACCTATAATATTACTTCGAAATCGAGACAATGTAAATGATGTTTTTAAAAATGGAACAAGTTTAGAACAAAAGTATCGTATACTATTTGGCTGTTACGGCTACAAGATCTTTGCCTTATACCTAATAATGACTAAATAAAAAAATAAAATAAAAAGTGGACGCGGGAAAAAAAATCTGAGTGAAATTTTGTTCCAAATTTTATTAAAAATGTCTTCAACATCAAGTGATATTGAAAATACACCACCAGATCTACCAAATAGAGCAGTTGCGGCTACAAATAATTTACTACCAGAAAAATCAAGACATGTATATGAGAAATGAAATACTTAAACACACTTCCTGAAATACTTATTTGTCTATATCTGTGTTTTATTCCTTCCTTCGTAGATAAAATCTTGTATGCAACTGTACGTTATTGGTCTTTTAATAACTCGTGCCCACCTATTTCGGTACGCGCTACGCTTGTACCGAAAAATGGCACTCGTGTTAAAAGACCGTCCATAACGTAACAGTTGCATAAATAGCTATTAAGTCGTTAACACCTGTCTACCAATGTATTACAATATTTCCAAACGATACGAAAACAATGTAAAGGCAGTGTCGCTAACACGATCAAAACAAACGTATCGCGGTAAGGGGTGTCATTGACCCTTTCACATAGCATTCAGTAATCAGTATCAGTCTCATAAACGCGTGTACCAATTTAAACGGATAAAATGGTTCTACGCCTATACCTTTCATTTGAGACCAAAATTATGAAAATATCTCCGTAAACAAAAAAATAAAATAAAAGAGAGGCAATAGAGAGGTCTATACTCGGAGTATACTTGCGTGATCGAATCAGAAATGTAGAAATCCGCAAGAGAACCAGGGTTACCGACATAGCCCGAAGAATTGGCAAACTTAAGTAGCAGTGGGCAGGGCACATTGCTAGCAGAACGGATGGCCGATGGGGCAGAAAAGTTCTGGAATGGTGACCGCGAACCGGAAGAAGTTGCATTGGAACTGTTGAAAGGCCTCCCACCAGGTGGGCTGATGACTTGGTGAAAGTTGCGGGGAACCGCTGGATGCGGGACGCACCGGACCGGTCTATGTCCTATGTCCAGCAGTGGACGTCTTTCGGCTGATATGATGATGATGAAACAAAAAAGTCATGTTTTGTTGTTATAGCGGCAACAGAAATACATCATCTGTGAAAATTCCAACTGTCTAGCTCGCGGTTCATGAGTTACAGTCTGGTGACAATCAGACAGACAGACGGACCGCGGAGTCTTAGTAATAGGGCCCCGTTTTTACCCTTGGGTACGGAACCCTAAAAAAACCAACCAAACTGGCAAATCAACTGCCACCATTTTATTTTCTTTAACATCCTGATTGAAGCAAACCATAATAATTTTGTTCATAAAATTTTATCTATATGAAACACGACACACGAGCACCTGTTGCATTCAGCAGATGCCATGCTCCTGACCTTGCAATGCTACGCCTTCTAATCGCATTAGGTTTAACAGCATTTAAGTATTATAATCTCAAGTAACTCACAGATGTGTCGTGCATTATAATCTGCGAACGTCATCTTGCTGACTCATTGGTCGAACGATGACGTTTCTTAGATTCTCAGCTATCAGTCATATTCTTGATTGTCAATGCTCATTGGCTTAGAGTGACCCATGAGGCCATGACTTCAATGTTTACTGGTTCCTTTGTATGCATGAGTGGTATTGGAGATGCCAGTGATTCACAAATTAACGGTTCATTGCATTCAATATCGATAATTGTGTGGCGATGAACCGATTTTGATTTTGTTTGAAAGGTGATTGTTTCGAGAGTGTTCTTAGCTATGTTTGAATAAAATCGGTTCAGCCGTTCAAAAGTTATGGGCGTTTTAATGTTTGAATCGGGATGTTTTCGCAAGATAAAAATGTGTTGGGGGGTTTTAAAATTTTGAAATTTTACTTGTTATCTTATAATAAAGTCTGCAGTCGCAAAGCAGAGAGAAAGAAGAGGCTGGCTTTGAGGTCCAGAACTTAAATTAAGGTCTGTGAATTGAGTATGAATAAAACGGACATTCACAAAGAGATTCTAGTCTATACCAATATTATAAAGAGGAAAGATTTTTTTGTTTGTTTGTTTGTACCGAATAGGCTCCAAAACTACTGGACCGATTTCAAAAATTCTTTCACCGTTGGGAAGCTACTCTATCCCCGGGTGACATAGGCTACTTTTTATCCCTGTATTCCCACGGGAACGGGAACTACGCGGGTGAAACCGCGAGGCGTCCTCTAGTAAAGTATATATATAAAGATTACTAGAATATAATTGGGAATTCATTACTAGAGATTGCCCTGTGCGATAAGACCGCCAATTATACACTTATCTTTATAAATGTTTTGTTCTGTAATTATTTAAGTGGTGTACAATAAAGTATATAATAAATAATAATAAATAAATACTTTACATTCCGAAGTTTCATGAATGGGATGGGATTTCTCTTCGAAAGCTACATTTTTATTTTATTTTTATTGGCTCGCCTTTGGCAATATCTCGCCTGATGTTAAGTGATGATGTGGTCGACGGTGAAGCACGCTTGCCTAGAAGCAACCTATTCACTCTTGACTTAAATACTCCTAGGTTGTAGCAATCAGGAAACAAAGACTCCGGCAGGGAATTCCACTCCTTAGCTGAACGCACTCTTAGTTCGATGATGGAAAGGGCTAGGCGGAATCAAATTGTGCAGTTCCTTCGTACACTCTCCGAAATGTAACCGATAAAACACCAACAGGCTAGCAATTCAGCGTCGATGTTCAAATCTCTGGAGCTTTGAGTCGACCAGTGCATCGTTGCCGATCAGCCGCTTGGCCTGTCTGTCTCCCGTCACTTTCGTGCATCAAGTTCCGTCCCAGAAGTGAGAGACTGAGAGAAGTACTCCATTAATGACCGAACTTGCGCTTTATGCAAGTTAAGCAGCTATTCAGGCGTGAAGTACCATCTCACCTTTGCGAGGATCCCCAACTTTTTTGCAACCAACTGAGTCTTTGCCCCAATGAATGGACCAAAATGGAGAGTCGATGTCAACGTAACACCATTTAGCAGGTCTAAGGTAATTTCATTGTTAACCCGGAATGTTAGACCTGCTTAATGGTGTTACGTTTACATCGACCCTCAATTTTATAAAAAAAGGTGTTTAAAAAAAAGTCCGCACGTTTTGGTTACCTACTTACAAAATGAAATGATAAATGTGTATTTGAGTAAAAAAACCGGCCAAGTGCGAGTCGGACTCGCGCACGAAGGGTTCCGTACCATTATAGCAAAAAAAGGTATAGAAATCACGTTTTTTGTATGGGAGCCCCCCTTAAATATTTATTTTATTCTGTTTTTAGTATTTGTTGTTATAGCGGCAACAGAAATACATCATCTGTGAAAATTTCAACTCTCTAGCTATAACGGTTCTTGAGATACAGCCTGGTGACAGACGGACCACGGAGTCTTAGTAATAGGGTCCCGTTTTTACCCTTTGGGTACGGAACCCTAAAAACACGCATTTCATAGCATTGAAAACAAAACCGGACAGGACACCAAATGTCCGGACAAATCCGGATGGTTGGTATGCCCTTGTCTAAGGAGAATCCAACACGATAGAGGATATGTCCAAGAACAATTTGCAGAAAATCATTGTGACTTAACTATCTCAGCAGTATCTATTTAAATAAATAATACCAGAGAAATACACTGTACTATGTCTTAGAAAAGAAAAACAGGTAAATCCACAATAATCTAACGCTAAGAGTAAAAAGTTATCAGTACCTAAGTTCTTGGGTAGGACGTTGAGCCCCGTAAGATTGATGAACAGGATCTCAGAAATCATGGAAATGTGCAAAGCTGTAGGATTAGTGGTCGACGCCAAACTTCTTGACTGCGCAGCCATTGCAGCCAACTTCAGGGAGGCCAAGAATATTGGCGAAAACTTTACCAATTCATAACTAAGAGCTAGAAAGACAAACATAGACCTTATAGATGATGTCTGGAAGTAACCGGCGTGTGTGTATGACTAGATGTATGAATGTGAGTGAAGCAAAAGAAGTATGTACGGCTCGTAGCAGGTGGCGTTCTGTAGTTTCTGCCTACCCCCATGGGAAAAAGGCGTGAGTTTTTGTATGTATAACCCCTAAATTGGTAACTACTAGAATACACCTAATAAAAATCGTGATTGTATTGTACCAGGAAAAAGGTTGCCTACGGTTTGTGTTCAGTATTTCCTTATATTGACAAGAACAATACAGAGTACAATACTCACAACGAATCTTTGTGTCTGTGATTTGGCTGCAAGATCCTGCACAGTAGCTAATTTTGTGTCAATGTTGGAGGTGAAGAGAGCATGTATAACTGTCTCTTTCACTCGCTTACATTTGTCACATCGTCCTATCTCGCTTACTCTATGCAGTATACTCGATGAAAAACTGTTTCTTGCGCAATGGTTGGCAGAGCCAACTTCAGAGACACAAACGTCCGTCGTGACTTCGTGAGTATTATACAGAGTATATCTAGTTACTTTTTAGGGTTCCGTACCCAAAGGGTAAAAACGGGACCCTATTACTAAGACTCCGCGGTCCGTCTGTCTGTCTGTCACCAGGCTGTATCTCATGAACCGTGATAGCTAGAAAAATTTTCACAGATGATGTATTTCTGTTGCCGCTACAACAACAAATACTAAAAACAGAATAAAATAAATATTTAAGTGGGGCTCCCATACAACAAACGAGATTTTATTGTAATTTTTTTCGATAATGGTACGGAACCCTTCGTGCGCTAGTCCGACTCGCACTGGGCCGGTTTTTTTTGATATCTCACCAAACATCACAGTTCTTAGTTGCCTACATACCTCTAACGAATTTTTGTACTGTCCTTCCGTGTTCCTGAATTTTGAATCGATATTTTTCTCCTCTTCGCGCAAATATCAACACAGCCAGTGTTGCCAGTGGCAGATAGTCAAATATTACATGAGACATCTCAAAAAGTTACATTTTCATGAGAAAAGTTACATTACCTTATTTTATGTGGAAAACGACACTAAAATAATAAAAGACTACAATATTTTTTTTTTCTACTATTTAGGTACCGGAACGCGCCAAATCCGTGGCGTATAGTTTAGAACATTCAAATTACAACTAGATACAACTATGTAGCTAGGTACCTATTTGGTCGCATTAGCGAAAAAATAAAATCAAATCTAGGTTACGCCGGCCGGTAGATATTCATTACAATCTAGTTCTTGTAAACGAAACCAAAGTTACTTAAAAATGAGTAATAAATATCCAAATGAACTTCTTGAAACTATGTGCAGTGCATGGCACATATATATCATGCTACTTGATAATCTTGATATTTAGTTGACGATTGATAAAAAAATAAACTTATTTCAGTTGCAAGACGACTTTGTTGTTGATTTACTGACAACACGACGAACAAAAGCTTTCTTAGATGCGTTCAGTTTCACGATTATTTTTTGTTTGCGGCCAAATATTATTAGTAAGTTCTAAAAGTTACGTAAAAGTTACATTTTGAGTCGTGTTACGTGGAGGTTACATGAGACGGTCAAAAGTTACGTAAAATGTAACAAAAGTTACGTTCTGGCAACGCTGAACACAGCATTCAAACTCAGATTTTTTTCCGCAATTTTGTATTTTCCGAAAAAAATTAAGTAGGTACGGCAGAATCACGGATTTCGCTAGTACTTACATTTAAAATTAGAATTAGTTTACTTCTATATATACTAACCTGCATGTTTAAGGAAATCTACTGACTTCATTTGTTTATTCAAATGTGTGCAGATGAAGCCGTATGCAATGATCATATAAACATTAGGTACCTAGATACTCGTATCTATAAATATATTCACGTGTGCAAACATGATCTCTGTTGTCTAGTTATCTACAGTAGTAACTGACCTGAAGCTATTTTTGACTGCGTTTATTTTAATTTACTGACTTCCGGCTGAAGAATTGGACTTTGGGTTTACCATCACCGCGATTTCTACATTCAATCCGGTTACAGGTACCTACAGCGAAAGTACTTGCGGTAGGTATTTACGTACCTACCTACTTAGGTAGGTACAGCATTTTTATTTTTGAAATGTATGAAGCTGCACGCACTGCGGAATAAAAATCGCGCCCAAATAGTTCAAAAAAAATCGCGCGGAAAAAAAATCGCTGTGCGTGCTATGCCTTACTTCTGCCCACACGAACCAAACGAGAAGTATATTTGGGCAATTAAGGATGTCCCCCTCCGGGGAAAACCGGCGTTAGTATAAGGTGCATGATTTGTTATAATACTTGGGTCAATCAATACGTATTAATATAATATAAATTACTCTTTTATACCAATGTCAACACAATATTCAGATACATTGACATAACCTACATGCCAAGAAATAACATTGAAGACTTCCACGAAATTCTATGACAGCTATTTGTTATAGACCGATACTATTTATCCAATTTAGTGCACTCCGCGATAAGAGCTAATTGTTTTCCTGATAATAATATGTTAGTTCAAACAAGATAAAAATACAGGTTGGTCAATC
Source organism: Orthosia cruda (assembly GCA_964057195.1). NCBI lineage: Eukaryota > Metazoa > Arthropoda > Insecta > Lepidoptera > Noctuidae > Orthosia > Orthosia cruda. The sequence continues at coordinate 31,258,839 of OZ059839.1, forward strand.
TTGCAATGCGAAACCGGTTTTTAGCTAAAATAAAAGGTCTTATATTAAAACTTTTACGTCTTGTTTACGTTTTTGACTACCGTAGTTTGAGTCAACTTTTGTTTACCGATTTTGTATGCTAGAAATTAACATAAGAAACTGCTTTTAAATAAAAAATAAGAAACAATAAGTTAATGAATCTGTGAATAATTTTGTTTATTGACGTCACGTGCAGTATGCAAGCCGTTCACTTGTTAATTTCAGGGACACAAGTAAAACAAAAACAGATGTGCTAAATAAACACCTGACAGAGCACTTCGCTTTGTCTTAACCTATTACAACTCTTATACCTTAGTAGTGTTCTGTCCGTAATAATATAAATTTTAACACATCACAAAATGGTTTACGAAAATAAGAGTAAGTGCACAAAAATTCGCAAAATAAACTTACCTCCTCTCTCTCCGGACACTTGTGAACGATTTCCTTGAATGAATCAGACAGATTTCGGAACGAGTGATCAGTGAACTTCAAGGTTCATTCATGAGTGCGACTGTATAGTCGTTCGGAAATATTTATTTCACTTTCAATTTAAGAGAAAGTGTTTGATTTAGTTGGTAAATGAAAATTAAACTCTTTTCATCATACTTTGAGATACAAACAAAGACATTATACGTATTTCTTACTTACAAAAGCTTTAAAAGCTTTTTCGCTAAGTACGTAACAAAATAGAATCGTTCCACAAAAACGTCATCTTTCATTTGAATTGTTTCTGAACGATTGAAACAACGTCAAAAAGTAAAGTGTCAACAATGTCAATGTCAATCAAACAATAAGAGGTGGACGCACGTGTTTTTATTATTGTAAAGTATTTAAAAGTTTAAAATCAAAATGAAAGTGTTATCAGAGGAAAGGACGCGAATTTTATTCGAAAAATTAACTAAATAGTGAGTACTGTTGTAAACTTTACGCTATCTAATTCATAAAATACAATAGTCGTTCGAAATATCGAACCAACGTGTGCCGACTACGCTACGGTTTCGTTTGATTAACATTATTATAACCTCTTACTCAACTCTCTATACTCAATATACTATTCTATGCATTCTGTCTTTATAACGTATCAGTATACCGCCCTGCGTACAACAACACGACCTTTTTGTCATATTTTGTAGATTGTATCCAAACAACCTCTAAACATCACTAAACTTATCTTTTTCAGCATTGGAGTCAACGTAAAACTCCTGATTGACAGGCCGGACGGTACATACTGCTTCAGAGAGAAGAAAGACCGAGTCTACTACATTTCAGAACGTCTCCTACACTTAGCACAAACCGTAAAGCCAGATAATTTAATAGCAGCAGGAACATGCTTCGGAAAGTTTACGAAGACCAATAAATTTAGGCTGCATATTACAGCGTTGACTTATATTGCTCCGTATGCACCGTACAAGATTTGGGTGAAGCCTTCGGCGGAACAACAGTTTTTATATGGTCATCATATTATTAAGAGTGGTAAGGAATTTTTTGTTTGCTAATATTAGGTCTTTGAAACCCTATAAGTATCATTAGATATTATTTTGTTACCATTTAATGAAATATTTTCAAATACAGTGTCTCTAAATTTTCTGAAAGAAAGGTCAAGTATTATCATCTGTCTCGGTTTTAAGATATTTATTTCATCGTTTACAATAAACCTAAAAGGGTTTTGAGTTTTAATTTCTGATACTGTATCGTAAACAATTTACTGAATAACTTGTGTCTACTGCTTTCTTTTTTTGGCAATTTGCCGAAGACAATTCCTGCCAATGTCGTGTAGTAAAGATTCATGGGTATTATTGAATTTGCAAATTAATTTTCAATTAATATCTTGAGCTTTTTGTGGCGATCCTTTGAGGAATTTACAGGATTTTGTATTTTTAGATTAGAAAAGTATGCATTAGAATGCGGATGTAACATGTCTAATGTTTTTTGGAGTATTTGGCAGCAAATTGTATGTAGTCAGGCTTCCCAGTAAGCTTTGCGGAGAGTCAATACTACAATAAAATTCTCCGCTCCACTATCCCGAGATCACTTCTGTCAACGATTACCACATATTGTCCATTTGCATAGACAGATTTTATATCACAATAACCACTAGGAATCAATCTGCGAATAATATTAAGGACGCTGTTACATTTTCGACGAACTCAAATTTAGGTATCTAGTCGCACACAGCAACATTACGCGCACGCACTCATTGAAACTACTGAGCGCTCGATTTTATACACCACTCAAATAATATTGGTCCTTGATATTATTTTTTAATTTTATCGAAGTTGATTCAGGAAGGTTAGTTGGCACTTTGAATATGCATTTGGTAACTGTTGCAAATCGTCGTCGTAAAAAGTATGTTATTATTTTCAACCGACTTCAAAAAAAGGAGGTTCTCTATCTATTCGACCCGTATGTATCCGCAATTTTCTTAATAACTTCTGATCCGATACTGATCGGGTTTTCGTCGATAAATGTATGTGTTTTCAGGGAAGGTTTTATTGTATAATTTATTAGGATCTGATAAAGATCTTCGGAGATAGACAATGGAACTTTTCAATAACAAACAGCAAATGACCTGCGATTACTGTGATCGTATGTTTATGTTTTGTTTTCACCATACCCTAATATAACATCACGCCCGTACGGTTTAAGAGGGTAAACAGATGTATTTTGTATACCCAATATAGGGTACCAACAAAAACTAAAACATGAAAAATAATAACTTTCCTGTGTCGAAAAACGAAAAACAATAGGTACCGACACCGACTTCCGAAAAGAAAATTAGTTTTCACTTTATTGTAGTAAATAGGTATTTTTAAAAAAACGCTACGTGAAATAAGTAGATACCTAAAACGAAATAATTTCCGGTAACAAGGATTAAAAAAATACTTGAACATTTTGCATTACATGGAACATATAAAATATTAATATCTAAAATTTTTGGAGCATTACATAATGAGCAGCAGCTAATGACATATAACCCAATATCCATGAAAATGACACCCATGACGAAAAGATGTAAAATTTTCGTCGGCGCGTCCATCTTGTATTTTGGTTTTGACCCCGTATTCGATATAACCGACCCCAAAATCCATGAAAATGACACCCATGATGAAAATTTGTCTAATTTTTGTCGGCGCCATCTTGTATTTTGGTTTTGACATCATATTTGATATAAGCGACACAAAAAACCATGAAAATGTCACCCATGACGAAAAGATGTCAAATTTTCGTCGGCGCCATCTTGTATTTTTGTTTTGACCCCGTATTCGATATAAGCGACCCCAAAATCCATGAAAATGACATCCATGAAGAAAAGTTGTAATTTTTTTATCGGTGGCATCTTGGGTTTTGGTTATGACCCCATATTCATTACTGGAAACCTAAAAAATCATGAAAATGACACCCATGACGAAAATATGTTTGATTTATGTCGGCGCCATCTTGAATTTTAGTTTTGACCCCATATTCTATATAAGCGACCCCAGAAACCATGACAATGACACCCATGATGAAAAGATGTCAAATATTCGTCGGCGCCATCTTGTATTTTGGTTTTGACCTTATATTAGATATAAGCGACCCCAAAAACTATGAAAATGAAACCCATGTCGAAAAGCGGCCAAATTTTCGTCGGCGCCATCTTGTATTTTATTTTGACCCCGTATTCGTCATACACACCTAAATACAAACCGGTTCAAATCATAAATCTCCTCCCACCCATCCACTTCTAACCTTCACCGCCGCCAGCTTAACCTTGCCCATCCAAATCCTAACCGTACTAAGAGCTGCTTAAACCCACCCATCCTTTTCTCAACCTTGTCAACAACTGCTTAACACCACCTACTAAATCCCGATCTTACCCAACATAATTTCTAAATCACACCCTAATAATAATAGGAAACTAAAACATACTTTTATTTCGGTCCGATAAAATATCAACTCCTTTCGATCACGACATACGACTCACGCATGCACACTACAATCTTTTCTGTTACTTTTATCGTATTTTTTTTTGCGGTAAAAAGCGGTACGCTCGTCCTTCCACGAGCGCTTCTGAGCGCGGAATGATGAGCTTCGAGAACAAAATGTATGAAGAAGTCGGCAAGTGTTTTTATTTTAGCTAATAATTAAAAGATATATTGTTTTGGGTAAAAAATTATTAGCTGAACCTGTAAAGGACTATATATACCGCAATTTTTTATAATTTTGAAGATAAAATATGCTGTAAAATTACCTAAACTGGAACCTATTCGGACCCAACTTTTTTAATATTTTTGCGATTATTGTGATGGGAAAAACGTATTTGTGCGAAAATTTTGTATGATGTCATGCAGTTTTTCTGATGCCAATCTGGAGCTGAATATATTATCCATAAATTAAGACCATGATATCCTCACATCTATGATTGCATATACGTTAAAATTGTACCTGAAAAGCACTGTTATTTGTAGAAAAATGTAATAGCGTCCTTAACAGCCGCTGATATTCACCCGAAAAAATCCTGCCAAAAACTGTCCACTGCTTTGCATGTCATCCTCTGGTATATTGCAATAGCAATCTGGATTAATGCCCAATTCATGACAATGGCTCACTCCCATTACATAGTACTTAAACATAGCTAGCGAAATGTTGTACACTTCAACCTAGTACTATATTTACCATTTACACTCAGCCTTGTTAGACAGGGAATTGAGAAGGGAAGTTGGCAGAGCGAATAAGTAAATAGGTCGCACTGTCACTGCTCAAACTACTGCCATTGCCCGGCGCTCCCTCGATTATCGGTTTTTCGTGAGGAAGTGAAAGGATGGAGTTAGTAGTTAACATTCAGCCCTCTTGCTCCCTTGCCGCTAGCGTTCGAGTGCGAAATAACGTACTGTTTCGTCTTGTTACCCAACTGCGGCAACTAATTTTTATTATTCTGTGCTGCGTTTTTACTCTGGGAGTCGGCATTTACTACAATAATGCCGGCTACCGCCACCAGTAATGACAGAATAATTAAGTTTTTGGAGCTTTACGCAATTGGGAGAGTATTATGGGATTCATGTGATAAAATCATAAATTAAAGCATAAGGTACACGATGCGTGGAATCGCTTCAGTAATAATTTGGATAATACTCCAATAGAAGAATTAAAAGCGCAGCAACAAATTTTCTTTGTTAGCGCCAGGGTTGGAAAAATCACGATGTTTGCAAAAATCCTATTTAATCAATATTTTATTGTTTTTTTCATTTTATCATACAGTTTAACTCTATTTTTAGATTTTACTTGTGGTTAAGCAATTGTTTGGGGCGATAGCTTCTTCAGCTGCTGTGGAAAGAAAGTTTTCAACCTTTGGAATTGTTCTGAATGAAGTAACTGACATAATTGACCATTCTACACAGTAGGCTATGCAGATGACATAGCTATAATGGTTAATGGTAAATTCCCGAAAATAGTCTCTGGATTATTACAACAGGCATTGAGGATGACAGAGGAATGGTGTACAAAGAACCACCTCTCTATCAACCCAAGCAAAGCAGTCATTGTTCCATTCACGAGGAAGAGACAATTAGGAAACCTAGGAGAGCTCTCCCTCAATGGAATAAAGCTGCCCTGGTCTACCGAAGTAAAATATCTGGGTGTAACGCTTGATAGAGAACTCAGGTGGAAAACTCATGTGGAAAATATTACGACGAAAGCCCTACGAGTGTTCGGCATGTGTCGTTCCACCTACGGTAAAACTTGGGGGTTAAAGCCCAAAGTGATACGATGGCTGTACCGGACAATGATAATACCTATTATCACATACGGCAGCATAGTGTGGTGGCCCAGAACAAAGCTTGCCTCGTGCAAAGCGCCACTCACCAAATTACAAAGAACAGTGTGTCTAGGCATCACGGGTGCTTTCAGGACAACACCTACGGCAGCGATTGAGAGATACCTCAATATCCCTCCTCTGCATATGATGGTTGAATTCGAGGCAAGGAAGACATTACATCGACTTGCTGTGGCTGGACTATGGGATGCCTCTAAGCCTAGGACCAACCATACAAAGTTTGACGGGAATGAAGGCCTGGATCGGGTAACAAGCATGTTATCCGATAAAATGCAAACTATGTTTGTGTTTGAAAGGTCTTTCAAGGTCCAAATCCCTACAATAGAGGACTGGACGAAGGGAATCGATCCACCAGAACAAGACAGTCTGGTGTGGTACACTGATGGATCCAAAATGGAATCAGGTACAGGGGCGGGCATATACGCAAAAGGTTACAAATGTAGCAAAAGCCTAGGGAAAATGGCAACTGTATTCCAAGCGGAAACTTATGCCATAATAACCTGTGCTCAAGAGAATATAGATAGAGGAACCAGAGGTAAATCCATATATATTCTTAGTGACAGTCAGGCTGCAATCAAAGCCATGGCATCCTACAAAGTGGACTCCGGACTTATTCTGGATGCTGTCCAAACCCTAAACAGGCTTGGGAAGCACAACAGGGTAAGACTGATGTGGGTCCCAGGGCACAAAGGAATCCATGGTAACGAAATGGCAGATGAACTGGCAAGAGAGGGCTCAGCAAATGACTTTGTGGGTCCAGAACCATGTGTAGGCATCTCGACGTGCCTCGTAAAGGCCGCATTTAGGGAGTTTGCAGATCACAGACAGCGAACTCATTGGCAATCTAGCACCGGTCTACAACACTCCAAGAAATTCCTAGGCTCTACGTTCAAAGCCCGGGAATGCATTTGGAACATGAGCAGGGGGCAAATCCGCTACCTGCTTGGGGCCTTTACTGGGCACTTTGGAACCAACGACATGCTCATGAAGATGGGTTTAACCGCGACACCCATGTGCAGGTTGTGTGGGGAACATACGGAACGCATGGAGCACCTTCTTTGCACATGCGATGCACTGGCTGGTAAGCGAATGAGTCTCTTAGGGGTTGGATATCCAAGACCAGAAGACTATAGGCTCATATCTCCCAGTCTCGTTGTAAAATTCATGAAAAGAGTTTTCAGCGAGATTGGGGAGGAGTAAGGTATCTAGGGGACCACAATAGATCCCAATGGGTCGAAGTGTCCGAGTTATTTCTCGGCCCCTCCACAAGATAAGATAAGATAACTGACCTAATTGAAAAGGCTGGAAAAATAGATTTTTTCATCAAGCATTATAATAATGATATTGATATCTTACATATAAAAGACCCTAGTCTCCAACATAATAACCTCTAAATCTGTTTTTACCCGACTGCCGAAGGAGGGTAATGTGTTTGTCAGTCTATGTATGAATGTATGTTTTTTCCTATGTAGCGTTTTAGAGACCAAACACGTTGGTAGATTTTGATGTTTCTTACGTCAATCGATTCGTCTTAACCTTTTAAAAAAAAATTAAGAGGTGATTTCAAAAATATATAACACTTTGATGTTTAAATGTACCTAATACAAAAAAAAAATAACTAAAATGTTTATTATCAAGAACAAGAAGAAATTCATGCTGTACAATCGGAGGATACATCTAGTTTTGGTCAGCCAGCATGCGAATAAGTATCCTCCGACTGCACATCATGAGTTTCTTCTTGTTTACGTCTTTTTAGCTTGCTTTTCAAGCAGTCGGGTTTTTTTGATTTTTTTAATAAACTTTTTTATGTTCATTTCTATGAAAAGAAGTAAAAATTAAACACATTTGATTAAATCATTGATTTTAATTGAAAAAGTCATCTCATTTAAATCAAAATGATTTAAACGTGCCAACCCTGGTTGCCAGCACTCTTGGGACCTCGTGCCCAAAGAAACATTCTGGAATATAATCTATCTTTGTGCCAAATTTTATCCAGATCCGTTAGGCCGTTCTGCCGTGATTTCTACAAACACACCCACAAACTTTCGCCTTTTGTGATGTAATTCCACTCTTCCATTTCCAGGTCTCGGTCGCATAACGGAGAACACACCAAAACACCACGGAGTCGTAGTCCACACAATGTCTGACATCCCCATAGGATTCGGAGTAGCATCACGAACAACGGCAGAATGCAGGAACGCTGACCCTCTAGCTACTATTGTGTTTCACCAGGCTGATGTTGGTGAATACATACGGTCTGAGGATACATTGACATGATAGATAATAAATAGGTTATATGATTATTTGTGTTTAATTTATTAGACTATAAATAAAATAAAGTAACAAATTTAAAAACCCCCACTTAGCGGTTCCCCAACGCGAGTACGAAGTTTACTTTTTAGAGGTTTTTGTGTCAGGGCCGGGGGTTTTCTAAATTTTAAATTATTTTTTATTTCATGCTTTTTAAACTACTATATAGTTGTATACACGCTTCAATCAGCAATCTATCGAAAGAAGTAATAATGACAAGATATATTGAGGAAAAAAACCAGATTCAAAGAGTAAAAAGCGTAGAGTAAGACTTTTGAACGGCTGAACCCATTTTAATCAAACATAACTGAGAACACTCAAAACTAAATCAAAATAGGTTCATCCGTTTAAGAGCTATGATGCCACAGACAGACACACAGCAACACACGTCAAACTTATATATAACACCCCTCTTTTTCCGTCGGGTGTTAAAAAGGGGAGGACATGAAAGTATATACCTGCCATATTTTTTACTTGGGACACTATTGTATTGGATAATCTAAAATCTTAAACTATCTTAGGACCCTTTAGTTCTTGACAAAAATAATAATCGAAAGTCGAAATGGATTTGATGAAAAAAGAGTAACATTCATAAGATAATTTCTCTGTATCTCAAAATAAGTTTGATTAAAAACTGTAACCCGACTACGGTTTAGGCGCTACGGTGGAACTTACCTAAATACAAGTATACATACATATAGCTAAAATCATAACTCTTCCTTTTGGCTTCGCCGTAGTCGCGTAAAAACAATGTGAAGATTTGTGCGGTGGGATCTCGGGTTATATGAGGGGATGAATATTTACTTTGCCGCCGCCGAAGTCTATTTAAAGCCATGAACGCCATCTAGTTATCGTAACAGAAAACAAAACGTCTCGACTGCGTCGTCATTTTAAGTAATTTCTAATTCTGGTACTAGATGGTGTTGCTTTCAATATTAATTTAACGTTAGGTAGTTTTTACCAAACCAGTCAAACCACAGATAATATAATACTAGCATACCAAACTATTGTTTCCCACCAGCACATCACAATTCTAAGATAGATTTTTTTAACTACCCACAGTAGTAGTAATATAATATTATCTTTTCTTCAGTAACAGTTTAAAGTAAATACCTACTTACTAAATAAAATATTCACTTAGTTGTTCTGTCTACGACTTGAAACTGATTTGAATTGTTGTCAGGATTGCTTGAAATTAAATCAAAACAATTTTTGCTATGTTTGTGGCAAAATGTTCAGTTAAATCTAGGTTGTCCTAAAACATAATCATTCTGCAGTGATTTTGTTGTAATCGACGCACGCTGGAAAGCGTTTTTATAGTATATATCTCGAAAAATTGCAAAAAATGTTTTTTGCCTATTTTAAATCTGGCAAAAATTATATCGAATAGTCAGAAGAAAGCGAATTATACTAACATTTATCTACTATGATCTTCTATTTATTATGGGTAATCAAATAAATAATATAATATGTCATTAATAATATAAGTATTTCGGGATTTCTGTTGAGCAAAATCTTCTATATCCTCAAAGTAGAGTAATTCTTTTGAAGGATATCACTTTCTATGCACATAATTGACAAATACGACTACGGACCTATCGTTCTTGTAACATTGTTGTTCGCAATTAATTTTTAGGGTTCCCTACCCAAAGAGTAAAAACGGAACCCTATTACTAAGACTCCACTGTCCGTCTGTCTGTCTGTGATAGCTAGACAGTTGAAAATTCCACGGTGTCCTCCTGTGCCGTTTATGGCGGGAACACGAGCACGCGTTATCACTCACCGCGAACCCGCCGCGGCTTTCCGTCACCGGACCTTCCTCGGGGGGATACCCCCCATCACCGGCGCACCAGAACACTGTACTTCATGACCACCCCAGGGATTAAACTAGCACATGAGTGCCAGACGACTCCGTGTATGGCACCCTTGGTCCCCCTGTGACGGGTCAGGTCAGTGACCCTGCCACCTACCACTTTTCGGCTTCAGGGGATAGGGACCCCCCTGCGAACCCACCGAGTCCGCCATCAGACGGTGGCGACCCCATCCAGGCCGCGGAAGATAGGGAGAGCGACGCACCCTATCTTCCGCCACTCCTCTCCCGCCGCGGCCTCCAATCCTCAGCCGCGATATCGTATGGGACCTAGGACATCTCGGCCCGCCTCAGTTGCGATATCGCCTCTGTTACCAAGCGGCACCGCTACCTACTTGTTGGCCGCTATGACGTCGGCTTAATCGGCGAAAGCCCTGACGAGCGTCCCCTCCTCGGGTTCCACTTCGCTTCACCGTGGTCTATGGATTACCAGGCCGCGGCTACTGAGCTTCCCCGCCTTGGCAAAGAGGGAACCCACTGGGGGGATATACTATGGCCCTACGTTTTCTTTATTGATGATACATTATCTCAAGGGCGGATCCAGGTTTTTTTTCTTGGAGGGGCACAAGGGGCGGACGGGCAAAAAAAATAACAATAAACTTGAAGTATCATACTTCATGTTTATTTCTACAAGTTCAAGTATGTATAGGAAGGTTTATGAAATATAAGAGTTTCACTCATGTTCTTTCTGTTCATCATCATCATGACGTGGTGGCCCAGTGGCTAAGACCCCGCCTCTCGTGCTTGAGGTCGTGTGGGTTCAAATCCAGGCAAGTACCAACATGACTTTTTCAATTCCTATGTATTTACTAAGTTTATCTTGGACATCGCTGACAACGGTGAAGGAAACATCGTGAGGAAACCAGGACCTATAGTCAGTATTTTTAAGTTTGTGTTCCATTGGTATAATTGCTGCAAGGCATTCCTGTTCGAGGGTAAACAAATAAATAAAAAAAATCATCATATCAGCCGAAAGCCCTCCACTCCTGGACATAGGCCACCCCCAAGCGTCGCGCAGTGATTGGTCCCGTGCGTCCCGCATTCAGCGGATCTCTGGAACTTTCACCAGGTCATTGGACCACCTGGTAGGAGACCTTCCAACGCAACGTCTTCCGGTTCGCGTTCGCCACTCTCAAAACTTTTCTGCCCCATCGGCTATCTGTTCTGCGAGCAATGTGCCCTGCCCACTGCCACTTAAGTATGGCAATTCTTCGGGCTATGTCGGTAACCCTGGTTCTCTTGCGGATCTCTACATTGCTGATCCAATCACACAAGGACACTCCGAGCCTGGCCCTCTTCATTGCCCTTTGGGTGACTATAAGCTTTCTGATGAGGCCCATTGTGAGCGACCACGTCTCAGAACCTTAGATCATAAGTGTGTGTTACACTGGTCATACACTTTCGTCTTGAGACACTGTGGTAAGTTGGACGAGAAGATAGAAGCCGAATGCTGCCCGCCCGAGTAGGATTCGACGGTTGACCTCTTTCTCGAGGTTGGACCTGCCTTTTTTTTCCGGTCTGGAAAATCCTCATTGGATGTACTCCGCCCTGGGTGGGCGAAGAGGTCTGTCAGGCTCGTACTGACTAAAAATCACCCCGGTGTTCCGTCTCACACCTACACCGGGGGTCGCGGTAACAACGATACTTCCGCAACCCCCGCCTCTGCGGGCCACGACCTCGGGTTGGGAAGGAGTGAGGTGTTGGACTACCCCCGCGACGTCTAAGAGGGGGCCACCTCGGGTCCTGATGTGTGGAAGGGCGACGGACGTCCCCGAGTCCTTCGCCCCTGGACCCATTTAGAGGGGCTGGAAAAGGGCGTTGTCCGCCCTCCGCCGACGCCCGACGCGTCTGCTGCGGATTGGGTTAGCGGATGAAATCTCCCACGCCCTCTCCGCAGGAGGCTGCGAGACGACTGTTTCGCAGAAGGATACCACCGCGTCCCAGGACTCCTCGCTGCCGACCATAGACTCGACTACGGCCGGCAGCGACAGGTTACTGCCTACTTCAGAGATGAAGGGCACAGCGTGGCTCCTCCCAAGTGGCACACTCTGCCAGCGTATGTCACGCCGTGTCCTCCCGGCAGTCGACGCAGTGTTGACACCGGGCGTCCGGCTCTCTGTTTATGCGACACGGGTACTTCCCGAAGCAACCATGCCCCGAGACCTACTGCGTCACCCAAAACGACAGGGAGCCGTGCCTCCTCCCAAGCCAGCGCTCGAGCACTGGCCGGACCGCCTCGATGGTAACGAGGCCGGCGGTAGGGCGTCTAGTCTGCCCCGCCATTCCGCCACCGGGACCTCGCGAAGCTGAGACCGACGCAACTCTATATGTGGCTGCATCGGCCCATCGCTCGCGCCCGTGCTTCCTCGCGCCACCGGTACAGTGACGCGAGTACCTTCGCCTCCAGGTCCCAGGGAGGGATCCGGCCAGTACACAAGCCGTCTCGTAGGAGATCGTGCGATACCCCCTGATGACTCTGACGGCCATCGCTCTCTGCGGCCTTCGCAGAGCAGCGATGCTGCCGGCCGTCAGGTCAGTCGCCCAGATTGGGCGCCAGCTGCCGAAAGTGGGGGCCGAAATCCCACCGGCTGTCGAGCACCAATCCTAGGTACTTCATGGTAGATTCGACAGCGATTCGAGCCCCCAGGTTGGACCTGCCTGGCTGGACCGTTTGTCCCAGGTAGACATGGTCGTCCACGGCTTCGGCTATGGATTCACCGACCTTGATAGGAGTGGGTGCGACATGGGCGTTCAACATCACCTTGGTTTTGTCCATGTTCATTTTTGTACCCACTCTTTTGGAAGCTCTACTGAGGTCATCGAGCATTGTACTGGGGTCCTCCATGACAGCTTTATCATCGGCGAACCGAAAATGAGTGATATGCTCGCCGTTGACGATGATACCTAGCCCTGAAGACATCCTCCAGTGCAGCGGTGAATAGTTTATTTCTGTTATTTTATTCATATTTTTTAAATACTCTGATAATTTGATTTGCTTCTAAGTATGTACTGTGATGGAATCTCCACAGTACCTACACAAAATACCGTCTGGGGGGGGCACGTGCCCCCCCCCCCTAAATCCGCCCTTGCATTATCTTTAGAAGCAGAACTAGAACCCTTAAATAAAGCTCAAAATTGCGCTGTCAACAGAGGCCTAGTGTAAAAATTTTACAACTATAAATGAGAAAAATATATATAAACATAGGGGCATAGTAGTAGTAACATAGGGGTATCTTTCTTTTTAACCGACTTACCAAAAAGGAGGAGGTTCTATGTTCGACATGGAGTATTTTTTTTTTTAATGTATTTTCACCGATATCTCCGTCAATTGTGGATCGATTTTGAAAATATTTTTTTTATTTGAAAGAGTATGTTCCGAAATTGATCACAATTTGGTGAAGATCTGATGAAGAACTTCGAAGATATATAGCAGAACTCTTCAATAAATAACGGCTACTCTCGGGATTGCTGCAATCGCATGTCTGTTTATTGTTTATACCATTTCATAGCACAACATCACGCCAACGGGTATGCGAATAAAAAAAACAAAATCAAACTTTTTTATTTCACATAGGCCTACATGGGCACTTATAAAACGTCAACAAAAATTGCACGGTTCGGGTTGGTCATTTCCTATGGAAAAGAACCGGCAAGAAACTCCATGGTTAAACTCTCTCCATGGCCTCTTTTAAAAAAAGGTTTGGTTTTACAATATTTCCATGTTACAGCAGTAGTACTATGGGGGGACAACGTAGGCCCGACAATAAGTCGTAAGAAACTAAAAAAAAAGAAATTATAATATATAAAAAAGTTAACAAATGTTATCTAGCATCTAGAAGACCTACAATGTTCACATATTCACAAAATAAATTTAACATGTGGCACAAATGTTGTTATTAGTGCTGTAACTATTCTTAGCAAAGCATATACTGTTTATAAGAAAAGATTTGCCAGTTTTAGTTAATCTGAATTTGGGTATTACAATTTCGTGCTTACTGCGTGTATTAAAATTATGGAAGTCGCTTCTAGTTTTGAAAAGCCTTTGATTTTTGCGGACATACAAAATACATTCCAAAATATAAAGTGAAGGTAGAGTCAGTATATCGATCTCTTTAAATTTATCTCTGATGGACTCGCGAGGACCCATTTTATAGATCGCAGATCTCTCAATTCACCGTATATTATATATTGGTTCAAGTTTCATGATATTCGGATAATATATTCTGGCATTATAGTTACCTTACTAAAAAACTTGCCTATTAGGTAGATACAACTAAAAAGTGAAAATAATAAAAACTTTTTTGCAAAAAAATACTAACTAGTTACCGACTTCCAAATAAAGTCGGTGTCTTTGTTAGGTTGTATTTTTTTGCGTTATGGACACAGACTTCCAAAAACAAAGTTATTTTTTACTTTGTAGTTTTTTATTTGGAAGTCGGTAGTATTTTTTTGCAAAAAAGTTTTTTTATCTAGTTTATGGAATATTTTTAAATTTTTCCAATATTGGAGGAGGAAATAGGCGAGAGCCAAACATCGCATTATGACTTTTTACTAAGGAAATTCAGTCGGAGCTCTCTGCCCACATTTTCTCTTAAGTAAGGAATACGAGTAAACTTTGCATGACTTGCAGTAGGTACCTACTATTATTTATTTTGTGCTTGCAGTAAGAACATTGCCGTAAGTAAATACTGGGCCAAGTATAAGTAACATTAGAAAAACGTATTTTGCCATCGATTCGATTCTCGGTTGATTCTCTTACTTCTTGTAAGAGAATCAACCAAAAAACATATTTTGGGACTCGATAGTCCATTTTTTTCCTGAAGGACTTAGCATACTTATAAAGTTAGGCACTATTACAATAATCTCGGTGAACCGTGAATGAAGTTAACTATGTTTTTTGCTTAATCTGCTCTAATTATCTACAATTATTTGCCTGGGCTACATCGCCAGACGACCTCACTGCTACACTACCGAGTCAGGGGCGTAGCTACCGGAGCGCTAGAGAGTGCCGTGCACCGGGACCCCCAAGCTCAGGAGGCCGTCGGACCTCGGACCCCGACCCGCAAACCTCAGCTAGCAAGAAATTCTCCCATTTTTATTCTTTATTGTACACAAAAACATAAATACAAAGTTACAATAGGACAGCTTATGTACAAAGGCGAGCTTAACCCATAATTGGGTAATCTTACAGCAAACCTCAGTTGCATTAAGAAAATGCGTATGAGGATAGTACACCCAAGTGCACAACAAATTCTCTAAAAACAGTCAATGTTTAAAATTTGTACATACTAAATAAACTTAAACAAATACGTGTACAACACACAATGTATAAACGTAATGCATATATACTATACTAGCTGACCCGGAAAACTTTGTTTTGCCATAAAAACACTAAACATTCACCTACCCTACCCTAACCTACCTACTCTACTCTACTCTACCCTACCCTACCCTACCTAACCTACCCTACCCTACCCTACCCTACCCTACCGGGTCTAAGGGGTATGAAAAATAGATGTTGGCCGATTCTCAGATCTACTCAATATGCTCACAAAATTTCATGAGAATCGGTCAAGCCTTTTCGGAGGAGTACGGGAACGAACATTGTGACACGAGAATTTTATATATAAGATTAACTTTAAAACTTTCGCGTTTCATAAAAAAAATAAACAAAGGTAAATAAACAATCGAAATTTCATCGCGTTAAATTCCCGTGATATATGGTTTTTCATATATACTATATAATACAACCAAAATCTTACATTTATAGATACATATATCTACGTCATGTTGACAGGCAATGATATCTTATTCTTTTCCTGAAAACATCTAACGAAGGGCTATCCCGTATAGAGTGAGGAAGAGTATTCCAAAGGCGAACGAACGACGAACATCCTATCCCATCTTGGGCATCTAAATAAAATAGATTGCAACGCGACTTTAATCAGCTATGATAGACACTGATTTATTGGAATTTAGCGGAATGTTCCACCCCCCCCCCGTATGATATCATGATACATCCATAAAGATGACAGGAAAAAAAAATTGCTTATCCGTTGCACGGAGAGCGTGAAAAGAAAGAGAGAGTGTAAGAATTCTGCCTTCCTTCCATTTCTTTATCTCTAACTTGCGTAGTAAGACGGTCTCAACGACGTTCTCTTGTTCAAACCGCATATTCAAAATTAGCCTTGGGCGCGAGCGGCTGGAACTGTATTCAAGTCCTTGCTGATGATAATTTTGCATCTTTAAAGTATTTATATTTTTTACGCCTCTGCACCGAGTACCTAGCACCTGCGACATGCAGGTAGGTATATTAAATCTGTGCCCTGTGCAAGTAATAATATTACATCTACCCACATAATTATAATTATTATGTATGTCAAAAGTTATTGTTCTTTGTTCTATCAAATTGTAAGTAGATATTTATTACTATTGACAGCAACTGATTTACTAGTTCGTATGTGGTAGATACATCCAAATACTTATTGTATGTATTATACCTATTTACTAATATTAGAAATGCGAAAGTAACTCTGTCTGTCTGTTGCCTTTTCACGTGAAACACTAAACCGATTTAGATGAAATTTGGTATGGGGATAGTATGAAACCCTAGGCAGGAGGGATGTAGGATTATATCCCTTAAATCATCCTGAAGAAGGTGGCAAAAGGGATGGAAGTTTGTATGAGAACAAAATAGACTATTTGAAGTAATCGTACTAATGCTTTGCAGACTTCGTCCGCTATTATTAAAAAGGTAAATAACACCGCGCAGTATAAGTAGGTATTATAAAACACAAACTTTATTCCACAAAAAATTTCATAAATTTATTATTTTGATAAAAATAAGCACGTCACAGCACTCGCTTCAAGAGAAGTAAGAAAAATTGTTTATTTAATCAAAGCGGGGCGTGTTTGTTGGAACCACCATCTGTATAAAAACATATTCACTAAGGCCGCCGTGGCGAATCCCACTATCACTAAGCTGATCGTTTTTAGCGTGCAAACACGGCGGCCCCGGCGCCTCTCATTGTACTGTGGCACGCGCAGTGTGATCCGCGGGATATTGTTGTCTCCGACCTCCGGCCGGTGATCCTCGTCTACCAGCTCACCGATCATGAGCTCCTGGAGAATCTCCAGGGCGTCATCGCTGTGGCCCACGTCGTTGAAGCTCTGCGACGCATCCTTGCCAACGAGTTCCAAAAGCACGGATGCGCCGCCCGGGTGGCGGTCCAAGAACTTTGTGCGTGTGAGTTCGTACACCACATTGTTTATGATGATGACTTTTCTGTCGCAATCTTTTATTTCACCGCGTGTGTATCTAGGGGTGTCATACATGATGCGCACGCGCTGCCCTCTTGGCGGTTGATTGGGCACTGGGACTGGTCTGGTGGTCTCATGGGCTCGGGGTGCTGTACGGCTGCGCACGCGCAGGCTCGGGGAGTCGCCTCGCTGACCGTGTCAAAGACAAATCTTATATTGGAACTCGCTGCGTTTACTTACGAGACGTCTACTAGCAGATAATACATTTATAATATTTAAAAAATGTTTTAGTTAAACGTAACTAAAATACTACAATTTTATTTCTTACTAGCGGACGCCTCGCGGTTTCACCAGCGTAATTCCCGTTTCCGTGGGAAAACAGGGATAAAATGTAGTCTATGTCCCCCGGGGATAGTGTAGTGTCCCAACGGTGAAAGAATTTTTGAAATTGTTCCAGTAGTTTTTAAGTTTATTCGTTACATACAAAAATACAAATCTTTCCTCTTTATAATATTAGCATAATGACTTTTCTCATAGGACGAGCGATTTTGCCAATATCTTGATTCGATTGGGAGCTGAAATAAAAGTTTACAATTTTGGGGAAAAATGGATCATCTTCGAAGAGCCATAGCTTGGTCTCTGTAAATCTTATAGAGCTGTGATTGGGATTAAATTGATGAAAATTTAATGAACTTTCGCCAACCCTTATTACCCTTACCTGCACGCCTAAAAAAGCCGCAAAAGCTTTCTGAGACATACGACCTCCTTGGAAGCCAACGCAACTGACGAGACGTATAAACTGTGGAAAAACTCACATCCTGCCCCTCCATACTCCGTCACTCCGGCAGAGCATCTGTCCCCTGGACACGAACTGCAGTGGCCAATCTGGAAATCCCTAAACCGATTGCGGGTACAGGTTGGTCGCTGCAGAAATAATCTGACCAAATGGTGTCACATAGACCCACAGACATAAATCTAAATAGATAACGCAAGTCCCTTCATCTGTATGAAAACCAAGCGTCAAGCGTGCCACTTTTTCACAATCAAATTTACTTACCAATGATAGAAAACATTTCCAATGCCTCGGCCAACTTTTCTGTAGGTACATTCTTTACAAATCAATATGGCATAAAAGGGCATTTTTCTAGATTTCGGTGGATTTCCGGTGCCGAAAATGCTAAATAAAAAGCTCAGATTACTTTAATTTGTCGTATCTTTAGTCCGTTTTTTGGCACGCGAAGTACATACGTCATCTAGTTAGATTTATGTCTGTGCATAGACCCATATCAAACACAGAGCCAGTGTGGGGCCCTGTAGCAGGATATGCCCCACCTTCTTGTCTGTCCTTCGTGCCCAGCCACCTGCACCTTTCAGGACCTGAACGTGGCAAATGACAGAGCAGTCCAGCTAGGTGGCTACATACTGGTCAGACAAAATTTGAGAATAGTTGTGTCAAAATTTGAGTTTATCCACACGAAAAGCAGAAGAAGATTTCAGCCGAGCTCTTAGGCAAGCACAGTCCTCCTGCATACCTTCTTACATTTTTTTTGTGACGGTCCCACCGCACTATTCACAAACCACTGCAACTCCTGAAAGCCAGAATCAACAGTGGCGACCACCAGAAAAGCGCCGAGGCAATGAAGCTCGACGAAGTCCCGGAGAATGGATTTAACTGTCTTGGATCCCGCAACGAAATTAATCAGAAAAGAATAACGGAGGAGTAAGAAAAATACAAATCTCCACTTCCCTCCATATCAAGCAGGAGACAGAACAAACAAGACCAATAGGCACAAAGGGTCGTTTACAACTGGGATAAGCCCAGTTGCCTAGCACCACGGATAAAAATTAGCATTAATATTAATGGGTCCTAACATTGTGAGCTGTTATATTTGATTCCAATAATAGGTATGGCAAAAACGCTTAAACGCACGGAAATTTGTTCTAGTTTCCACAAGGTCCGTATAGTAAACAGCTCCTGATACAGCCTGTACATTATTCAACATAGTATTGCGTTCATTCTACCAAAGAATACACTCCCATAAGATATGATGTGCAGATTGTGCATATTCCCTTCTTACATTTGCAGGCTATGATTTTGAGAAGGTGTGGAGGGGCTGGCTCGTTGTTATTTGCTAGTGGGATGTGAACGCAGTAGCTCACCTCGAAACCCACTCGGTGGGATCCTTCTCTAACCCCAGCCACTTTTGCACTTGATGCTAGGTGAAAAAAAAAAAACAAAAATCCCGAATGCTTAAGAAGCGAACTAAAAAGACGTAAATAAGAAGAAAATCATGCAGTGCAGTCGGAGGATACATTTTTTTTTTTTTTTAGATGGATAATCATCAAATGACTTCTCCCGCTCTGGGTGAAGCGGAAGGGCGTGTCAGACTTTAACTGACTAAAACCCACCCGTGTTCCTTCAGTTGCTTGAGTCAGGGCCGCGGTAACTCTTTTTCAAATTTATCCGCGACCCAGACAGGCATCGGCCCTAATGGACCCCGTCAATTTTGCTGACATCTCTTTGAGGCGTGCGTGGAGCACTACGCGTCGTCGACTCGGGCCTGGTCCTTATCAGACGGCGAGCTAGCCATTACTTGCCGTCCGCAAGCCCGCGCCTACGGTGGCCGGGAATCGGCCGGAGGATACATCTGGTTTTAGACAGCCAGCTCGCGAATATGTATGGATGGACTGTGTGAGGAGTGATATGAAAGAAAAGGGAGTCAGTGATAGCGTGACGGGGGACAGGACGGTATGGAAGAAGAAATCGTGTTGCGCCGACCCAAAGTAACATGAGATAAGGGCATGAAGGTGATGATGATGAACTTTTTGATTAACTTTTTTTTTTCGAACTTGGTACATTTCAACATCCAAGTGTTATATATTTTTGAAATCATCTCACCCAAAAGCTATAAATGTATAGCTTGTTTCACTCTCTCTTGCATCATACGTTCAACTAAGCAACTTCTGATTCTGTATCATCATCATTATCATTCCAGCCGAAAAACGTCCACTGCTGGACATAAGTCTCACACAACACAAGTATCGTATCCTGTGCGTATCGCATCCAGCGGATTCCCGTAGTCTTAAACAGGCCTTCGGTCCACTAGAGGGAGGACTTTCAACGCTGCTTCCTCCGGTACGCGTATCTTGAGAACTGTTGGTAAATTAGTGAATCTTATGAAGGACTTTTTGGGCACAATTAAGTTAGGAATAAACTTTGCATGATTTGCAGTAGGTACCTACTATTATTTATTCTGTGCTTGCAGTAAGAACATTGCCGTAAGCTAAATACTGGGCCAAGCATAATAAGCTAATGGTGCTCCCACACTGCTGTTAAAAATGTTTACAAACATTTTCTAACACTACTACATTACTAGATAATGTTACTTATTGTTACACTCTGTTAGGAATTGTTAGATTATTAGGGGTCCTACACTGATGGAAAATGTTTATAAAAGAAAAAGCCCTCTCAAATGGTGCTCCCACACTGCTGTTTAAAAATGTTTACAAAGATTTTCTAACACTTATTCATTTAATAACAAATGTTAGGCAATTGTTTTTTAGAAAATGTTTGTAAACATTTTTAAACAGCGGTGTGGGAGCACTATAACTGGATGCACTGTAACTGTTTTCTTAACATTGTGATCAAATACTTGTTAAGAAAGTGTTTACTAATGTTTGTAACAAAATTTAACACCAGTGAGGGAGTACCTTTAAATGGACATATTATCGTTGTTGATATTGCAATAAGTTCTATATCATAAAAATTATGATCTTTTGTTTTTCTGCAAAATGACTTAACATTTTAATTTTGAACGCATCCGTAAAACGTTCTATGTCAACAGCCAATCAGAATCACTGAATTCGAAACAGATGAATAGGACACGTGACAAAAAACACTAATTTAAAAGATTACTATTATATGCTTTGATGAAGAATACACATTAAATGACTCATTTTGATATTGCTTGCAATATCTTCCATGTCAGAAATTACTTCACTACCAACTTTTTAAAATATTGGGGAGATGTTTGCAAAATAGACACCTTTAAACGTTTGGATTCTAGTAGAAATGCTTTAATTTTAATTTATAACCATTACAACTATATTTTATACTACTGAGTAACTAAGACAAAATACTCTGTTCAAATGTCCGGGTTGTAAGCTTCAAAAGCCGGGGTTTTCAGGCTTCTTGTCATGTTAGGCTGATTTTAGTGATGGTAACCCTAGTCGTACCTGTACATGCAGGTATATTATCTATTTATAGTACTAATATTACATCTACCCACATAATTATTATGTATGTGGATAGATTTTAACGCGTCAAGTCTTTGTTTTATCAAATCGTGTACAATGTAGATACGCCTAAATTATTCATTACTATTGACAGATTAACCTATCATCTTGTATCTGATCTTGTTAGTCGGTGGTGTAGTGATCGCCAAACTTCTGGGCCGCCCTGAAGTTGGTTTTCCGATGCGCAAGGTGCACCGAATCGGTGCTGTTTTTTATGACGTTTACTACTGCGCAGCCATTTTAGCCAACTTCAGGGCGGCCAAGATGTTTGGCGAGAACTATAGGTACCTACATCCATACACTTATTATATACCTACTTACTAATAATATTATAAATGTATAAATAACTCTGTCTGTCTGTTGCCTTTTCACGCGAAACACTGAACCGATTTAGATGAAAATTGGTATGGGGGAGTATGCGATGCTAGGAAGGAGGAACATAGGATTTTATCCCGGATAAGGGGTTGGAAAGAGGAGTGTAAATTTGTATGGGAACAAAATAGGCAATTTGGAGTACCTATTCGTACTAATGATACGCAGACGAAGTCTGTGGCCAAAAGCTATTATTAAAAAGGTAAATTACACCGCGCACTATAAGTATTATTAAACACAAACTTTATTCCAGAAAAAATATCATACAATTATTATTTTGATATAAATAAGCAAGTCACAGCACTCGCGACAAGGGAAAAAATAAAAGTTTACTTATTTAATCTCAGCGCGGCGAGTTTTGAACCACCAGTAGAAAAACAGATTAA
This sequence comes from Orthosia cruda, assembly GCA_964057195.1. Taxonomy (NCBI): domain Eukaryota; kingdom Metazoa; phylum Arthropoda; class Insecta; order Lepidoptera; family Noctuidae; genus Orthosia; species Orthosia cruda. The sequence continues at coordinate 31,281,163 of OZ059839.1, forward strand.
ACAAGAACCCCGCGACAAATAATACCACTGCCACTATGGTGGCCCTCCTTAGCGTGCACAAACGGCGGTCCGGACGCCTCTCGTCGTCGTCCTCTGTCATGTACATTTTGACCTGCCTGTTATTCCTGATCCTGACAACCGGCCAGCGATCCTCGTCCACCAGCTCACCGATCTTGAGCAACTCGAGAAAAGGCAGCGCGTGTCTGCTGTGGCCCACCTCGTGGAAGCTGTACGACGCGTCGTAGCCTATGTTTTCCAACAGCACGGCCGGGCCGCCCGGGTGGCTGTCCAAGAACATTGTGCGTTCGACGTCGTACACCACATTGTCTATGATGAGCACTTTTCTGCCGCAACCTTCTATTTCACTGCGTGTGTATCTAGGGTCGTCACACATGATGTGCACGCGGTGCCCTCTTGGTGGATTGCTGGGCAGGACACTGGTGGTCTCGTAGGCCGGTGCCGGTGGGCTCGGGGTGCCGTGCGGCCGCGCTGGCTCGGGGAGGCGTCCTACAAAAGCGCGCTGACCGAGTGTCACAGATGGGGCAGGTACTGGAACGCGCTGCGTTCACTAACGAGATGTCTAATAGCAGATATATTTTTGTGTCTATATGTAGCTGTCTGCCGAGGAATTATTACATCGAGCTGGTGGCTTCCGAATCCAGTCAGCAGCCTTCTTCAGGCAAACCGGCAGGCTTATTACGTATGAAACAGCAATCAGCAATAATTGCTGATTGATGTGCATATGATATTGTGCAATCATCGCGCGATTATCGCTTTAATGTCAAAAAACCGGCAGGCTTATTTTTGCGAAACAATTGCTCTTCAACCGCGAATCCGCATTATGTACAGATAAGATAAGATAAATTTAATGAGCGATAGCGGCTTGGATCTAGTATCGGTTGGCAAGAGGAGACGGGTAGTGCATATTTTTCGATAAAATAACAAAAACAAAATCTAACCCGAATAGTTATTTAAATAATATATACAATGGAATATTTTTTAATCTTATGACTAATAACAAAACAAAAAAAGCATATTGCGCATCAAAAAATTCGTCCACATCGATGTCAATGGGAAACGTGCCCAGAACGCTGGCACCATTGCCACGTTGAATGGCAATGCTGATTCTCTGGCTAAAGAAAAGGCCAGCCCTCTGGTCACGCGAACAGTCGAATAACCGTTTACTTTTGTCTCGAAACACTCGGTGAACACTCGGGCCCCATTGACCTAATGTCTCAACCCCAAACGGCTCAAACATATAACTGCCAATAAGGTTGTTATATGTTACAGCGCTCCTACTGCAGGATAGGCTTAAATCTAACCTCAATCAGATAAAAATTAAAAACGAAACGTTAAAATGGGCGATTGGCCACCATATCAGTACCGGTTTATTGTCTGTGGTGTAATATTTCGAGCAAAATCGTTGACACGGAACGTAAACTAATATAATCTACGCCATTTGTGTCATTATACAATTATATAAAAAACACTTTTGAAGAAATATAAGATCCAAAACTCTTCCCAAAGACGTGGCTAAAAGGTCCTAGCAACCAGGCCAAAAAATTGACATAAAAAAAAAGTGACTTGTGTCAGTATCATTTGTTTTCGTTTATTCCGTTTCTCCCCGAGTTGCTTGAATGTGCTATTTGTTTCTTGGTGTTTTTGTGGTTTCCTTCGACGAATTTGGCTTGGTTTTTATAACAACCTAGAAATCCGGCTCAGAAAAAACTTTGTGTAGCACTTCATGGATAAAATAGGTCGGATATGTTCCAAAACTGGATCAGGGCACCCCGACTTCATGTAGTCTTTTGGCTCTTTGAATCACCCCTAGAGTATATAATAACCGGAGGCGCGAAGGGAGAGCCTTCACCCTTACGTAACCAAGGATAGGTACCCATGCTCACCTCTCCCGCACGGGTGCCTACTGCCTATGCTTTGTTACAGAGATCTGGGGTTGCACTTCCAGCAGCACAGGAGACGATGCAGAAACAACTTTAAATTGTTTCGAGGTTAGGTTACAATAATTCGTTTTTCTAAATAACGGTGCGTTACCTTTTCATGGGAGTGGTGCCAGGGAGGAGGCGGCATAGCCCTTCTCCCCTCTACCCTCCTCCTGTCCAAGTTTTGTTTTATGCCAATTTTCACAAAACTTACTTGACTTAATGTCCTACGTCCCCTTGATGGGGCAAAGGGCGTCCGCAGTAGTCCTCCATCGCGATCGGTCTTGAGCTTCACGCCTCACCTCGCTCCACGTCATACCGATGCTCGTTGCTTCAGCCAACACGGTGTGACGCCAGGTTTGACGGGGACGGCCACGCTTTCTTTTGCCTTGGGGATTCCAATCCAGCGCTTGCTTCGGTATATGATCAAAATCCCTTCGCAGCGTGTGGCCAATCCAACTCCACTTGCGATGCTTGATCTGGCGGTCGATCGGGCTCTCGTGGCATTGTTCCAACAGCTCTACGTTGGTGATGGTCTCGGGCCAGTAAATGCCGAGTATGCGACGAAGACAGCGGTTGACGACGACTTGGATCTGGCGTGAGATGTCTTTTGTGACCTTCCACGTTTCGCACCCGTAAAGCAGCACGGATTTGACATTTGACCCGACGATTTTGAGTTTAATCCTTCGGGTCAGTATCCGCGATTGCCAAACAGGTCTCAGCTGCGCGAAGGTAGCTCGTGCTTTGGCGATCTTTGAAGCGATGTCCTCTTCACTACCTCCAATTTCTGTCACGACGTAAGTAAACTTGTGGAAGCGTTCCACTGCCTCAGTGCAAATCAGAAACGTTGAAGTATTCTTCAACCAGATCTCATCTCTTGGGTCTTCCGGAGTCTTTTACATGGAGCGGCTGCCTATCTGCCCTCCACAACCCAGTAACTGGGTAACACGAAACCTCTCGGCTACAGTGGTGTCAGATCTCAGGCTTCTAACTACCAGTAACGATTGTCATAGATCTTCAAATGACAGTCGGGACCCAATGGCTTAACGTGCTTTCCGAGGCACGACATATTGCAGCAATTTTTTTTTATTATTATTTAGCCTACATTGATCCACTGCTGGGCAAACGACGAGGAATCAATTGACTATTCAAAAAAAAAAAACAGCGTCCAGGAATTGTTGCATTTTCATAGGCGGGTAACACATAATGAAATGATACATTTTCGATAAAGAAACGATCAGTTTTATAAATAATTGGACACTGTTGGGAATTGTACCCAACACTTCGGGCGGCCGGAGCGCGCCGTCTACGCTGCACACACATTTGCGTGATCCACACAGCATTGGTGTGTAAGTGGAGGCTTAAATCGAATATCCTTCAAGGAATTTGCCGTCTTTTGAAAATTAACGGTCGCCGGGAGAAACACCTTCTATCTCAAAGCAGCGGTCTTCAGTTGCGGTCTACAGCAGCGGCAGTTCCACAGTAGTCATCTTCCTGTTCAGGAGACTTGGTCGAGCACCCGCAAACGCCCAGAGGAGAAGAAAGACAAGAGGTCGACCGAAAACGGACTTCGGACCCGTCGAGATAAATCGAAATTGCTGTACTGACCAAATACATGCGAGCAGCGGCCGGCAAATGTTGAATGAAAATCCATATCTGTCATGGTTTAGCGGCCAAATATAGCACATTACAGCAGCGGCCAGCAAAAGAGGCATTGATGGACGAACGTGTAAATGTGGGCCGAGGCGAAACCGAGGCACACATAAAGTCCATCAATGCCTAGTTGCGGCCAAGGCTTGTATAGTAATGCGCGGAAATTAAAACTAAGTAGTACCTAGAACTCATTTTGTCAAGTACAAATACTTTCAAAATCAATGACGAATTTTTGCCGCGTTAAAGTGTTAATTTCTTTTTTTTTTCAAATAAACAGCTTTCTATTTGCAAGCCAGTTCGAAACTTAAATAAAACCTTTGCTATGTTACCTCCTTGTTTGCCATGTTTCGCAGTAAAATATCGTTCCATTTTTAAATTACACGACAGATATGAGTTTACTATGTAATTTGTTTGGCCGCTAAACCATGACAGATATGGATTTTCATACAACATTTGCCGGCAGCTGCTCGCATGTATTTGGTCAGTCAGTACAGCAATTTCGATTTATCTCGAAGAAGGTTGTCAAAATAATGCTCAAATTGCCAAGCATGTTTGAGAAAAATTATAGGCTTGTATAGTAATGCGCGGAAATTAAAACTAAGTAGTACCTAGAACTCATTTTGTCAAGTACAAATACTTTCAAAATCAATGACGACTTTTTGCCGCGTTAAAGTGTTAATTTCTTTTTTTTTTTCAAATAAACAGCTTTCTATTTGCAAGCCAGTTCGAAATTTAAATAAAACCTTTGCTATGTTACCTCCTTGTTTGCCATGTTTCGGAGTAAAATATCGTTCCATTTTTAAATTACACGACAGATATGAGTTTACTATGTAATTTGTTTGGCCGCTAAACCATGACAGATATGGATTTTCATACAACATTTGCCGGCCGCTGCTCGCATGTATTTGGTCAGTCAGTTCAGCAATTTCGATTTATCTCGAAGAAGGTTGTCAAAATAATGCTCAAATTGCCAAGCATGTTTGAGAAAAATTACATTGTAAACTCATATTTGTCGGGTAATTTAAAATTAGTACGTTCTTTCATTCCAAAACATGGCCCCAAGGAGGTAACTTATCAAAGGTTTTATTGAAATTTCGAACTGACTTGCAAATATAAAGCTGTTTATTGAAAAAAATCTTAGCTTTAACGCGGGTAAAATTATTGTTGTTCGTTGTTCGTCATTGATTTTGAAAAGTAATTGTATTTGACAAAATTAGTTCTAGGTAGTTACTACTTAGTTTTAATTTCCGCGCATTATTTGAGAAAACTACTATACAACATTGAGTTAAATGTACTACGTACTAGAGAAGCTATTCCAAACAAAATTTTGCGCGTAATTCGGTGACAGCGGGGCAAGCGGAGGGGGGAGGGGGCATGTTCTCATAGATAAACAATCAATGCGCGCAAATGAAATTTTTCTTACTCTTTGACATTCACACAAACATGGCCGCCCTCCTGTCTCCGCGGTGACGCGACGTCACGAGTTGTAAATTGATAAAATATAATTAAATTAAGCGTGTTTTCAATTTACTGTTCAAAACTCACTCCTTGACTTTTACTTATATTTCTCGAGTTGTTTGAACAGTATCTCAATACACACGAAGGCATTTTATAAGAAACAAAACTTAGTACTCAAACGTGTCACGTTGCAGCGAGCGCATGTCACAGACTATAGGTGAGTTGGAGTGCGCGCGCTCTAACGCGTGTTACAAACAATTGAGTTGAGGAATCTCCTCTAGTGCGTAGTACATTTAACTCAATACTATAAAAGCCTTGGCTACAACTAAGCATTGATGGACTTACGTATGTATTACACGTTCGTACATCAATGCTGGCCGCTGCAGTAATGTACTATAGGTATATTTATGTGAGTGCTATCATAAAAAACTTAATTTAAGTCTCACAGTGACCAAAATCATATTTATTGCTTAAAAAGCTATAATCAGTCACCATCATCATTTATTTATTTATTATATACTTTATTGTACACCACAAAAACATACAGGACAAACATTTACAAAAACAATTGTACAATGGGCGGTCTAATTGCATAGGGCAATCTCCTACAGACAACTTTTGGATGGACTGAACAAGAGGAGATGAATTTAGGGCTGTCAGTGTACCAAATATCATAAATAATATTACTTATACAAAACAAAATAAAATACATATATACAATACTACATAATATACTAATAAATATCAAATATATGACTGAGAAAGAGGGAAGAATATAAATTATAGTGAAAGGTAATGCTCCTTTAAATTGATTTTTGATTTTTACCATTTTCTTAAATGTTGGCAGTGGTGACCACGTTTTATTTAAATAGGTAATACATTCCACAACCGAGCAGTCATCTCATGGTCTCATGGTACATATTATTATAATAAAATTTTCTATACGGATACGGATGAAGTCTCCGCGCCGCACGCACTGCACTCACCGCAAGCATTGAACGCGCCGAATCTGATGACCTCATCCGCACGCACTGGTGGAATCACACCTACAGCATTTTGTTGAAATGCGGGTAGTGTGGCGCGGATAGGCTGCATACGATTTCATATAATTATTTATAAAATGCTGGGGCGCGTGCGGCTCCTGCGGTGCGCGTTCACCTTTTCTGCAGTTATACACAAGCTTGTCTTCTCGCGCTTGTTACTGCGCCATCTACAGCGAATAAGAATACCATCTTATTCGCTGTTCTGAACTGTAGTTTTTCAGAATCCATAATACGCTTTCAGTATTCCATTCATACATGAAATTAGGATTCATGCAGTAGAAATGCGCTCCTTGCGAAGTATGTGTGGTGTTACTTTAAATGATAGGTTGAGGATGAGGTATTAAGACAACATTGTGGTGTAAAAGACGATGTAGTGACTAAAATTTAAAAGAGTATGTTAAGATGGTTTGGCCATGTTGAGAGGATGAATGAAAGGCGACTATCGAAATGTATTTACAAGGCAGAGGTGAATCGAAACGCCGGGAGGGGACGCCCTAGAAAGACATACACAGACCTTATAGGTGATGTTCTTCAAAAAGGCCAGGTGCGCAGTACTCATAACCGGCGTGTGTGTATGACTAGATGTATGAATGTGAGTGAAGCTAAAGAAGTATGTAAGTATCGTAGCAGGTGGCGTTCTGTATTTTCTCCCTACCCCCATGAAAAAAGGCGTGTGTTTAAGTATGTATGTATGTATTCCATTCCATTATTTCATCTATACTTATTTATTTACTTGATCATTATGAGAAAATGGTTAGCTCACTCTAATAAAGTTAGTTTAAACTGCCATCCTATTTCTTTTTTCTCTAATCCCCACAACTCTTCTACTCCTATTCCTTCTGTTTCCATTCGAAGGCCACTTAATTCTACTCTCATCCACAGGTATCTGATGGCAACGAGAAGCCTTATGTTGAAGAGTCTTCAGTGACGGCAGTCCCTAAGGTGACTAGAGAAGAGCATCATTTTGAGGGGCATAATTTTCACATCAAACTTTTAACATAAATTTGTAATTATAACGATATTAAAACCCTTCCTGTTTAATACAATCCACTCATTTCATCCACGAGCTAATAGACAGATATAATAGCTTCTGTTAAAAGTGACTGTCAAAAAATTTAAGACTTGTCTTAAAGGCTTCAGAAGCCAGGCCATTAGATTGATCGCGCAATCATTGCACAATTATTGCTGATCCTCACTTATTATTACATAAGCCTGCGCGGGGTACGTCTACCTTTCGGCAAGTTCAGGTGGCACACCAAATACATAACTATGATTTAAGAAAATAAAAGTTTTTAACAACTGTATATACTAAACAGTTTTTATATACTCTTGCCTGTAGATCAGGGCGTGTATGCGTCTCCTGCCTAGGTCGCGCGTCGGGGTTTCGAATGGTTTCGAACCGCGCTCACGGTGCCAACTCGCACCTTTCAGATAAATACGTTTTTGTTTTTCGCCTACCCGCAGTAGTCATAATATTTTTTTCTTCGTCTGTTTAAAGTATATACGAAAATATTAATTTTAAATGTTTTCACGAGTGCTTGCAATTAAACCAAACTATTTGTGCTTTGTTTGTGGCCCAATTGTTCAATTTAATATATATTTTCGGTCCTTCTGGAGTAATTTTGTTGTATTTGTAGGTACCTACCTGCATTATTTTGAGTTTCTGTGGTCACATCAGAATTTAAACTGCGTTTCTTGTATGTTTTGCACAAACTATAGGCAGTTTCGCAGCAATGCAATGATTTGGAGAGAACTTTTGTAACTAAAAGCTACATTATCAAGGTTTTTGGGTGCATCATATGTTAGGAAGAGTTCCCTACTTGATTTCGAAAGTTGATGATTCGATTTTTATTATATCGAACACGGTGTGTCGATAATTCAGTTGTCCGATGTTTTATTCCATCGATGCTTTATTGGTGCGATGTAACGTTTGTGCGAAAAATCCTGTTGCGAAAAACCCTACAGCGATAGCTCATTAGTTCGCTACTTTATTAGTTCGATAGTGTGACGGGTCGAAACGCCTACTGTTCCGTGACATTTAATACCATACATAATTATCTTCTATTTTTCTAAAATGAGGAAGACATGTAACAAATTCATTACGTTTAGCTGTGGCAGGAGCTAATGACAACGTAGAAAATACCAGTGACCGGTTGCTAGCCAATCGCCTGATACCGTCAAAAGCCAAAACAGTCATACCAAAATGGTCTATTTCAATATGCACGGAAAAGAAAGCAACTGGGTCTAAGTTTTTTTTACATCCTCGCTTAGTACCTATTGCTTCCGTTTGCTAATACCTAAAAAAAACAATACCTAAAATACACATTTAAATGTTTTATTTTACTTAAAAATCATATAACAAAATAACAAAAAGATATAAACGTGGACATAATCAGCATAGAACAAGAAATAAACAAAACATTAATCGTAAATAAAAAAATAATGATTATGTTATAAATTGTCATGTAACGACAGATTTAATAAAAAAACACTTCTATGGTAACTAGTATGGTTACTCTTATAACGTAATCACAAAGTACCCAAAAAACTTTTAAATGAGAATATGTCACATCATCTCACTCATTCATGATAAATATTATAACAAAACAAGAAACAAAAATAAAATAAAGCAATACAATAAAGCATCGATGGAATAAAACATCGGACAACTGAATTATCGACACACCGTGTTCGATATAATAAAAATCGAATCATCAACTTTCGAAATCAAGTAGGGAACCCGTTGGGAAAACTATTGTTTGAGTGTCGTCACTTCGTGCAGTAGACAAATGTTAGTACCTGTTTAATTTTAACAAAGGAAACTAACACTAATAAGAAAAGTGTTTTTATTAGTAAATATCTCATGAAAATTACGTTCTGGTTTTTTTGCGATGTTTTGCCATAGGTACAATGCCCAAATAATAAACCTATATTTACGTTTCATTCCGTCAACAAAAAAATTGTTAATTGTTGTTAAAACAAAAAAACCCCGACTAAGCTATTTCTGATTCTGTATCATTATCATCATCGTCATCATCATCATCATCATCGCCATCATCATCTTCATTATCATCATCATCGTCAATATCATCGCCATCATCATCGTCATCATCATCGCTATCATCATCATCATCGCTATCATCATCATCATCGCCATCATCATCGTCATTATCATCATCATCGTCAATATCATCGCCATCATCATCGTCATTATCATCGCCATCATCATCGTCATTATTATCATCATCGTCAATATCGGCGCCATCACCATCGTCATTATCATCATCATCGTCAATATCATCGCCATCATCATCGTCATTATCACCATCATCATCGTAAATATCATCGTCATCATCATCGCTATCATCATCGCCATCATCATCGCCATCATCATCGTCATCATCATCGCTATCATCATCAACATCATAGTCATTATCATCATCATCGTCAATATCGGCGCCATCATCATCGTCATTATCATCATCATCGCCATCACCATCGTCATTATCATCATCATCGTCAGTATCATCGCCATCATCATCGTCAATATCATTGCCATCATCATCGCCATCATTATCGTCATTATCATCAACATAGCCATCGTCATAGTCATTATCATCATCATCGTCAAAATCATCGCCATCATTATCGTCATTATCATCATCATCGTCAATATCATCGTCATCATCATCGCTATCATCATCATCATCACCATCATCATCGTCATAATCATCATCATCGTCAATATCATCGCCATCATCATCGCCATCATCATCGTCATTATCATCATCATCGTCAATATCATCGCCATCATCATCGTAATCATCATCGTCATCATCTTTACAGCCGAAAGACGTCCACTGCTGGACATAGGTCTTCGCTCCACCTAGAGGGAGACCTTTCAAAGCTGCGTCTTTCAGTACGCGGTCGCCACTCCAGAACTTTTCGGCCCCATCGACCCTGTTCTGCAAGCAATGTACCCTATCTACTGCCACTGCTACTGCTACTGCTTTTTTGTATGGCTTGATGAATGAATAAATTATTATTATTATTTATTATTACATAAGAGTTTCTGTAAAGTCTAAAGAACATCTAAGCAAAATAGATTAAAAAAAGTGCATTCAAATCATGATTAATTCTACAAGAAAATATAAATATGAGCATCTTTTATTATTCATTTTTTCCGAAAGACCTGCACTGCTGGATATAGGCCTCCCCCAAGCGTCGCCACTTTGATCGGTCCCGTGCGAATTGTAACCAGCAGATCCCCGAAACCTTCATCGGTCATCGGTCCACCTAGTGGGAGGTCTTCCAAGTTCCAACGCAACGCTTTCTTGACCATAAAAACATAATTTATCTAACCTAAACTATCAGGTACACGCACAGATTTACATAGTACAAAAATATGAGTTTTATTCACAACTATATTTGCAGGTATATCACGAAAAATATTAACGTTAGTGAATATTATGTAGGACTTTTTGGGCACAACTACTTTGTAAGCAATAAACTTGAATGAAATGCAGTAACAAAATTAAAAAAAAAAAAAACCGAACTGAAAAGCAAAAAAAAATATTTTTCTCAAAAAAAAACACTAAAATTTCAAAAATAACTTTCGTGTCGGAAGTCGGTGTCTTTGGTACCTCTTGTTTTTATCGTTTTTCAACACCGACTTCCGAAACGAAAGTTATTTTTGCACTTTTATTGTTTTGCTTTAGAAGTTGGTTTATTTTTTGTGAAAAGTTTTATTTCTTTTGTTTATGTACCTTCCCTCTCACTAAAAATTGCCAATGTTACCTAAAGGATTGACGAAATACCCCAAATAACCTAATTTATACTTTCGTGTTGTGTCGCTAAGGAGTTCGATTGTATGTTCCATATCTTGAAAACAGCTGAGCCGATTTTGATGAAACTTGCACTGTTCCCTAAGTTAAGAGATACTTAATCCAATTAAAATAGAATGATCACGATCCGATTAAAGTAATTTCGGAGAAATGCGTAGAAAAATAAAACATACTAACATACATGCACTTATGAAATTTGGCACACGTGTTTAGAAGCCCATACAGAGTAACATATGTGAATACTGTGCAATTCCAACAATATTACTTACATACGCGTCGAATCGATAACCTCCTTTTTTATTGAAGTAGGTAAAAAATAAAGGTTTAGACAAATCGATTGACGTACGTATCATCAAAATTGGCCTACGCGTTTAGTTTCTAGAACGCCACATAGGAACAAACACACATACATAGACTGATAAACACATAACCCTACTTCGGCGGTCGGGTAAAAATAGGCTATTGGAAGTACGAATGCCACGCAGACGATTTCGTGGACAAAAACCAGTATTAAAAAGGTAAATAACACCACGCAGTATAAGTATTATAAGACACAACTTTTATTCCACAAAAAAAATCATAAAATTATTATTTTGATTTACATAAAGCACATTATGGTACTCGCATCAAGAGAAGAAAGAAAAATATAGTTTATTTAATACATGGGAAATGTTTGGAACAACCATTTGTAAAAAAGCAGAGTCATGATGATTATATATATAACCAGATATAAGCAGAACGTTTCTAGCTTGCAGCAACGGCAGCCGCGGCGTCTCTCGTGGTACTGTGGCACTTGCCCTGGGATCCGCGTGCGACTGCTGTCCGCAACCACCGGCACCGGCCAGCGATTCTCGTCCGCCACCACACCGATCATGAACACCTCCAGCAACGACAGTGCGAACTTGCTGTGGCCCACGTCGTAGAAGCTCTGCGACGCGTCCTCGCCAATGAATTCCGACAGCACGGATGCGCCGCCCGGATGGCTGTCCAGGAACTGTGTGACGTCGTAAACTACATTGTTTATGATGATGATTGCTTTGTTGCACGCCTTTAATTCACTACGTTTATATTTAGGGATGATAGACATGATGCGCTCGGGTTGCCCTCTAGACGGCTGGCTGGGCACTGGTGGTCTCGCAGGCCAGTGTAGCCAGATTTGTCGAACCCCAAGTTGCCGATAATTTCGTCCCAAGTAGCCTAAATTCGCTCAATTATAATGTGAAGTATGCTAAAATCGCCGAATATTGCTGAGTTGATCACCTTTTTTATTTGAGTTTTTGAGCACCACAGTATCTGGTATAAATTTCAACTTGCTAGGTTCTCCCGTTCTTGAGAAATCGGTGGTGACAGACGGACGGGCGAGACAGACGGACAAGATGTATCCCTTATAAATCTTATAAGAATTCCTTTCTTTACCTTTTGAGGTCCGGAACCCTAAAAAGCAATAATTCGTAACTATTTTATTAATCTCTGCCTTGGAAATCAGCCCCACATTAAATTTTGATTAGTTTGTTTAGTTCCAGTTCATTTAGAAAAATGTAAGAATAGATTTAAAGAAAATAAAATGGTTTCATTAGTTACCCATTTATTTATTTTTTACCAATTTTTTTACATAATATCTGGCAATGTAAATAAATTACTTGAATTTAGGTGCCTACTTTTAACAATATTTTTGACCGAAACTTCCCTGTAAAGTTTTTTTCATGTTTTTCCATTTATAAAAACTCAAGACGACCGCTATTCATTAAAACCACGAAACAATCTTCAAAACGTGTCTCTAAGTATGTCTGTGCTTCAAAACTTGTCGTGACTGAAGTGTAATGAAAAATAGTGATGAACTGTTAAAAACATTTTGATTGCCATTTATTTTCATCATTCCTCAGATAATGTTGTATTAGACAGTCTCATTCCGAAATTTAAATATATGATATCAGAAAAAAATCGCCCAATTTTTTTCTGAGGTAGCCTATTTGGTGACCAGTCACCGATGGTAAAAATTGGTCGCCGCGGCACCCTCCCGAATAACCTAAATGGCGAAAAGTCGCCCAATCTGGCTACACTGTTGCAGGCTCGAGATACTGTGCGGCCACGCAGGCTCGGGGAGGCATCCTTCACTCACGCGTTGACCAAGTGTCACAGATGGGGAAGGATACTGGAACGCGCTGCGTTCACTACTTTGTTTTACATTCGATGTCACAACTGCGCCGCGAGACTTGTGTTTTTCACATGTTAATGTTTTGATGGGATCTCATTTATTTTTGTACGAAGTCCTCCTTGGTTTATTTTTGGGTACTAAACTAGCAAAATTAGCGGAACAAGAAAAATTTCGCAAAGCTTTTTTTTTATCACAGCTAAGTGGTTTTTCTTTCGTTTTATAATAAAACCAATTATTCCTAATCTATAAAACAACCTCCACCAATTCTTTACATCCATTCGCGAGCGGCTGGCTAGGACGTGGCTGGAGGTGGATCACTGTGTTGCCCAATTTCTCATAGGGCATGGTAACTTTAAAAGTATATTATTTTCCTCCAGTTGCCGCGCCTTTATGCCAGTGTTCTACATCTGACTGCGAATATGTACAATCTGCACATCATATCTTATGGGAGTATATTCTTTGGCAGAATGAACCCAATATTATGGTTGGATAATGTAGAGGCTGCATCTAGAGTTGTTTACTATACGGACCTTGTAGAAACCAGAACAAATAGCCGTGCGTTCAAGCGTTTTTGCTATACCTACCTATTATTGGAATCAAATACAGCTCACAATGTTTGGACCCATTATTAATAGTGATATTTTTTTTCTGTGGTGCTAGGCAACTGGGCTTATACCGGTTGTAAACGACCCTTTGTGCCTATTAGCCTTGTTTGTTCTGTCTCCTGCTTGATATGGAGGGATCCATTAAATCTGTGAGTTGGCGAAAAATTGCGACTAAACAGCGATAAAATTTGGGAGAAAACAGATCTTCGCTAGGTGGCCTAGCTTTTGAGATTCAAATTGGGCTAAGGTGGGAAGATGCTGCCCAGTTCGGCCACCTATAAACCCTTATAACTTTGAAACCATTTCAATTTGAACAAATTTGGCGAAAAATGTCGACTAATAAGCGACAATTCTTTTGTATTATCAAAATTAAAATCCCTGCTATTAGTTATGCTAGTGTCAGTCACACATACTAAAAAAATAAATATATACTATATATAATAATATATTTATAATTGTATTTTAAATGTTTTTTTAATTGTAATATTTGATTGTATTTTAATGGTATTTTAAATTGTATTTCTGTTAGTCCCAATATCTTTGTGATGGTAACATGCATTGGCGTTACAGCTGCTAAGGCGTTATTTGCACATTTTTTTATAAATAAACATAGGTATTTTATTCTGACGTGAAGATAAAAAAGTCACCGTTGTCTGCAATGATGAATGTTATGGTGCGGCAGTTAACTCACAATCTCATTTCTGATGCCACCAATTGCATCTGACTGCTGAAATTAAAGTAATGTTATCTTCTTTAAAACCTTATAGTTTGTTGCAATGAGGTTTATTATAATGTGTTTATTTACAGACTTTAAAAATATGGTTTTTAGTAGATTGGGTGTACGAATATTCGAGAAACTACTGCATGACACAAAAAAAAACTAATTTAAATAGAAAAACTACTGAAACAACAGATTATTTAACAAAAAGATCGACTAGACTCTGGCTACTTTAACACAGCAGACCTCTTGGTATCTCCAAAAAAAAATTATGTGGTACTCTTTTATATCAGTCAGATTGCTGACGCTGCACCTAATTTTTTTTTCTCAAATCCAATTTTAATACTACATTATGGTACAAGTGTGTAACGTTGGTGATTACCGCTGAGGCGCCATTGAGACCCGAGCCGTTAGGTGAGGGTCTTAAGAGAGCCGAGGACGGTAATCATCAATACACACGTGTATCATACGACGTTTTTCAACACACTTGTGAAGAAAATAATCCAAAAAAATCATTTCCAACAGTGTTGTGAAAATTTTTTCGCAATGGCGGGCAAAATTAATCAGTTTTCCTATGCGCGCGCATCTAACAATGGCGACCGCCCATAGACTAAAAAGAATGAATTTTTTTTTTTTGGGCTTTTCGCGGATAGCGTTTTAGCCACGTACAAAATGGGAAATTTCAAGTTTTCTTTATAAAACAAAACATATATTTGAGTGAAAGTTTTATTTATTAAACACGTACAAGTTGAAATTATCTATTTAAATACGAAGTTCCATGAAATGTGTTGCAATTGTACTATTGAGCACGATCTTTTTTGTATCAAAACTTTTTTAAGAACAAAGCAACTCAACCAATATTATAAAAAAAAAACTCTTTATCTCACTTGTGAATAATAGTAATGAAAAAGTCACAGTTTGATAACAGGTGTCTTTATGTGCCTAATTGCGGTGAAATTAGAGCCACTTTATGAGCAAGTGTGTTGAAAAAATGGTTTATTACCTCATATCTTGCATACCGCTTGATGGAGTTTTACAATTCATATATCGTTAGATAGGGCTTGGCCGCCCAAGTGTTTTTAGATAAGTAACGTTAAAAAAAAACAAAAATGTGGGCTTTTGTGCGCCATATTGGGTGCGACTCAACATCGAGTGGGTTATCAAAATGAAGGATTTTAGAGGTGATTACAAAAATTTATACCACTTATATGTTAAAATGTGATTCGATAAAAAATATAACTAAAAAGTTGTAAATTAAAAAAAGTAAATTTTAAAATCAAAAATCCGACTGCTTAATAAGCCTAACAAGATGTAAACAAGTAAAAAATCATGCTGTGCAGTCGGAGGATAATATTCGCTAGCTGGCTAACCACCTGATTCTCCGACTGCACAGCATGATTTTTTACTTGTTTATATCTTTTTAGTTCGCTTATTATTTAAATAATAGCCAAAGTCTACGCTCAGCATTATGAACGTGGCGCTTCTTGCCAAGTGACCACTAATTCTGTTGTACGTAATAACTACTACCTTCTTAACTTTGTGAAGATAAATATATTAGTAGGTTATGTAGGTACTTATTTATTTTATTTATAAAAAGGTATTTTTACGTACCGTACCGCGTCATTGTAAATATATATTACAATGTAATGAATTAGGTAGAATGTATGTTTTTACTCGACTGCCCAAGGAGGGTTATATTTGTTTGGAAATCCTCATGGATACCCTCTGTCTGGGGAGAATGTCCAAGTCTTGGCGACTAAAACCTCACAGTTCCTACTGCTATGCCGCTACCATGTGTCGGGGGCCCGGAACGCAATTATTTTCACCCCCGTGATGGTATTTCTAATAAAGAAAAAGATAAGATTTGTAGTCCTGTTTAAACGTACGGTACGTGTTAACATGTCAAAGTTATTGAGCAATAATTATGATCTATCAAATCAATCTAACTAGCCTTTTCCCAACTATGTTGGGGTCGGCTTCCAGTCTAACCGGATTCAGCTGAGTACCAGTATTTTACATGGAGCGACTGCCTATCTGACCTCCACAACCCAGTAACTGGGTAACGATACCCCTTGGCTAGACTGGTGTCAGATCTCAAGCTTCTGACTACTCGTAACGACTGTCAAAGATCTTCAAATGACAGCGGGGACCAACGGCTTAAAGTGCTTTCCGAGGCACGGAGGAAACTCGGTATGCTTGAAATGGTCACCCATCCACGAACTGACCTCGTCAAGCGTTGCTTAACCTTGATGATCGACCCGAGCGGCTGTTATTATTTAGCCACGATCTCCTCCTTTTAATTACCTATGATCTATTAAATCGTGTATACAAAATCTATCTGCGTATTATTTATTATTGAAGCACACCTTAACTTACCCTATAAACTTGTAAGTCTGTGGTAGGTACCCACACAATTAAAAAATAACACAACACCATGAGATTATAAGTATTATAAAAACAATTTATTACATAAAATTATTAAGATATCGTTAGTTACAATGATGCATTATACAGCACTCAAACGAAGAAACAGCAGATTCACATTGTATACATTATTAATATGATTTAAAAAACAATTTTTTGATCACCAGCTGGTAGACGCACACGCAGACGACGACCAGAAACGTCAAGAGCACACAAAATACACACATCAGCCTCGAAGCCGCGCCCAGCACCTCGGGTTCCAGAAATGGGGAGCCAACCAGACTCGGCGAGCCTCCCAGGACCGGTTCGCCGCCCGGGCCAATCTCCGGCCAGCGCTCATGGTCGACCACCTGGCCCACCACCAACACCTCGCGCACCACCAGCGCGCGGGCGCTATGATTCTGCTGGTAGAAGTAACGCGTGGCATCCTGGCCAGCGAGCGCTACCAACATTATAAAGCCGCCCGGATGGTAGTCCATGAACACAGATATGTCATATAGAACATTGTTGATAATTATGGCGGCTTTATCAAAGTTGCTGCATTCCCGGTATATTTCTGCGCGTGTGTAGTACGGTACGTTTGGGAGGGACATGTTGTGCGCGCGCTGCTCTCTCGCCGGCTGGTTGGGTACTGCTGAGCTCGGGGACTCGGGGTGCCGTGCGGCTGCGCAGGCTTGGGGAGACGTGCTTACTCGCGAGCTGACCGGCGGGCTTATTACGTAAGGAACAGCAATAATTGTACAATTATTGCGCGATCAATTTAGTGACCTGGCTACTGAGGCCTTTAAGTCAAGTCTTTTTTTTGACAGTCACTTTTAACAGAAGCTATTTTATCTGTCTGATGATTTATAAAATGTATCATTTGATGCATTAACCAGCTTATGAAAGAGCAACACTTCGTGGAGGCTGTTTTTTTACAATAGTTAATTTGATTACTATTTAGCTCCAATATTCCGGTAAATTAATATTCGCAGATGTAAAGTAAATATGGCAGTGAAAATTGGTTATTTTCTTTTTATTTATATAATATAATAATTAATTTGAAAAACTGGATGACTAAAATGTCAATGTTTATCGAATTGTTGATTGTTATAAGAAATCGAATCGATAATGCATTAGGACATCACTTAATAGACTACATTATCTCGTGTTTGAGCTATGAAACGTTAAATAGATTTTTCTAATTTAATTTAGACATTGGCAGAATAGTCGACAACGGTGCTTGCCATGTAAAAAAAGAATATAATAGAAGATACTTATTGCGGACTTATCACAATCTTATGTGTTTGTAAGTATTTAGTAGGTAAACATATAAGCTTTGCTGAGGTAGCGAACACTACAGTATATAAAAATCCTCCACTTTACCGTGATCACATCTGTTTCAATTATTCAACAAATAGTCCAGTTGCGTAGATATTAGAGACACAAAACAACACCAATTTGTCATTACAATATTCACTAGGAATTTGTTATTTCAATATTTACTTTTATATTATTATTATAATTTGCGGATAATTAAAGTAGCCACAAAATAACACACGAAAAAAGCCGCCAAATACTCAAAAACTTCTGTACCTACTCAGCCATCAGCGAGCGATTGGCAATCGACCAACAACAAGGGAAAAAGTTATCGCAATTTGACAGCCACATTTGCTCGCCGATCGCTGTCGCTCTGCTGTCAAAAACCATACGTAATACGAAATGATCGCGATCACCTTGCGATAATAGCACATTTCAGTTAGCAGAATTTTATTGTTAGCAGTGCTGTCGTAAAATTATTATGGTGTGGCTATAGCTCATATATAATGCGGATTCGTGATTGAAGAGCAATTAATTCGCAAAAATAAGTCTTTCAATTTTTTGACGTAAAGCGATAATCGCGCGATGATTGTACAATCTCTGCGCAAATATTGCTAATTGCTGTTCCATACGTAATAAGCCTGCCGGACTCACGGATGGTGCAAGAGATTGGGACGCACTGCGACTGACCTGTCCGTCGCATGCCGCCTCTCTAATATTTATTAGCTGTCCCACGCGGCTTCACTCACGTCAACTGGCTACCTACCTACCCTACATACATGAATGTTGCGTAACTTGCAGCGCACGCAACGGAAGTTCTCAAAAAGGAATAATTTTGCCCGCTTTTGCAACATTTTTCATTAATGCTCCGCTCCTATTGGTAGTTGCGTAATGTTATATAGCCTATAACCTTTCTCAATAAATGGACTATCCAACACAAAAAGAATTTTTAAATTACGACTAGTAGTTCTTGAGATTAGCGCATTCAAACAAACTCTTCAGCTTTATAATATTAGTATAGATGTTACTGTTTGATCTGAGTATACATGTATTAACTATTGCACGCCATATCACTAAGGCTTAGCATGCACTGCGGTTTTTATAGGCGCGACTTTTTTTCCGCCCATTCTGCGACATAAGGAATTGTATGAAGCTGCACGCATTGCGGTTTCTTTTTTTCTTTCTTCTTTCTCTCACCGCGGCGCGTATTAAATTCACGCGAATATTTTGAACTCTATGAACAGGTAGAAAGAGACAAAAATCGCTCGGCTTTTTATCCGCAATGCGTGTTAGTTAAGCCTAAGGGCCGATTTCACCAATGAAACTAATCGCGATTAGTTCAATTAAACTCAGTTTATGCAAATACAACGTTCTGATTGGTAGTTTCCCAGCGGTCTCAACCAATTAGAATGCTGTATTTGCTTAAACTGCATTTAGTTGAACTAATCGCGATTAGAATCATTGGTGAAATCGGCACTAAGACTCAGTCTTTTGAATTAATAGTTAAATTTTATTTTTATTCTTTTTTTACCCATGACGCGTCTTTTGCACGCCGT
Source organism: Orthosia cruda (assembly GCA_964057195.1). NCBI lineage: Eukaryota > Metazoa > Arthropoda > Insecta > Lepidoptera > Noctuidae > Orthosia > Orthosia cruda. Next base: position 31,300,858 of record OZ059839.1, read on the forward strand.
GTGTGCGTAAGCTATTGTTTATCTATTGTGTCTGCTGATGAACAAGCTTTTTGTGCATTGTCATCCAAACCAAAAGGTTGGTTGAGCTAGAATCTCATCGAATCTCACAGGGTAGTGGGGGGTCTCGGCAAATATCACGTAATTTTTAGAGTTCCGTTCCTTATAAGGAAAAAAAGGAGCCCTTATAGAATCAATTCATTGTCTATCTGTCTGTCCGTGTGTCAAAACCTTTTCCTCTGTTTTGCCTGGAGGTAGCAAGTTGAAATTAATGCTAAATACCAATGTTAGACCAATGTTAAATACCCGATGGTATTTGGTGGAATTTGATCTGAAGGTACACTAGCGAGAGATGTAAATAATAAAACCACTGTGTACTGATCTGAGGTGATAGATCATTTATTAAATAAAAAACATTTGCATATACCCTAATCACGGTAACCAAACCATAGCGACTTCTAACTCGACGCCAACGCCATATATCGAGCACGCCGGAAGGTTTACAAAGAGTATGGTCGTAAACATATCGCCCACCAAGGACGTTACTGGTATAAGTACTCAAATCTGCATTCTCTTGGAGCTTTGCAAAAATCAACCGTTTAAATCATCGCAATCAATAGGGGTTCCCTACTTGAAATCGAATGACATTAGATCGAATAACACTTGCTCGAAAACGTGAACTCGATAGTTTTAGAAATCGATAAGTTATGAGCGCGACAGTTCACTACATCGATGCATCAAAATCTCGAATAACTAGAAGCTCGAATCATCGCGCGCGAAGGCCCATTATCTTGAAACGTCATTTCTCGACCGACCATCTAATCGATTTACAGAATAGTTTTTATCTGACTTCCCAAAAAGGAAGAGGTTCTATGTTCGACCGAATGTAATTTTTTGGTTGTGATGACAATTATTCACACTAGCTATGTCGTCCCTATCCTTCACTTTGTACATGTAGTCAGCTTCCCAATTTGTCTCAAGCCGTATTACGTCTCTTTCCCAACTCGTCCGACGCTTATGTACACTTAAGCACAAAATATCTAAACATTTTCATCACAGCAAAATTTTATTCAAAATACTAATATTACTTTTTAGTAAGTAGGTACGTAATCTTATTTTAATATTTAGGAAAGAATAAATGGTATGTTGAATTCGAAAAAAAAACTGTAAATTCGTTTTAATAAAAAAAAAATAAGGAAGAAATAAAAAAGAAAGAATAAAATGACATCGTCGAAAAACAAAATATGAAATTTAATGACAAAATCCAGCTTTTTTTATCGATAATAAGGCCAACATGCATCCAACCTGTTCTTTTTCTCATTTTGTACCTTACAGTACATTGAACAAAGCGTCGGACGAGTTGGGAAAGAGACGAAATACGGCTTGAGACAAATTGGGAAACTGACTGCCAAAGTGACGTATTAGTGAAAGTGACCTATTAAGGATAGGGATGACATAGCTAGTGAGACTAGTTGTCATCACAACATCACAACCAATTTTTGGTTTATGTAAGATCACAACGTCATTCGATTTCAAGTAGAGACTTTATAGGGTTTATTAGAATCCTCATCATATATTCATCATATCTATGGTACACAAAACAAAATTATACTAACAAATACAGTAGCACAACTTAAGTACAAAGGCGAGCTTAACCCACAATTGGGCTCTCTTACAGCAAACCTCAGTGTTATAGCGAGATTTACACAATTAGGACATTGAACAAAAGCGCACAACAAAACAAAAAGAAACTTAAAAACAAATAATAAAAAATATAAAAAGTGATAAATAATATCCTTTTTAACAAAAAAATAAACCACTTGCACAGAAAAAAAACACTGCAAAACGAAAAATTACTTTCTTTTCCTAAGTCGGTGTCGAAAACGAAAAATAATAGGTACAAAACACATCTATTAGATGGTCGGTGTTTTGTGTTATAACAAAAAAATAAACCACTTGCACAGAAAAAAAAAACACTGCTAAGCGAAAAATTACTTTCTTTTCCTAAGTGGGTGTCGAAAACGAAAAATAATAGGTACCAAACACATCGATTAGATGGTCGATGTTTTGTGTTTCAAGATAATGGGCCTTCGCGCGCCGATAATTCGAGCTTCTAGTTATTCGAGATTTTGATGCATCGAGGTAGTGATCTGTCGCGCTCATAACTTATCGATTTCAGGAACTATCGAGTAAACGTTTTCGAGCAAGTGTTATTCGATCTAACGTCATTCGATTTCAAGTAGGGAACCCGATCAAATGATATAGCCTTTTTAACCGACTTCGCAAAAAGGAGGAGGTTTTCAATTCGGCTGTATTTTTTTTTATGAGTTTTACCTCAGAACTTTTTATTGGGTAGACCGATTTTGATGAATCTTTTTTCATTTGAAAGCTGGTGCTTGTGGTCCCATTTAAATTTGATCAAGACATGATGAAGAACTTCGGAGATATACATCAGAACTCTTCAATAAATGACGGCAAATCACTCGGGATAGCTACAATCGGGTGTCTGTTTATTGTTTACATCATTTCATAACATAACATCAGACTATCACGCTCTAAATGGGTACGCAGGTTGAACAGTTCACCCTGGTATACTCTAATTACACTGTTTTTGTCTAAGTTGCATGTTTCTGGGTTAATCTATTCTGGCTTCACTTTGGAGAATTGGTCCATTATGAACCACAACTAAAAAGTGAAAAATAAAAAAACTTTTTAACAAAAAATACAGCCGACTTCCAAATAAAAACACTACACAGTGAAAAATAACTTTAATTTCGGAAGTCGCTGTCAAAAAACGAAGATCCCAAAACAGGAACACCGACTACCGAAATTAAAGTTATTTTTCACTGTGTAGTGTTTTTATTTGGAAGTCGGTTGTATTTTTTGTTAAAAAGTTTTTATGTCGCATATTTGAGGAATCGTAAGGGAATCAAAAACCTAAACGGTGTTTCCCGATGACCTCAAATCATATTGGACATGTTCAAAAATTGTATGGGCTAGTACCCGAGAATGTACAGATATAAAATCTATGTTATTTAATAGTATTTATCTATACTTCTATACTAATATTGTAAAGAGGATAGATTTGTATTTTTGTATGTAACGAATAAACTTAAAAACTACTGGACCGATTTAAAAAGTTCTTTCACCGTTGGGAAGCTACACTGTCCCCGGGTGACATAGGCTACTTTTTATCCCTGTATTCCTACGGGAACGGGAACTACGCGGGTGAAACCGCGAGGCGTCCGCTGATTAAGCAAATTATGTTTTTTTTTTTAATAAATCCATCGCTTTGAAGCACAATATAAGTTTTTAATCTGTCATTGTCACTAACACTAAATTTTTTAAATGATAAGTGATTTTATTTCTGTAAGTTGGTTTGTACAAACACTTTTACATGCCGATCAGATTTTTTTAAACTAGATGAGGTCGGCGTTTCCGATCTGACTACTCTGAGAAGAAAGGCCGAAACAAACTCAGAGGTCACAGACTCTTTTAAAGTTCAGACAAAATCTTGGTTAGATCATGTGAAGATCATGTAGACTGATGTCTGAAATGGTCTTTTGAGGAAAGAACCAGCCAGATTGAGTGGACCTGTCCAGTCAGTGGACGCATTTGTCAATAACCGAGCAGATCAATTCAGAATTTAAGGAGCTCAACGATTCGACGAACAATACCAAAGAAAGGCTATTCGGGTAGGCCGCATAAACTACTCAAACTGCCAGGCCATGATTAAAAACTAAGATACATTGAAAATAAAAACAAAAAAAAGAATGATCCACATAGTCTTCACATTCACAATAATTAAAATAAAATAATATAATACTTTAAAAAGTAATTATTCTCGTCATAGCAAGAAAACAAAAAAAAAAAATATAAAAAATAACAAAATTCACGGTGCAAAATATAAAAAAAAAAACAAAATTAATCGGAGCAGCTCAATCCCAAGCCTTTTTGTCCTTAACATATTCTTTTATGGTATAAAACCCTTTCTGGCACAACTTACGTTTAATGAATGATTTGAATTTATTAAGACTTAGATCTTGTACGTGGCTTGTAAGCTTATTTTAAATTCAGTTCAGGATATTTACCATGTTGTGTTTCCCGCGTCTAATGTTAATGTTAGTGCTATAAAGCACTTTTACAAATCTCACAATATTTCACTAAGGAGGAGGAGGGGGTGTTGAAAAATCTTCAAAATCGCCTCACGTAATGAATGGATTACACACTTAATTTCCTCCCATCCATATCACATCACACTAATAATATTCTAAAGGCGAAAGTTCGTGAGTGTGTGTTTGTATGTTTGTTACTTATTCACGCTCAAACGGCGGGGCGGATCTGGATGAAATTTGGCACAGAGATAGATTATAGTTTGGAATAGCAGGATACTACTACGATAATTTTCGCTGCTGGCAGAAGCTAGTTTGTATCATAAATACTAAACTGCTGTTAACATAAAAAAACCTAATTACTTATTCTTTACTTATTGGCGCTTGATACTATAACCTACCCTAATAACTTGTATAGTTCTCGCCAAACTTATTGGCCGCCCTGAAGTTGGCTACAATGGCTGCGCAGTAGGAAATCTCATAGGAAAACAGCACCGTTTCGTGCCTCGCGCATCCGGTAAACCAGCTTCAGGGCGGCCATTAAGTTTGGCGAGGGCTATATCTATTATACTTCATAAAACTATCATAAAAAATAATAATTCAAAAAATGAGAAAACCCGACTGCTTAAAAAGCGAACTAAAAATTTATTTTTTATTTTTTGTGATGAGTTTGCTCTTGACTCTAGTCTAAGTCATAGGTGACAGAGACAGAGTCGACGATGGAGTAAGCTTACCCAGAAGAAGCCTGTTCACTCTAACTTTGAAGAGATTCGGGTGGAATGCGTTCGGAAACACAGACGCAGGTAGTGAGTTCCATTCATTCGCTGTGCGCATTATGAAGGATGTAGGAAGCGCTTGGCGCGAATTGGTGGAATGGCAACAAGGTAAGGATGCTAACTTGCAGTGCGTCTAGATGTCCGATGGTAGAAGGGGGATGGTGGGATGAGGTCGTGGAGTTCTTCTACAGTCTGTATTTCGGTGAGAGTTCACCGAAATACAGTCTGTAGAAGACCGACAAGCAGGCAACCTTGCGGCGATCCACCAGTTCAATGTCGCCAATGAGCCTCTTGGCTCTGCGTTCCACTGAGTCAAGCGCGGCAAGCTGATACTTAGCTGAGCCATCCCAAAGGTGGCTGCAATACTCCATGCAGGATCGGACTTGCGCTTTGTACAGGGTTAAAAGCTGTCCAGGCGTATAGTATCGCTTCACCTTATTTAGGATGCCCAGTTACAAGAAAAAAATATGCTGTGCAGTCGGAGGATACCTACATATTCGCGAGCTGGCTGACCAAATCCAGATGTATCCTCCGACTGCACAGCATAATTTTTTTCTTGTTTAGGTCTTTTTAGTTCGCTTTTAAGCTTTTAAGCAGTCGGGTTTTTCATTTTTTTTTATAATTTTTTTATTTAACACTTTTTAGTTAACATATTATTCGAATTAGGTACATTAAAACATATACGTGTTATATATTTTTAAAAATGGCGCCCATATGCCGCCATTTTTATATTTTCCAATTTTAATGTAGTCAGTGACACTTGCAAGATTAAGACGAATCGATTGACGTACGAATCATCAAAATCGGCTAACGCGTTTGGTCTCTGGAACGCCACATAGGAACAAACATACATACATTCTAACCGCGACACCCATGTGCAGGTTGTGTGGGGAACATACGGAACGCATGGAGCACCTTCTTTGCACATGCGATGCACTGGCTGGTAAGCGAATGAGTCTCTTAGGGGCTGGATATCCAAGACCAGAAGACTATAGACTCATATCTCCCAGTCTCGTTGTAAAATTCATGAAAAGAGTTTTCAACGAGATTGGGGAGGAGTAAGGTATCTAGGGGACCACAACAGATCCCAATGGGTCGAAGGTCCGAATTGTTTCTCGGCCCCTCCACAAGATAAGATAAGATAACATACATACATAGACTGATAAAAACATTACCTTCCTTCGCAGTCGGGTAAAAATAGCTAGATCTCTGCGACATTTATGTCAAACTGACGTATACGTTATTGTTAGCCAGTCAAGCGCTATTGTTACTGTATTGATACTGACAGCTGTCACAGAGATCAAGCTATCTTTTATTGTTCTAGTACGTCTGTGGTAGGTACTCTCACCACCTATTAAAAAAAAAACAACACTATGAGGGTATAAGTAAAAAAAAACAATTTATTCCATAAAATTATTAAGTCAAGTCAATCACAATGATGCCATTATACAGAATTATCAAACAAACACAGCAGCTTCACACTAAAAAAAATTATTTTGATATTTAAGATATCTGAAGAGTTTCATATTTCTGAAGATATTTTCGTAGATCGCTGCCAGGAAGATTAACGACGCCAAGAACAAGATGCCTACAATTATCACCCTGCAAATATAGTGCAGCAGACCGGGCCCCGGCCGCGGAGGGAACACGTAGTCCTCGGCCCCCACTCCTTCCGTCCAGTGCACGAACATAGGCGTATCGTAATCTTCGTCCACCACCTCGCCCACTACGAACTGTCGCCTCAACACCACCGCCTCTCCGCTGTGCACCACCTCGTGAAAGATCACTGACGCATCCCGACCGGCCATTTCCAACAACGGGGCCGCGCCACCCGGGTGTTGATCTAGGAACGCAGTGATGTCGTAAACTATGTTGTTTATGATAATGGCAGCATTCTCGCGGCTGTTGCGCGCCCTTATTTCTTGGCGTGTGAATCTTCGCCTTTCGGTGGCCATGTTGCGTGCGCGCTGCTCTTTCGGCGGCTGGGTACTGGTGAGCTCGGGGGCTCGGGATGCCGTGCGGCCGCGCAGGCTCGTGGTGCCGTACGGCCGCGCAGGCTCGTGGTGCCGTACGGCCGCGCAGGCTCGTAGTGCCGTACGGCCGGCTCGCTCGCTTATATATATATAAAAGGCAATGTCCCGACTGATATATCAACGCCTAGCCTAAACTACTAATGATAGAAGTTTGTTGTTTTTTGTGGATATTGATTTTATACTGTAGGCGTCATTTAAAAAAGGATTTTTGGAAATTCATCCTCTAAAGGGGTGAAATAGGGGATGAAATTTTGTATGAAACTCTGTCATTTTTAATATGAAATGAATGAAATATGGTATTTAGCTTCTAAATATAAAATATGTCTTTAAGCTATTTTTGAATTTCATCCCTTAAAAGGGTAAAAAGGGGTGTTCAAGTTTGTATGAAAACTAAATTGTTTATTTTGTACGGCAGCGCAGGCTCGGGTTACCATTTCGTAAATTTAAGAGACGGACTTAAAAAAATGACCGGACATTTACGTGCACGTCTTTTTACATCGTCTCACATATACTATGTAATTTTCAACGAGAATTATGTTTGTAATTATTGATGGAAAAGAGTGACCGTGGAGTTTCTTCACGTTCTTCACCATATATTTCTACTGACGCTTGTGCAACTAGATTCGGTTGTGATGACAACACGTCACACTAGATATGTCGTCCCTCATCTTTTGTTTGCAAATTAAAAGTACATTTTAAATGGTTTAATTGAAATATATATCCGTACTTGAATATTAGTAACAAAAAAAATGTTTAAGGGCTAATACCCAACTAAAAAAACCGTGATCTGAAAAGTATATAATCAAGGAAATATTCTTAGAGGACAGTGTGCAGTGGACGAATCATTGACATATATGTCGGGTTTAGTCAATAGTACGGACGTCAAACAAATCGCAAGCACGCCATCTGGCGGCAAAGCAAGAACAACTACGCATTGGCGCGCTTTTACTAAGCGCTTGCGCGGTGGGGACAGTGGAATAGAGCAGTCAAGTACTGACAGCCTTAGAGCTAAGACGTGGTAGAATCAGTGTCGATCCGTAATATTAGTAAGCAGGTTTGTAACTGCGACTATTTAAAATAAACCCAGTGTATCGAATAATTTCTGTGATTTCATTTGCACGATTGTACCCAACGACCTGCCCACACAATGTCTTAACCTAAGGGAATACATCCTGAATTCCCGATGGTTTGCATCTATCGGCCAGCCTTGATGCGACATATATATTACTTTCCTTTCGAAATCATTGGGACGAATGAAATAACTCCGCCCAAGTACAAGTCGGACTCGCGCGGAAAAATGGGAAAAATATCACGTTTGTTTTATAAAATAAAATAAATATCTAAGTGACCCACTTAGATATTTATTTTATTCTGTTTTTAGTTTTTATAGCGGTTCATGAGACACAGTCTGGTGACAGACAGACAGAAAAACCGGGTATATTAGAAGACCGGACAAAGTCTGGACAGGAGGCCAAACATCCGGACAGACCCGAACGATGGTAAACCTGCTGATTCTAGCAGAGCTTGATTTAGATATATGCATCCAGATTTTGCCGATATTAAGGTGAACGCGCACCTAGACGCACCGCAGGAGCCGCAGGCACCGCAGTCATCGCATTTTATAAATCTTTATATGAAATTGAAATCGTAGACAATGTCGCGCCACTATCCCACATCACTATCACTATGAATGAATAAATAAATAAAAAATCCGCGCCGCACGATGGCACGTCCCACATTTCAGTAAAATGGTGTAGGGATACGGATTCCACCAGCACGTGCGGATGACGTCCTAAAATTCGGCGCGTTCGATCCTTGCGGCGAGTGCGGTGCGGGCAGCGCGGAGACGTCATCCATATCCGCATAGAAAATATTGATATACAGAAACGGATATAATAGTCACAGCGGATCTTAGTGCCTCTGAAGTTGGCTCTGCCAACCATTGCGCAAGAAACAGTTTGTCATTGAGTATACTGCGTACAGTAAGCGAGATAGGACGATGGGACAAACGTAAGCGAGTGAAAGAGAGTTATACAATGCTATCTTCACCTTCAAAATTGACACAAAAATAGCTACTGCACAGGGTCTTGAAGCCAATGCAGAGACGCAAAGATCCGTTGTGAGTATTATACGATGCGTGCGGCGCGTACGATGCGAATTGCGCGAGACCATGAAAAAAGGCGATGACTGCGGCGCGTGCGGCTCCAGCGGTGCGTCTAGGTCGGTGTTCACCCTCAGTGAGGACACTCCTTATACTCGTAGGAGCGTCCTCACTGAGAGCATTCACGTGTAATGAGCATTCAACGTCAAATATTCGAGTGGTGTGGACGTTGAGCCGAGCGTTACAAAGCTTACACACAAGCGCGAACTTCGGCCGGTGTGGACGTCACAACGATATTCGCGGAAACGGCTCGCATACGAATGTTCACGCAAATAAAACGCTCGAAAGCGAGTACTCAGATAATGAAATCAATGAGTATGTATGTAGGAATATTACTGGCCACTTGTCAAGTAAGGAACAGTTCCTTGATCTTAAGTGTTTGTGACCTTGGTCAATCGTATTATCGAATGAATGACATTTAACGAGATCGTATTCGAATACTCCAAGTTCGCAAGGGAATGTTCAACTCGAATGTTCATAATTTTGCTCGAAAGTGAATGCTGGGCTAACTGGGAAGCATTTGTTGCTCGCCTACGATTGCTTGTTTACCACTGCTCACGAAAGAATGCTCCCAGTGAGGACGCTATCTTTTATACGGATCTCATCCATCATTTTCAGTTCCTCTGTGACACACATTCTCGGTCCTTGAGATCATCGGAAAACCTGAAATTAAGCATTCGTATGCATTCCACATCCTTCTTCGACAAATCTTTCGCGGTTCAAGCAGCTCGTTTGTGGAATGCATTACTTATTGAGGTAAGGCGTGCGCAAACATTGCCGACATTTAAGAAAATGGTGAAGGATCATTTCCTTTCTCTGTAACTATTCTTCTCCTTTCTCTGTTCTGTATTTGATATTTATTAGTATGTTATTTTATTTGTATGTATGTATTTTATGTAATGTCTAAGTTATATTATTTCATGATAGTTTTTGTACACTGACAACCCTATGTCTACCTCCTCTCGTTCAGTCCATCCAAAGGTTGTCTGTAAGAGATTGCCCTGTGCGATAAGACCGCCCATTGTACACTTATCTTTATAAATGTTTTGTTCTGTAATTATTTAAGTGGTGTACAATAAAGTATATAATAAATAATAAATAAACGGATTAGATCCAAGTAAAAATGAATTCGAGACAGCTATTTTATCAATTTTATACGTCTTCCAATTTTACCAATGTTATTGATTTAATACTTTTATCATTGTTACTTTTTATTATTGATTGATTATATTTTAATTTATCAATTTTAAACAGTTTTTATCGATTTTATACATTGATTGATTTTATCATCACTTTTGCTTTTTTTATTGTCTTTTAATTTATTTTAGTCCAGTGACCTGCCCCCGCTTTAATAGTGATACAATATTTATTTTATTTGTTCTCTCACATAGAACTTTTATTTTTGTTATGTTATAATTAAGTTTTTAAGCCGGTTACATGGTCACAATCATTAAAATTAATATTTGTTTCAGGATATTTATCATGTATAAAAAAATAAATGTTTAAAATATACAAAATAAATATCCCGAAACAAATATTAATTCTAGTGTTATAATTATATTATTAAGAGTCGCAAATTTTTATTTTAAGTAGTTTTTACTAAAAAAACAGTATATTGTAACAGTGCTAACACAGGTCCGGATTTGGTCCGGCCGGACTAACTCCGCCCACAAATCCTTTCTCGCTTACACACGCTTTTGTGGAGCGAGACGGACTCAATTAATAATAATAATGTCCGGCGGACCACTCTACACACGCTCGGATATGGTCCGGGCCGGACTAACTACGCCCACAAATCCGTGGTCCGGCCGGACCAAATCCGAACGTGTGTAAGCACTATAAACGTTTGTTGGTGTTTTCGAGCATACGGCAGTCGTGGGCTGCAGCTGAAAATCAGCGCCAAATGGTATACCCTGTATTACCATTTGGCATTATGCTGAGCTGAGGCCCTTTTGGCATTAATAGTTTTAATTATTTATTTTGTTTAATTTTAAGGTGGTTTTGTTTTTAATGCCAATAAACTCATTTTTCTTTCTTTCTTTCTATTTAAAAATAGATGCATAAAAAAGATATCTGCGCTGTTGCTAGAAGAGCTAATTAAAATTTTAGACGGACAACATTTTAAATAAGAAACGACCATGGTTGAGAAAATTGATATAGAGGGTTGCAAGTTAAATAAGAAAGAAAGAAAACTAGTTTATTTTAGTGGTTATTTTTATAACAGGCATTTCTATTCTTCCATAAGCATTTTTGTTCTCCACGTTGGCGCTGGACTGGCACGAAATTTTTTTACAAGAGTATGGCACTTCTGCCTAAACATCCACTACTTCTGTTCGCACCCGAATAAAAATGACCCAGTTAAAAGTAACCAGTAATTTCTGATATTGCTATAAACAAACCTTAAAAACTCAACTCTGAAATCCTGTGGTTAAAACGAGCCCAAATTGTGAATAAGAAACGGACAGCCTATACATCGATTACTTAAGTAAAAAAAACGGCCAAGTGCGAGTCGGACTCGCGAACGAAGGGTTCCGTACCGTTATCGCAAAACCGAAAAAAAATTGGCATAAAAATCACGTTTGTTGTATGGGGGCCACACTTAAATATTTATTATATTCTGGTTTTAATATTTGTTGTTATAGCGGCAACTGAAATACATCATCTGTGAAAATTTCAACTGTCTAGCTATCACGGTTCATGAGATACAGCCTGGTGATAGACAGACAGACAGACGGATCGTGGAGTCTGAGTAATAGGGTCCTATTTTTACCCTTTGGGTACGAAACACTAAAAATCAGTAATTTTGCTATAAACCAACCTTCAAAACCTAACTTAAAAAACCTGTAGTTAAAACGAGCCCAAATTATGAATAAGAAACGGACAGCGATCACTTTAGTGTGCTTTAGTAAAAAAAATACAAACACGATAAATTTTTGAAGACCGTTTCTCATTACCCACAAATATTAATTTAGGGTTAGGTCACTTTCATTATGAGGGTGCTTGTTGTACTTCTACTTCTCAATCTATTATATATTAGTCTATACTTCTACTACCTGACTACGAGTATAACAATTAACGACTACCTTACTACGAGTAAAACTATTAATGACTACCCTACTACGAGTAAAACAATTAACGACTACCTTCTTAACTGTATGTAATTAATTTTGTTTTGCAAAGTTTTTGTGACATACCGTACTGCTTCATTGTACTATATTCTTATTCATCCTAGTCAATTAGGTACGATGTGTTTTTTGTGTGAAAGTCCTTATGGAATCATACTGACTAAAAGCTCATAGTTCCTATCGTTACCATGACGGGGCTCCGGGATGCAAATAAATTCACTCGCACTCCCGTGGTGTTATATCACAAAACAGGAAAAATATATACAGACTTCTAAAGCAAAACACTGCAAATCGAAAAATAACTTTTTTTTTCCGAAGTCAGTGTCTACAAAAACGAAAAACAGTAGGTACCAAAGGCCCAGGGATGTGCCCTAACAGGCGTTGCACAAAGGGGGTTCCGGTTTGGTCTTTTAAGAGGTGACGGGGCCCCTTCCAGGTGCTGATGGTGATCACCGGGGTGGTTTTATTGAGGTAAAAATCCCACACTCCCTGATCTTTTCCCCAAAAGTCCAGGCGCCTTTTGAAGTTTTCCCCCAGTAAACAAAAAAAAAAAAAAAAAGGTACCAAAGGCACCGACTTCGGAATAAAATGTTTTGCTTTAGAAGTTGGTATTATTTTGTTGTGAAAAAGTTTTTTATTTTTCACTTTTTAGTTGTACATAATGCCAGAATGCCAGAATAGATTACCCAAACAAATAACATGTAACTTGAACATAACTGATGGAATGAGAGTGTACCAGGGTGAACTGTACACATCTGCGTACCCGTTTAGAGCATACAGGCGTGATGGTATGTTATGAAATGGTGTAAACAATAAACAGAGATACGATTGCAACAATCCCGAGAGATTTGCCTTCATTTATTGAAGAGTTCTGTTGTATATCTCCGAAGTTCTTCATCAGATCTTTACCAAATTTAAATGGAACCATTTCGGAATAAACTTCATCCAAACAAAAAAATAATTTTGCAAATCCGCTCATATATGACGGAGTTATGCCCGAAAATAAATTAAAAAAAGAAAATAACGTATTTGAGAACCTTCTCCTTTTTGGGAAGTCGGTTAATAAAAGAGGACCTCTTTTATCTGTTCTGTATGTTATACCTACTTACTACTAAGTAGGTACACGAAATATTTTAACAAATCGTCTATAAAGAACCCTAACTGCGTATTCATTATTTTTGACGTACCCTACATAATTGAGTCTCTGGGTCTACTAGAACTAGGTTTTTAATGTCTGTGATAGGTAGGTACCTAATAATAAAATAACACAACACCGTGAGGGTATAAGTTAGTAAATAATAAAATTTATTCTATAAAAAGATTAAAGTCGGTTTCTCATTACTGTGTTGTGTCGTGTCGTGGCGCCTTTAGACGCATATTTATGATTGGTTACAAAACTTGATGCAATAAGACGTAGGTTTATTTGTATGACTGGTGATATCCGCGCCACGACACAACACGACACGGTAATATGTCAGCATAAGATATCGTTAATGTCGTTAATTAAAATACAGCACTATTAAATTATTATTAATTTATGATTGTGACAACAGATTTCGGGAGAGATTCCCGTAAATTTCCGAGGCGACAGCGATCAGCGTTGCCACGAACATAAAACTTGTCGTCACCACTTTACAAGCTGCGTCCAGCACCTCGTCATCTTCGAGCACTGGTCTCCGATCGTTATTCCTCCTTCTGCGCAACCAGATCAAGCGGCGTGCTGCGGCCAACACATCGCTTTCGACCACCACACGCGGCGACCGCGACGCGGGCAACTGCGGCTCCTCTTCCTCAATTCCTACCTCCGGCAAGTGCTCCCATTCCACCACTTCGCCCACCCTGAACAGCTCGCGACCTTCCACGGCGTAGTTGCTGTGGCCCGCGTCGTAGAAGCCCTGTGACGCGTCCTCGCCGGCGAATTCCAAGAGCCGCGACGCGCCACCCGGGTGTCGATCCAGGAACGCAGTGATGTCGTATACCACGTTGTTTATAATTATGGTAGCATTCCCGCGGCGATACTGCGCCTCTACTTCTTGGCGTGTGAACCTTCTTATCCTTGCGTTAGACATGTTGCGCGCGCGCTACACTCTCGGCGGCTGCCTGGGCACTGGTGGGCTCGTGGGCTCGAGGTGCCGTGTGGCCTCGCTGGCTCGGGGAGACGTGCTACTTGCTACACTTGCGCGCTGACCGGGTGTCACAGATGGTGCAAGAGACCGGCAGCTTGAGGCGCTACCCCGAGCAAAACGCCGCGCTAGCCGTTTTTCGTGCAGTTTTTAGGAGCTATCTACTCGTTATTTAAAATGAAATATTAAATAATAAAAATACATTAAATTACTACATATTATTGATTCCAAAATTGTAGATTTCTTTTTTTTTAAGTGTAGTTTAAGTTTCACTAATCTCCTGCCAACAAAATCATAAAAATGAGAAATAATGATTGATAGCATGCATCTCCTCGTGTTCATTAATAATTTTTTGTACTAACACTAATGGATAGACAATTTGATAACGACCATTTTGTAAGTTTTACTTTTTTCAAAAGACCAATATTCGATTTTATAAAGATTTTATTCTAAAATCTGGGCGTATTCACTGCTGTAATTCATGCGCCGACAGTGCCGCTAGGCCAATAGGAATGCTCATATCTCATGCTGATTTTTTGGTCAGGGTACGGCCTTAATTTCGTAAATGAATTCGACAAAGCATAGGGTTTGACCCCATAAATCGACCAATCACATAGACGGAAATCCACATCGCGTCTTTAATCTAAAAAGAAAGAAGAAGAAAAAGTATTTTATTGGCATAAAACGACATACAAACATTACATTACATTACAAGAACAAGAACAGTGGTAGTGGATCGTGGTCGCGGTGGTGGTTGGTCCATTGATGGGGTCAAAACCCTTTGCCTTGCCGAATTCACGTACGCAATTAGGCTGTGGGACGCGCTGCGCTCATTGACCTGCATCTTAATTAACGACTGTCAAAATATTATTAAATTAATAACACCCGAACTAGCAGCTATTACAAAAATAATGTCTTCTTATATAATGTTTGGCAATAAAAAGAAAATAAGGAAATCAATCTATAATAAGTATATACGAGTATCTATACTAATATTATAAAGAGGTAAAGTTTGTGGGTTTGTGAGTTTGTGAGTTTGTGACGTTGTAAGGGGTAATCTCTGGATCTACTGAACTGATTTTGAAAATTCTTTCACCAGTAGAAAGCTACATTATTCCTGAGTGTCATAGGCTATAATAAATTTTCAAAAAAATTAGAGATCCTTATGAAAATTGCAATAATGTAACCCAAGGTAGGAAAATGTTGCCTATAAAATTCATTCTTTGGCGTGCGCTGAGAAAAACATTGATGATAGATAAAAATATTAGGTAAGTAGGGTAGGCAGGATAGGCAAAGTAGGCAGGGTAGGTAGGGTAGGCAGGCTAGGCTGGCTAGGCAGGGTAAGCAGGGTAGACAGGGTAGGCATGGTAGGCGGGGTTGGCCGGGTAGGCAGGGTAGGCAGAGTAGGCAGGGTTGGCAGGATAGGCAGATTAGGCAGGATAGGCAGGGTAGGCGCGGCAGGCAGGGTAGGCAGGGAAGGCAGGGTAGGCAGGGTAGGCAGGGTAGTCAGGGTAGGCAGGGTAGGCATGGTAGGCAGGGTAGTCAGGGTACGTAGGTTAGGCAGAAAAGGCAGGGTAGGCAGGTTAGACAGTGTTGGCAGGGTAGGCATAGTAGGCAGGGTAGGCAGGATAGGCAGGGAAGGCAGGGTAGGCAGGGTTAACAGGATAGGCAGGGTAGGCAGGGTTGGCAGGGCAGGCAGGGCAGGCAGGGTAGGCAGGGTTAGCAGGATAGGCAAGATAGGCCGGGTTGGCAGGATAGGCAGGGTAGGCAGGGAAGGCAGGGTAGGCAGGCTAGGCAGGGTATTCATGGCAGTCAGGGTTAGCTGGGTAGGCAGGTTGGCAGAGAAGGCAGGATAGGCATGGTAGGCAGGGTTGGCAGGGTAGGCAGGGTAGGCGAAGGGGCAGGGTAGTTAGCTAGTATATTATAAAAGGCAATGTCGCGATTGACATAATATATTATTAACGCCTAAACCAGTAACGATAGAAGTTTGAAATTTTTAGAGGATATTGATTTTATACTATTAAAGAAAGAAATTTTCGAAATTCATCGCCTATAGGGTGCAATAGGGGATGAAAGTTTTATTTAGGTACTATATAAGACCGTATGGCCTCAGTTAGATTTTTTACAACTGACCAGGAGACCAGAATCCAGAAGTAAAAAATAACCGGGGCTGGAATCATGAGTGGTAACTCTCAAACAACCAGGAGAACAGAAACATAAATAAAAGTAGTATATCCGGGGATTGGAACCATGTGTGGCAAAGACTCTCGAACTACCAATAAATCAGAATCGTGAAGAAGTAGAAAATCACAAAATCTATATTAAGGCGCTACCCCGAGCAAAACGCCGCGCTAGCCGTTTTTCGTGCAGTTTTTAGGAGCTATCTACTCGTTATTTTAAATGAAATATCAACTAATAAAAATACATTAAATTTCTAAATATTATTGATTCCAAAATTGTAGATTTCTTTTTTTTTTAAATGTAGTATATTTTTCACTAATCTCCTTCCAACAAAACCATAAGCTACACTATACCCGGGTGACATAGACTACATTTTATCCCTGTATTCCCACGGGAACGGGAACTACGCGGGTGAAACCGCGAGGCGTCCGCTAGTATGAAATAAAATCAGACCTATCCGAGGTGGCATGCTAAAATTTTAAGTTCGTTTCGCGTGTGTATAGGACGTGGATCTACGCGAGACACAATGATTTTTCTATTGTTTCGCTAATTAGTTGCACAAGAAAGGTTAAATTCTACATCCTCTTAAATATTAAAAGGTATGTGTGTAAATTAACTACGGAACCTATATCTGAGTTGTTATTATTTTTTTGACTTATGCGGGTAGCCATAACTCTAAATTTTTAGCCCGTGAGCCCCGTAGCGCCAAATCTTGAAATACTTCACTGGATGTGCCTATTTGCGCTGCTTTGATTAATAGTAACTAAAGATTGAAAGTAAATTTAAAAAATCACCACCATTTTTATTTACAACTATTAGTCATCAAGTCATAGTTTTCGAATTACTTTTAAAAATTTTAGTGGTACCGATATATTTTTGTAATTCAATTTAAAAGCCCTTCATTTTGATAACTCATTCGATGGGTTTGGAAGAAAAATAAAACTGGGACCCCACAATATGGGGCCCAAAATTCGCCATGTTTGTTTTTTTATACCTCAATGGGGATGTGAACTGCCATTTTATCACGATAGGTGGCGCATCGTCGCTATGGCTATTGAAAGCTGTCAAATTCATACATTTTGTAACCTATCATTCAGTAAAATTTAATTTTCTCGTAATATGTCTCTGTGTGCTGTACCAGGATTTACCAACCCAGTATTTATTTGTTGCGCAAAGATAACTTCTAACCTAAAACGTAAAGAATACCAACACATTAAAGTAATATTCTCTAATTTTTTGTAAATTTTCCTACCATGAGCCAAGTTAGAAAGAACTCGTTACCACTAAAAAAATAGCCAAATCTAGAACATATCACCGATGAAAAAAAAAATATTGTTTAAAAATCTACTTTTCAATAAGATCTGTTTTCTTTCCAGTTAACCTTGCTCCTTATTTATTTAGTTCGTCTTTCAATTCCTTAAGCGTCCAGGGACTATACATATTATCAATAACGATGGTAGACGGATTTAAACACAAAAAAATAACAAAAAAACGTGATGTAAATAAAGCAAAAATTATTTGACAGCAGCCATTGCGCCGACAGCGACATCTGCGCTCAGCTTTGCGTTCATATCCCCATTATCAGAGAACGCTTGCGCGGTCAAGGCGTGTCTAACGATGCACAGTATTTTATGAAGGCCATTTTTCGGACAAGGCATTAAAATTAAAAAACTGAGAGTACTTATCATTTTATTTTTTATCATTATATTTTATACTAGACTAGAGGACGCCTCGCGGTTTCACCCGCGTAATTCCCGTTCCCGTGGGAATACAAGGATAAAAAGTAGCCTATGTTACCCGGGGATAGAGTAGCTTCCCAACGGTGAAAGAATTTTTGAAATCGGTCCAGTAGTTTTGGAGCCTATTTGGTACAAACAAACAAACAAAAAAAAATCCTCTTTATAATATTGGTATAGACTAGCTGACCTCCGCGGCTTCGTTCCCGTCAAAATTATAGCCTATGTTACTCGGGAATAATGTAGCTATCCATAGGTGAAAGAATTTAAAAAATCGGTCCAGTAGTTTCGGAGCCTATTCGGTTCAAACAAATAAACAAAAAAATCTTTCCTCTTAATAATATTGGTATAGTTTATCAATCCCCATTTAGCTGGTATACTTAGTTTTTGAGAAAAATATATTAAAAATCGTTTACTTTTTTGTAAGATAATAGAAAAAAAAACTCTGATAGGCAGTAATGTATTAGAAACATCTCGTTGGGGTTTTAAGCTGCATATTTTAGAGCACAAATGAATCTCGTAACTTTGTTATAGATAAGAATCCCAACCGATGCGTTTAACATATTTATTGCCTCTCATGCTTTGTTAAATGTTATTTTTTTTTGTTTTATCTGAAAAAAAGGAAGACGAAAAGAAAATTGTACTCAAAATCTAAGCATACCAGCGAAATGGGGAATGGTAATCTGGGATTTAAATGAAAAAAACCATCAGTGATTTTAATAATATTGACGTGTCCGAAAAATTATCTTCATAAAATAGTGATGATGTCTTCAGAGGAAATGCGGCAGCAAACATCCGAATATTATCATAAGTAAAACTCATAATTCGAGGTTTGACTGGTATTCTATAATGTGAAAAATGCAGACATACTGGCCCCTTTGTTTTCATGTTTGATGATATAGAAGCACTAGAACTCTCAGAAAATGCTTAAAATTACGCTGTTAACAGAGGCCTATTGTACAAATTTGACAACAATGAAAAAATAAAACATAGAAACACAACATATTATATCTTTTTTACAAGTGCCTAGGAACGAAATAAAATTAATGGTTCTTTTATGGATTACATTCCAATATTTTATCCTGAAGTGACGCATACATACAACCACATATTCATTTGTAGTTGAAAAACCTTACTTGTGACCACATGAAATTAGAGTAAGATCCAGGAACCCCCAAACATTCTGACTTTATTCAACATAAAATGTGTGGGATTCAATCGTGTTGTTTTGTTAGTTTATTTTTATTGTGCAACTCTTTATTTTAGAAATAAATAGAATAAATCATAAAAAAGATATAAATTACTACAAATTAAAAAAAAAAAAAAAAACAAATAACACATTCAATAATAAAATTCAACAAAAATATCGACTACGCTCAGCTTTAACATGAACGCGGTCTACTAATTCTGTTGTACTTATTAACTACCTCCCAAACTTTGTTTAGGTAAATGTAATTTAGTAAAGTAACAAAAAAAATTGCTATATCGTTGAATGATGGGTTTGTTCTGGTATGATCGTGTGATGAGGAGGGGTGCAATGCATGTTACTAAAAGATTTATGAATATAAATGTGGATGGATGGGGAGGGAGGGGACGGCACAAGAAAAGATGGATGGACTTTGTGAGGTTAAGTTAACCTTGTTTAGTACCTAAATGATTCTACCAGAAAGTTGTTACAGATATTCAGAGGGAAAATATCTAAAGTAATTTTGGGGTCACGTTTTTTGTACAAAAGAATTCACTACTCCGAAGGAAAGTTTGTTGAAATTCACATGCACATATAAACGAACTAACACCATAACAGTATCATTTCGAAAAGCTGAACGTTGGGTAACATAAAATAATAAAAAAAAAAACATTTTGCAAAAAAATACTACCGACTTCCAAATAGAAAAACTACAAAGAGAAAATAACTTTTTTTTTTGTAGTCGGTGTCCATAACGTGAAAAAATTGGTACCTACAAAAGACACCGACTTCAAAAAATAAAGTTATTTTTCACTTTGTAGTTTTGTATTTGGAAGTCGGTAGTATTTTTTTGCAAAAAGTTTTTTTTTAAAATTATATTATGTTACCTAACGTTCAGGTTTTCGAAATGATTTCGAAAAAGTATTTTATTTTCACTTTTTAGTTGTACCTACCTAATAGGCAAGTTAGTAAGGTAACTATAACGCCAGAATAGATTTCATGAAACTTGAACATAACCGGTGAAATGAGAGATCTGCGTACCCCTTAAGAGCGAACTGGCGTGATGTTATGTTATGAAATGGTATAAACAATAAACAGACATGCAATTGCAGCAATCCCGAGAGATTTGCCGTCATTTATTAAAGAGTTCTGCTGTATATCTCCGAAGTTCTTCAACAGATCTTCACCAAATTAAAATGGGACCAGTTTCAAAACATACTTTTTCAAACAAAAAAAGAATTTTCAAAATCGGTCCACAATTGACGGAGATATCGGTGAACATACACAAAAAAAAACAAACAATGTCATAGAACCTCCTCCTTTTTGGGAAGTCGGTTAATAAAGGATATTCTCTCTTAACTTTAATGTATAGTAGGTACTCAGAATGGTTTTTAGCTCCGTAAAGTCCATTCTGTTTAATCAGTGCAGTGATTAAATAAAGTTAAATGAGCCATTGAAGTTGCAGCATTAAGGGTTATTGCTTTTATTAGCTTTGGATCAATTCGAGTTCGTTACTACGCTACGTCAAGCTTAGGTTGTGATATGAAAGAAAAGAGAGTCAGTGATAGCGTGGCGGGAGACAGTGCGGTATGGAAGAAGATAAAGTGTTGCGCCGACCCCAAGTAACATGGGATTAGGACAGGAAGATGATGAGTGTCATTATTACATTGGTCAAATCGACCGGACACAACCAGGAAGCCTGCAAAAACTGATTGTAGTGGGAAAAGTGAATGGGAAAAGGCCACACGGACGCTCACCGGCTCGATTGTCATACCAGATCAGAGCGATTACAGGACTCAAGGTGACCACTGCCCTGAGATGAGCCGAAGACAGAGTGGCTTGGAAGCATCTCGTCAATGACTCCGTCAAAGCTTTCCAAGATGGGCACGACCTTCAGTAATGAAGTTTTTTTTTTTATTTGAACAATCCCATCGCACTATTCCCAAACCACTGCAACTCCTGAAAGCCAGAATCAACAGTGGCGACCACCAGAAAAGCGCCGAGGCAATGAAGCTCGACGAATAGAATGAATTTAACTGTCTTGGATCCCGCAACGAAATTTATCTAAAAAGAACAACGGAGGAGTAGGAAAAAAATACAAATTTCCACTTCCCTCCATAAGATAGATAGATAGATAGATATATTTATTTTGTAAAACATGAGTACAGTACATGGTCTTATATAAATATGAGGTGGCTCCATGTTTTGCCATTTATGGCGTACAAAATTTGTTGCACTAGACAAACAATACAAAAAAAATACAATTGCAAAATTTAAATTAAATTGAAATTACATAAGAAGCAGGAGACAGAAGAAACAAGGCCAATAGGCACAAAGGTTCGTTTACAACTGGGATAAGCCCAGTTGGCTAGCACCACCGATAAAAATTAGCATTAATAGGTATTAATGGGTCCTAACATTGTAAGTTGTTTATTATATTTGATTCCAATAACAGGTATGGCAAAATGCTTGAACGCACGGAAATTTGTTCTAGTTTCCACAAGGTCCATATAGTAGTTGGCATTCTGCAGTTCGTGCCTACCCCCATGGAAAAAAGGCGTGACTTTATGTATGTTCGTATCTACATGAAATATACACTTGATCGCCCAACTAAATACAAGACCCAGCCGAGTCAAAGCCATGCGGCTCACATGCAACCACGTCCGTCCTACCATAACACGACATTACTATGTAGGTAGGCACTAGGCACCTAGTTACTAATTAATTCATCGCCTCAGTTCCCTTAGTTCGAACTACATAATTGCGGCAGGAGTTACAGGCATTACCGCCCAGTGAGCATAACTTAAGCTTCACTGAAAAACAATATATCACGGGAATTTAACGCGAAAGTTTTAAAGTTAAGCTTCACTTCCAAGCAGAGGCGGCTCTTCCTAAAGAGCGCTGGTGCAGTGCACTCCCACAAAAATTGAATAATCTATATTTACATAAAATCCTATACATACATTATTTCTACAATGCCTATACAATACACTCAATTACTAGCAGTTTACTAGAAACGTAGTAGAAACTAACTATTACCTACGCGCACATTTGGCGTCAAGTTGTATCATTGTATGTGCCTAACGTGTGGAGTGGAGCGCCAGCGATTGCGCTCCTATGAAACAAAATTGAGTACAATTTCTAGCACTGTATTCAATGAGTGCGAAAGAGAAACATCGACACGCGCGTGAAACAGAAGATTTTGTATGGGAAATTAGCCTAATCTGGAGCGCCGCTCACGCGCGACGTTGCCAAATCGCGCAAGGCGGTGCGGGAGACTTATGCCTGTGCGCCATTGTCACTCTTCTGTAAACAATAAAACAAACACTCGAAATCAGTTACTTTACGGTAGAATGTAGATTCTTCGCAGTTTTCTTTTAATTATGTATTAAATATAGTTTTGCGCGATATTTGTGTTAAAAATGGAACAATACAGTGTGCCTTTTATAAAAAAATATGAAAAGACTCTTGAAATGCGTCTCGAACTTAAAAGCTAAGGGGCCACCAAGTCCTGAATTTTTTTTATGAATTTTTATGGCCTGGTTACTAGGGTCCTAAAATTGCTCTTACTCAAAATTTCGTAAAGCGCTCGATTCTGCGTATCGAAAATCTATTAGAGAGTTCAATGAACGCGTTGATGAAAATCGATATATTTTACGGCGTTTAATAGATTGTGTGGTATTTTGTGGTGCATTTCAAGTTGCTTTACGGGGTTAGGATGAATCTACGGAATTCCGGAATCTATAGAGGTTTAGAAGATTTCGTGTCAGAGATCGATTTGGCTATGAAACAGCATTTATCCAGCAGGTCCGTTTTTAAAAGTACGTCTAAAACCATTCAGAATGACATTTTAGATGCTATTTATGAAGTTTCCAGAACAGAAATACTGAACAGAACAGATCAGAATGAATTTTCTGTAAAAAAATAAATAAATGGTAAGCTCTAGTTTTACGTTTTTTTTTGTGAACTCCCATAAATAAATGTCACGAGCCGCCTCTGCTTCCAAGCACAGCGGCTTCTGCGTTATGTCGCAGTGACACTGAAATTCGTGAATGTGAGAATCGCCGGTCAACAGTCGCTTTGAAATTGTGCCTAAAAATAACTTATCGATTGCTTACCTGATGAGGGAACTAAAACATTTAAGATAGAACGACCAATCTGATGTCAGAATGGCTGGTCAATCTCTGTAGAGTAGTAACTATGTGGAATTAATGAAATTAATGGGTCAAAGATTGCTTATTTCACCATTTATAATCCTAGACCCTGTTATTCTTTCTATAAGCTAGCTAAGGATTTTAAAGCCCTTGCGCCTGTTAAATATATTAAAACAATTTTCAACAAACATCACTTTGCTCTCATATGTTTAACAGGCGCAGGGACTTTAAAAAAACCGGCCAAGTGCGAGTCGGACTCGCGCACAAAGGGTTCCGTATCATTATCGGCAAATCAAACACAGGCACACTCCACTCTCCACTCCAATGCGACACCGATTTGTCGTATCTTATATATTATATGCCAAATCTGGTAATGTTACGACATGACCTTTCGTCTGGGTGAAATTTCGCAACTTTATAGACTGAATAGTAAAGTATGGCCACGTTCTAATATTATACTGTCCCTTAAATTCCCTCTAGTTATCCAACCGTCCCACCAATGTCACCAATGTGTGTGTTTAATATCTAAAATCTTATTTAAAGCCTTTTAGGAAGTCCTTTTGTGTAATAAATAGGAGGTATATTAAATAGGCCTGTAATTGTGTAGGGATGGTAAAAGGATGGTAAAAGGTGGGCCTTTTTGTTTCGAGGGTCCTTTGTCCCTTGTAACAATATTATGGAGAGAGATAGGATGTCGAGTAATAGAGTAGATACTAATGTCCAACTGAAATTGGATTTTAAGCCGAAGCCAAAGGTTTAATAACCCCAAGAAATGAGGCTTTTCGGGTAAATTCACTCCATTATTTGGCGCCACTCTGGTGAGAGTTCATGACATTGGCTAAATGGACGTCAACGTCATGTCAGAAAATGCTAGGGCTTTGACATGTGTCTGGATCTGACATCACAGTGCTGCAAATTAAGGCGGAACCACACTTACAGTCGTGCGTGGCGTGGCGTGGCGCCTTTTGATGCAGTTGATTGGCTACAAAACTCGTTGTGTCATGACGTAGGCTGGAATAGAGTTGTTTGATTGGGAGATCCCATTCCACGCTACGTAAGTGTGGTTCCGCCTTTAGTGGATATCATTTCAGAAAACCCTCACCCTGTTGCCCAAAGTGACTATTTTTTTTTTTTTATGCTTATGTTGACAGTTTATTAACATATTAACGAGATGATTAAAATATGATTGCCAATTAAAATGAACTTTTTTTAAACTAGATTTTTGTCTTATCGTGCATTGTCATTCAAAACAAAAATGCATGCAAAATTTGAGCTCAATAGGTTGGGGATAACTGTTTTTAAATTCAGCTACACATTACACACACATAAAAGCAACAAGGCAAGTTAAATAGAAGCTTGTAATTACCTTGCAACTTGACAAAAGTAAAAGCACTTTGAAAGAATGTCTAAGGATTTAGTTAACTACTGGGAATTCTGACCTCATCCGTCGCGTATTCTTAAATATCAGTTGGTAGATACAATTTCGGCGTTTCTTCAAGCTTTCAATACGTCGGCCCGTTTTGGCCGAAAGCAGAATGATTGGTCTGTCACTAGTAGATCCTATTGTTGAATAGATTTTACCGGCGTTACTTTTCGCACCTTAAATCTGTGTTTTGGGTTTTCCGATGTAGTATTTTGGTTCAGCAATGTCTACTTATATTATTAAAAAGCTTTCACTGGGAGAAAGCTACAATAGGTCATATTCTTATCGTATATGCTATTTTTTTATGCTGGAAACTGTACAGTTCCTGTGGGATACACGGATATGGATAACTTTCGGACGGGCCCGTTCGTTGACGGAGTTAGGAAGTAGCCCTCCCCCCCGAGTGAAGTGACAGGAAAATCAGAATATAGGAACTAGTTTTTGTCTTTAAACAGGCAAACTGTTAGGCGGCAGAAATATGTACAATGCATGTAGTGGTATTACCTAAGTACTTCCCCGGACGAGCTTGTTCAAAAAGAACTCGTCTACTGCTAATCGAATTCAAATTGTAAACACGTGAGTACTTGTTTACAATTTGAAGAATCCCTAATGTAGAAAAATATCGTGACGACGACGTCGCAAAGGCCTGCAAACGGCACGAGTCAAGAAAAAGCCGAAAGATTGTAACATCGATTTGGGAACCGGTTATTGGCACCGAGTGAGTGTTCCCGATAGTCGTATTAAGTTTTGTTGTGGACCCGAAACGTGGTCCGACTGTCAAATGTTTGAAGGTCAATCATTGATTGCCAGGTAAATGTAGTAGGTTAGGTAAAATGTTGTGTCTAGATTTTTAACAGGCTATAAAGCTTTAAATACTTTTTGTGCTTAATTGAGTACAAAAAAAAGAGGAGAAAAAAAAAGAAACCTGTTACCTGTTTTGTGTATATGTCCGTAAAAATCGAGGGCTTTTCAAAACTAGAAGCGACATCCATAATTTAAATACACGCAGTAAGCACGAAATTGTAATACCCAAATTCAGGTTAACGAAAACTAGCATCTCTTTTCTTATATAACAGTATACGCTTTTATAACAAGGTGCCAATGTCAGTTATAGAACTGACCGATGGAAAGTTCAAAAACTACATAAAACGTGTCCTTATTAATAAAGCATATTATAAAATCAAGGACTAAGTTGAAGATAAAAACTTTGCTTCAGCTCCTTCTGCGCATGCAGCTTACCTGATAATTCGTAAACGGCACAAATATGTGGATGTCTCTAACTATACTGAATCTTATTTTTTCTATCTTTTAATTAGACTTTTACAATGGTTTTCAATCATCTTTATAGCCCTTTGCTAAGAAGAGTTACAACACTGATAACAACATTTGTGCCACATGTTAAATTTAGTCTTGTTTTACATCTTTTTTTACCTTTGTATAGATTCTTTTACCGATTGTTTTGTGAATGTGTGAACATTGTAGGATTTCTAAATGCTAGTTAAGATTTGTTATCCTTTTTATATAATATATAATCTTTTTTTTTTTAGTTTCTTGCGACTTATTGTCGGGCCTACGTTGTCCCCCCATATCTAAGTACTAATGCTGTAACATGGAAATATTGTAAAACTAAACCATTTCGAAAAGAGTAACCATGGAGTTTCTTGCCGGTTCTTCTCCATAGGAAACGACCAACCCGAACCGTGCACCTTTTGTCGACTTTTTATAAGTGCCCATGTAGGCCTATGTGAAATAACAAAAATATTTTGATTTTGTTTTTTGAGAACAAAATAAACAGGTTCTCTTTACCATTATTGCAATTATAAGATTACAGACAGGTACGACGCAACAACGCTACGATATTTTATAATAATTCTGATGAAATAATTCAAGGCAATGTTTTATAAATTAACTATTAGCAAAGCATAACCAGCCTATCAAGTTCCCACTGCTGGGACACGAGTACACGACACAGGCCTCCGATATGTAAGACGGAGTGGGCTGTAAATAGTGCGGATGGGTGGATGTGGTAATGAAAAAAATTACACAAAATAAAGCGCCTGTTATGGCCGCGGCCGTTAACACTGGGCCATCCACTGCTTACCGTTTCACACGGATCCGGACCATGCCAGAGAGAGCCTAGAGTTTTTAATATAATAAAAATTAAATTTGTGCAAGTATTTGCTATAACATTATGCGTAGGCGTCCATATTTCCATAAAATTCTTGGTGTACCGGTACTAGATACAGCCGTATAATAATTCGTTCTCATTTTTGGCACCGTGTTATACGCGCGGAGCTTAAGACCACGAATTTTCAGTATTGCGGTGTCAGTGTCGTGGAGCCGCTCTGCTTTCAAATGTACAGACTCGTGCTATTATGGTACTATTTCATGTAATCATGAACCACGTTGTGTTTAACTACACTCCATTTATATAACTGAGTTTCGTTATCGTTACGCTCCACTACAAACATTGTGATTAAAGTTGGATGCTACGGCCTACGCGCTACGCCGTAGCATGCTAGTTGCTACGCTATTTGCTACGAATAATTTGGACCATGATTTCATTATGTGCTTTCCTCATTACAAGCTTTGTCATGAAAGTTGGACACACGGCCTATGAGCTACGTCGTAGCAGGCTGGCTGCTACCGTTGCTACGAGTAATTTGTGTGCATTTTTGAGTAGGATTGAATAGTTTTTGAGGAGTGGAAAGTGTTATTGAGGTCTTGCAATAGTATAACTCAGTCGTATGTTTAATGATTATTACTTTTACTAGTCTACGAAATAATTTACCACCCGTAACTTTTGTCAAAACTTTGCACATGGCAGCCGCAACCAACAGCTTAACGAAATACAGAAGAACGGATCAACCTCGATAAGCTTTTGCTTAACCTTGAAGATTGACCCGTGCGGCTTTTATTATTTATTTAGCTACGAGCCACGATCAAAGTGTTCTTGTATCCGTAAATAATTCCTTCATCACCGAACTCGTGTCCAAGTTATAAATGACCTACATAGGGCAGCTAGCAACGTCTCGGGCGGCGCGGCGGCGTGCAATTAAAACTCAATCGAGGTTGCATCACTGGTTGCTAGTCTATGGTTACACAACTTTCACACTTCACATGGTGCTGGGAAAGCAAGCTATTGTATTACTGAATTTGGTTGGCTGCTTAGTCAACATTGTACAGGCATGCAATGTAACGCACAAATTAATAAGAATCAGTTTTCTGTAAAATCAGTATATTGCGAATCACTATATTTAATTCTAATAAAATAAAAAGTCAGAAAGTCTGTATGTTTAGATGATATTTATTAATCAATCACAAAGATAGCGGCCTGTGTTTTTTTGGGATAGGTACCCTCGATTTAAGATATACTTACATAAGTACCTCTATTGGGAAGGTTCTTGTATTGGATCCTTGATGTTGGCATAATATTTCCGTACCATTATTTCAGAAAGACAGAAACGACGGCAGAAACTATGTAGTTAGTTATAAGTCCAGGTTTCCACACGATGCTTAAACAAGTACAAAAATGTTAAAGTTTTTGTTGATTTGTAAAAGGTACTCTGATCCGATTATCACTTCTTATCATTCTATCTATCCCGGAAAATGCATTTGCTATGACATAGGTATCCTCTCTTTGAGAGGGAATGGGTCGTAATCTATCACGTGGGCCCAGTGCGGTGCGAGTAATTAGTTGTATTTGTTTTTTTAGTTCTAGGTCGTAATCACTGGGCGAGCACAGTTCTCTTAACTAAATAAAAGCTTAAAATAATATGAATGTATAAAAACCGGTACGGGTCCCGTTTTTACACTTTGGGTACGGAATCCTAAAAAATATGAAAGTAAGTGCCAACTATTAAAATGTTACCCTTATTATTTACCTTTATTTGTTTTTTAATGTAAAAGGGAAGCAAAGTTTAATAAACGTAAATTTGTAGCCCCAGAGGGAAGGTCCAAATTTAAGTGAGAGATCTTTTTGTACCTACCTATAGTAGGAATACTTAAATATGAAGTTTGAAAAGGGATCGCTTTTATGAAACTAAGTTAAGTTAGAATGAAATGAAGATAAGTCTTAGGCAAAAACTACTGTGTAGTTCGATGATATTGGGTATTTCTGTGTGGCAGATATAAACTCTAGATTCGCTTCGAATTAATATTGCAGAGTAGCAAAAGTTCTCCAAATTCAAATTTCAAATTCAAATTATTTATTTGTTAACATAGGTAAGTAAATATAGATCTTATGTTTGATGAACAGAGCGCTATGTTATGCCAGGAGGCGTACAAATATGGTGTGCAAATCTAGCTGAGGATTACAAATAATTGAAAATCATGCATAGTTATGGTATTAAATTAGAAATTAAATTAAACAATTACATATTATTTAATACTCCAATTATTTCAGACCTAAATGAGGAATTATTAAAATGTCAAAAGAAAATAAATCAATGTCAAAAGAAAATAAATCTATGTCAAAATAATTAAAAATGTCAAAGTAATGAATGTCTATATTTTATACGATAATTGTAATTCTAAATTAATTCGTCATTTAAGTATTCGTCAATATTATAATAACATTTATCAATTAAGAACAATTTCATTTTTTTTCTTAAATTGTGTAAAATTTAATTCTTTTATGGCGTCTGGAATTTTATTATAAATACATGGAGCCATACCCAGGACACTTTTTTTTACTAATGCAGTTTTACACTTATTATTCAAAGAATTTTTGTACTGACTACGAATTGGAACATTTCGTACCATTGTCATTTTTTCAAAAAGGTTTGGATTTGTTTTAATGAAGACACTGATTTCTAATATGTATAACGCCGGTAGCGTAAGTATTTTCAATGATTTAAAGTACGGTGCACAGCTGTCATCTGTTTTCAGACCACACATGGCTCTAATGCACCTTTTTTGTGCCTTGAATAATAATCCCTTATCCGTGGAATTACCCCAAAAAATAATTCCGTATCGCAGAAGTGAGGCTACTAGACCATGATAGGCAACAAGTAACGCTTCTATATTTACTTTTTCAGCTAATTGAAAAAGTGCGTAGGCAGATTTATTTATTTTTTTACATAGCTGTTCTATATGAGCTTTCCAATTAAGGTTATTGTCAATATGGATACCTAAAAACACACTTACTTTTACTTCTTCTATTTCGTTGCCATTGTAATTGACACAAATTTTAGGGGATTCCATTCTTTGTTGGAAATGTATTAATTTGGTTTTCTTAAGATTGATTATTAAATTATTCATATTAAGCCAATTAATTATGTCAGTTAGAGTATTATTAATGTCAAATTGATAAGTATTTAAGTCGTTACATTTTACTATGGCAGTGCTGTCATCTGCAAACAAAATCATTTGTTGTTGTGTCACTCTTGGCAAATCATTTATGTAAATGAGAAACAAAGGTGGCCCAAGCACGGTACCTTGGGGCACTCCATATTTTATACTCCTGAAATTTGACACATATGTTCGTTCAGTTTTTGTTTTTGCGCACACTCTTGTGATTTCAGTACCTTGCAATCTATTACTTAGATATGATTCTAGCAATTTTAAAATGTTCCCTCTGATGCCATAGCAATGCAATTTGTCTAGAAGGATTTTGTGATCAACATAATCGAAGGCTTTTGTCATGTCTGTGTAAACAGCGCAGATTGGAGTCTTTTTATCAACAGCAGACATAACATTATTTAAAAGGTCGAAAATAGCCATATTAATTGTTTTATTTCGCCGAAAACCGTTTTGTTCTTTGCACAAAATATTATATTTGTGAAGATATTGGTAAAGCGAGTTATAAATAACTTTTTCAAAGATTTTTGAAAAAACAGGAATTTTGGCTATTGGCCGGTAATTTTTTATATGCGTCTTATCTTCCTTTTTATGTAGCGGTTTTATTATGACTTTTTTCAAGCCTTCGGGATAGATGCCTTCGGTAATACCTATATTAATAATATGTACTAGGGCAGGTGCTATAGGCTCAATTACATATTTAATAACGTTTGTAGATATACCGTCATTACCTACAGTACTAGTATTTTTAAGCGTCTTTGTGGCTAAAATAATATCGGATTTTAAAACAGGCTGCATAAACATTGATTGCATTGTCAAATTATCTAACTTATTGTTTATTTTATTGTCTGTAATTATATTATTCTCAATGTCATCTATAAAGTAGTCATTAAATGCATTTGCTATGTCATTCGGGTTTGTGTAAGTCAAATTGCCTGTTTTTATTGTCAGTATCTGCTCTTTGGGCAGGTTAGTTTTAGATCTATTGATTATCTGCCATGTGGCTTTTGATTTATTTTGCGAGTTCTTTATAAAGTAGTTATTTTGTGCCTTCTGAGTTAATCGAACAATTTTTTTATACTGCGTCGTGTATTTTTTTAAGTCACTTTTGGCTTTTTTTGTAGGGTTTAGTCTGTAAGCCCACAATAACCGTCTCTGATTCTTACTACATTTTTTTATGCCATTAGAAAGCCATTTAACCTGTTTGTTAGTATAAACAGTTATTATTTTCTCTGGAAAACAGAGATTGTAAAACAATGAGAAAATATCAAAAAGGCTTTATAGGCCACATTAACATCATTACTTTCGTAGACTTCCTTGAAAGATAAATTTTGTATACACGATTTGAATTTATCAAGGTCCTCTTTGGAGTAATTTCTTTTGACCGTTTTCCAAAATTTTAAACGACACGTTTTATTGACAGGTATTTTAAGTATTTGCGATGTGTGATCTGACAACATAAGGTCAATTATTTCCGTTTTCCATCCTTTTCTTAGATTATGTGCAAAGTTATCAATGCATGTCCTCCCAAACATAATTATGTGTATAGCTTTGTTTACAAATAAACTGATTGTAACTTAGTTTACACATGTGTTCGTGTGTGTGTGTATGGTGTGTTTATGAATAAGGATTATAAGATTTTTAAACATAAGCGTAGTCAAAATAAATCAAAAATATATTTAATATTACAAAATCTTTATTTATTACTAAACAATATCAAATATTTATTTACATAGATGAAATATACAGTTTATAAAATACTTTAACTGCATTCAAATACACTTAAATCTATAATTACTTACTAACTTAGCCTAAAAATATCATAGTTACAACTTAACCTAAATTAGAATCTAACACAAGTCTTATGACATAAAAAGTTAATTACAAGGGGTATCATTACCCAGTCATTAGGTTATTGAGGTGAGATAGACACTTGCTCCATGTCAAACACTGGTTTTCCTCTGCATCCGGTTAGTCTAGAAGCCAACCCCAACATCGTAGGAAAAGCGCTGATTGATTATTCTATTCCCCCCCGAAAGCTATTTCGTCGTGATGGCCGACATCTGTACTCTCCATACTTTGCATATATTGCGAATTTGACATATGCAGTTTCCACAAATCGAAAACTAAAAACAGCAGACTTAATCATGTCTTTAAGTACTTCTTCGTTGCTTTCGTTCTTCTTGATATAGTTGACCAAAGTTTGTACACGTTTCCGATCAAGCGAATGTGAAAGGTGTATGTCTTTAATTGTTCTCAAGTGTTTATAAGTATGCAACTCTTTATCTAAATTCTTTATCACTGTCTTGAGTTTGATGATCTCGTTGTTCAGTTCCTCCTCGTATTTCATCCAGTTCTTCTTAGAAATCAGGTCGTTCCAGTGTTGGTATTCCTTCTGCCAATAGTCTGTTTTTTTCTGCAGCTCCCGAATATACTCCGGGATATATTTTAGTTCAACATCTTGGAGTTCAGCTTCAGTTATTTCCGCTTCCAGTTTCTCTCTCGTTTTTCTCTCGTGCTCCTCGTCCGTTTCTCCTTCGAAAAATATCAATTCGTCTGGTATACAGACATTTTCTTCAGGAGGAAATAGGGTTCCGGTAAGATTATTTAGATTTGTTTGGTATTGCTTGAACTTTTGTTCCACTTTTAAATTAGATATGTCGGTTATTGAATACTCCATGATCGTTAATAACGTTTACTAACGTACTATTATAAACAAAATTAAGTTGTGAACACTGTAGAGGCCATATGCGACTGCAGAAAGTACTCGTAACAAAAATGTCATGATTTTAAAAGCTAGGAGGGGGCGTATTACGAACAGGGGATGGCGCTATACGTAATCTACAGCTCCATCTCTTTTTCTCAATAAGACAATGATATTGAGGATGTCCCAGTGGTCGCAGGTAAAAAAATACTGGTCGTTAGTAACAATACAAGCTTGAACTCTGAATAGTGGAGATAATGCTTTGTGATAGATAAGAAATAATCCATTGTAATGTTATTAGGTAGAGGTCTGTTTTATTGTCGAAGACCTAGAAAGAACAATTCGTACTTGTAAGTAAGTAGTTCATTGTTATAAATGGTAAACGTAAAATAATAATAATAAATGGCTGGTAGCTAGGATCCTGGTCCCGATACCGGTGACTCTCT
This sequence comes from Orthosia cruda, assembly GCA_964057195.1. Classification (NCBI taxonomy): domain Eukaryota; kingdom Metazoa; phylum Arthropoda; class Insecta; order Lepidoptera; family Noctuidae; genus Orthosia; species Orthosia cruda. The sequence goes on from OZ059839.1 coordinate 31,334,316, forward strand.
TTTTTATATTCTAAAATGGTTTTGTTTTAAATGTGGTTTATATAAATGTAAGTAGAAAGATTGTGAAATAAAGGAGATAATAATAAAAAAAATATGATTTTCTCTCCACGAAGATTGAATAAAATCTACTTCAAACTATGTCACAACGCGTGGTAAAAGCTCCTTTGCGAGAGACTGGAAACTATACTAGGAAAACCCTGTAGTAACACAGGGATTCCCTAGTGAAACATACCCATGATAAGCATTTAGGGCTGTTTTTTACTGGTAACTAGTTTTAACTTGCGAAGAGCATATACAAACTTATCAAGCTTACTGCATACTCTTTCTACATGTCCCTTCCAGTTAAATTTGTTATCGATTACTATTCTTACCTAAAATAAAGCTGATGGTTCTGGTTGCAGAAATGCATTATTATGTCTAATTAATGTTAGTATTACTGACAAGTTACATGTTTGAAATGTAACTATTTTGGTTTTTTCATTATTAACATGAAGATTACCCCAGCCATTTTATCACATTGATTAATTCATTGTTAGTATATATTTCTATGTCAGTTTTGTTGGAACATTTCATCGTCAATTTAGTATCGTCAGCAAATTGTAAACGTTCATATTTTATACATTTTTGAGGTCATTAATATATAATATAAATAGCGGCGGACCCAGTACACATCCCTGCGGGACGCCAGAACCATTAGTCTTTAGTTCTGAGCAATATGTCGTCCTAGTATCATTTTCTATTCTAGACATAACAGTTGGCGATTAGATAAATAACTTTTAGGCCAATCATGCGCTTTGCCTCTTATGCCATATTTCTCAAGCTTGTAGAGTACTATGTCACTAAAGAAAAACAAGCTAGAGTAGTTGAACTGTTGTTCCTAAAACCAAACTGACTCTCGACTGCTAAATTGTATTTAGTTACAAAGCTATATATTTTATCCTGCATTGCTTTTTCAAAATTTTTAGCAAAGATTGGGATCAGTGTAATGGGCCTATAATTGCCCATATCAGTACAGTTGCCCTTTGTTAACAGTGGTTTAATTAAAGACTCTTTCAGTCTAGATGGGAAAACACCTACTTCAAAAGAGAGTTTTATTAGGTAGCTAAGTGGGGATGCTATAATTTTCGCATTTAATTTAATAAGTTTAGTGGTTACTGCAACATATCCAGTAGAATTTGTATTATTTATTTTAATAACATCAATTACATTCACTGGAGTCAGCAATAAAGTATTTATATTATTGTCAATATTAATTTTGTTTATGTCATGATTATTATTGTTGATTTTTTGTGTCAGATCAATGAAATAATTGTTAAGTTGGTTACATAAGTCATTAGGATTATTAATTCATTTATATAGTTGCTATAATTAGGTTTGTTTAAACAATTTTTTATGATGGTCCATGTCGCTTTACATTTACTTATTGAATTATTAAAAAAAAAAAAAATTGTTTATGTGTTGTGATTTTGTTAATTATGCATTTTTTTAAGATCTTAGTGTAATGGTGATGTTTTTTCTTGTGATAGATAACCTTTACTTATGGCATCATGTTGATATTTGTAATATAAAACTCTCTTTTTGTAATAATAATATAATATAATAATGTAATCTCCATACCTTGCATATATTGCGTATCGGTCATACGCATATTGTTCCAAGTCAAAGCTGAAAACAGCAGCTGACAACATAGCTTCAAGAACCTTGTCGTTAGTTTCTTTCTCCTCGATGTAATTGACCAAACTTTGCACACGTTCCGGATCGAGCGAACGCGAAAGATTAAAACGCACTTTGCCTTTTTTTTGCCCTTTGTCTAAATTCTTGATAACTGTCTTGTGCTTAATAATTTCTTTATTCAGCTGCTTCTCGTATTGTTTCCAATTCTTGTCAGATATTGGGTCACTGCACAGATGGTATTCCCTCTCCCAATGGTCTCGTTTGTTCCTTAGTTTTCGAATGTTATCAGGGATGTATCGTAATTGAACATCCTCGAGCTCAGCGTATGATATCCTTGCTTCAAGTTGATTTCTCTCTTGTCTCTCGTGTTCTTCATCAGTTTCCTTTGTAAAATGATTTTCTGTAATGTCCTCCAGCAAAGACCATTCCGTTTTCCTCTCTGGATGATGCAGGGCGACAAGGTTCTGTAGAATTTGCCGGTAGCGCTTGTATTTTACTTCCAGCTGCAAGTCAGAAATATCGGCTACTGAAGACTCCATGATCGTTAATAACGTTTACTAACTAACGTAATACGATAAACAAAGTTGAGATGTGAACACTGTAGAGGCTAATATGCGACTGCAGAAAATAATCGTTACAAACATGTCATGATTTTACAAGCTGGGCGTGGCGTATTACGAAAAAGGGATGGCGCTATACGTAATCTATAGCTCCATCTCTTTTTAACAATAACACAATGATTTTGACAATGTCCTAGTGGTCGCAGGTAAAACATATTCGTAGGTACAGGAGATAATGCTTAGTGAGAGATAAGAACCCATTGTCATGTTATTAGGTAGAGGTCTGTTTCATTGTTAAATACCGAGAAAGAATAATTAGTGTATATTTGTCGGTAAGCAGTTCTTTGTTGTAAATAGTCAATGTCGCTGTTAACTACTCCGTGCATAAGAAATTTTAAAACTTTCCTTTGGGGTTTGTGGCTTAGTGCAATGTATAAGTAGGTGATATAAATAAAGTTTTTAATAATTAATACAGCTGCTTGTAAGCATTTTATGTCATATGTATTCTAATACCTTTATCGCCAAGCCACAGTTGAACCTTAGAGCCTAGTAAATCGTAACTAACCGTCCATGACGAAGAATAGTAAGTATGTACTGTATTTCAGTGACAGCAGTGGTGGCCTAGTGGTAGCGGCCACGACTTACAAGTTGTAGGCTGTAGGAAGCTTTACTTTGTGTAAATTATTTCATTACCACTGCTCTCATAACGGTGAAGGAAAACATCGTGAGGAAACTGGCACGTCCTAGAACCAAAAATATGAAGACACGTGATATCTACCAACCCGCACTGGGCCCGCGTGGTAGACTAAGGCCCATTCCTTATCACAAGTCTCACAGAGAGGAGGCCTTTGTCCCAGCAGTGGGAACATTAAAAGGCTGATTATGACTGTATTTCATGGTATAGAATATGTCTTAAGTCTAAATTATTTATGTGATAAGACTAAGATTAGTGTTTATAAATATCTACCTAGCTACCTATGACAGAAGCCTTACGAAACACAAACTACAAATTCTTCAAAATCTAATAATTTGGCTATATTTCATGGAGTGCTAAAGAATATGAACAATTTTCGCTATAGGCCATATTGATAATTTTGTATTTCTTTTCATATTTCAGAGTTGATCCTTTAGTTAAAGCTATTATTGTGTATTCATGACTACCTTTTTCAATAAACAAAAGTTACCCTTAAAATCAATATGTTCATACACATCAAAATTACTACAATAATGCAAAATAAACTGTCTGTTTGCTTGTTTGAAACGATTTTATGCCTGGCCTAGAAATACTAACCAGATTGTACCTAAGAAAAGGATATAAGATAATTGTAACCTCGGGAATACGATCCCGTGTTTCACGCGGTTGAAGTCACTGGCAGAAGGTAGTACAATATTGAAATTCTACGATTGTAGCACTGGCTATGGCGTAGCTTCGTAAACTTATATCCAAACTGATATTATAAATGCAAAAGTTACTCTGTTTGTTACCTTTTGTTTGGCTGAACTATAGTTTGCGACCCTGGAAAAGACATAGAAAAGTTTTATGCCAGTATTGTTCCCTTGGGATGATAAAACACATTATACACGGGCGAAGCCGCGAGCAGAAACTATGTAGTTACTTATAAGTCCAGGTTTCCACACGATGCTTAAACAAATACAAAAATTTTAAACTTTTTGTTTGTTTTTTAAGGTTTGTAAAAGATACTCTGATCCGATTATCAGAATACTTTTACTCATGGATACACTATCACTTCTTATCATTCTATCTATCCCGAAAAATGCATTTGCTATGACATAGCTATCCTCTCTTTGAGAGGGAATGGGTCGTAATCTATCACGTGGGCCCAGTGCGGTGCGAGTAATTAGTTGTATTTGTTTTTTTAGTTCAAGGTCGTAATCACTGGGTGAGCACAGTTCTCTTAACTAAATAAAAGCTTAAAATAATATGAATGTATAAAAACCGGTACGGGTCCCGTTTTTACACTTTGGGCACGGAATCCTAAAAACTATGAAAGTAAGTGCCAACTATTAAAATGTTACCCTTATTATTTACCTTAATATTTGTTTTTTAATGTAAAAGGGAAGCAAAGTTTAATAAACGTAAATTTGTAGCCCCAGAGGGAAGGTCCAAATTTAAGTGAGAGATCTTTTTGTACCTACCTATAGTAGGAATCCTTAAATATGAAGTTTGAAAAGGGATCGCTTTTATGAAACCAAGTTAAGTTAGAATGAAATGAAGATAAGTCTTAGGCAAAAACTACTGTGTAGTTCGATGATATTGGGTATTTCTGTGTGGCAGATATAAACTCTAGATTCGCTTCGAATTAATATTGCAGAGTAGGAAAAGTTCTCCCAAACATAATTATGTGTATAGCTTTGTTTATAAATAAACTGATTGTAACTTAGTTTACACATGTGTTCGTGTGTGTGTGTGTATGGTGTGTTTATGAATAAGGATTATAAGATTTTTAAACATAAGCGTAGTCAAAATAAATCAAAAATATATTTAATATTACAAAATCTTTATTTATTACTAAACAATATAAAATATTTATTTACATAGATGAAATATACAGTTTATAAAATACTTTAACTGGGTATCATTACCCAGTCATTAGGTTATTGAGGTCAGATAGACACTTGCTCCATGTCAAACACTGGTTTTCCTCTGCATCCGGTTAGTCTAGAAGCCAAGCCCAACATCGTAGGAAAAGCGCTGATTGATTATTCTATTCCCCCCGAAAGCTATTTCGTCGTGATGGCCGACATCTGTACTCTCCATACCTTGCATATATTGCGAATTTGACATATGCAGTTTCCACAAATCGAAAACTAAAAACAGCAGACTTAATCATGTCTTTAAGTACTTCTTCGTTGCTTTCGTTCTTCATGATATAGTTGACCAAAGTTTGTACACGTTTCCGATCAAGCGAATGTGAAAGGTGTATGTCTTTAATTGTTCTCAAGTGTTTATAAGTATGCAACTCTTTATCCAAATTCTTTATCACTGTCTTGAGTTTGTTGATCTCGTTGTTCAGTTCCTCCTCGTATTTCATCCAGTTCTTCTTAGAAATCAGGTCGTTCCAGTGTTGGTATTCCTTCTGCCAATAGTCTGTTTTTTTCTGCAGCTCCCGAATATACTCCGGGATATATTTTAGTTCAACATCTTGGAGTTCAGCTTCAGTTATTTCCGCTTCCAGTTTCTCTCTCGTTTTTCTCTCGTGCTCCTCGTCCGTTTCTCCTTCGAAAAATATCAATTCGCCTGGTATACAGACATTTTCTTCAGGAGGAAATAGGGTTCCGGTAAGATTATTTAGATTTGTTTGGTATTGCTTGAACTTTTGTTCCACTTTTAAATTAGATATGTCGGTTATTGAATACTCCATGATCGTTAATAACGTTTACTAACGTACTATTATAAACAAAATTAAGTTGTGAACACTGTAGAGGCCATATGCGACTGCAGAAAGTACTCGTAACAAAAATGTCATGATTTTAAAAGCTGGGAGGGGGCGTATTACGAACAGGGGATGGCGCTATACATAATCTACAGCTCCATCTCTTTTTCTCAATAAGACAATGATATTGAGGATGTCCCAGTGGTCGCAGGTAAAGAAATACTGGTCGTTAGTAACAATACAAGCTTGAACTCTGAATAGTGGAGATAATGCTTTGTGATAGATAAGAAAGAATCCATTGTAATGTTATTAGGTAGAGGTCTGTTTTATTGTCGAAGACCTAGAAAGAACAATTCGTACTTGTCAGTAAGTAGTTCATTGTTATAAATGGTAAACGTAAAATAATAATAATAAATGGCTGGTAGCTAGGATCCTGGTCCCGATACCGGTGACCCTCTTTTTTATATTCTAAAATGGTTTTGTTTTAAATGTGGTTTATATAAATGTAAGTAGAAAGATTGTGAAATAAAGGAGATAATAATAAAAAAATATGATTTTCTCTCCGCGAAGATTGAATAAAATCTACTTCAAACTATGTCAAAACGCGTGGTAAAAGCTCCTTTGCGAGAGACTGGAAACTATACTAGGAAAACCCTGTAGTAACACAGGGTTTCCCTAGTGAAACATACCCATGATAAGCATTTAGGGCTGTTTTTTACTGGTAACTAGTTTTAACTTGCGAAGAGCATATACAAACTTATCAAGCTTACTGCATACTCTTTCTACATGTCCCTTCCAGTTAAATTTGTTATCGATTACTATTCTTACCTAAAATAAAGCTGATGGTTCTGGTTGCAGAAATGCATTATTATGTCTAATTAATGTTAGTATTACTGACAAGTTACATGTTTGAAATGTAACTATTTTGGTTTTTTCATTATTAACATGAAGATTACCCCAGCCATTTTATCACATTGATTAATTCATTGTTAGTATATATTTCTATGTCAGTTTTGTTGGAACATTTCATCGTCAATTTAGTATCGTCAGCAAATTGTAAACGTTCATATTTTATACATTTTTGAGGTCATTAATATATAATATAAATAGCGGCGGACCCAGTACACATCCCTGCGGGACGCCAGAACCATTAGTCTTTAGTTCTGAGCAATATGTAGTCTTAGTATCATTTTCTATTCTAGACATAACAGTTGGCGATTAGATAAATAACTTTTAGGCCAATCATGCGCTTTGCCTCTTATGCCATATTTCTCAAGCTTGTAGAGTACTATGTCACTAAAGAAAAACAAGCTAGAGTAGTTAAACTGTTAATCCTAAAACCAAACTGAATCTCGACTGCTAAATTGTATTTAGTTACAAAGCTATTTATTTTATCCTGCATTGCTTTTTCAAAATTTTTAGCAAAGATTGGGATCAGTGTAATGGGCCTATAATTGCCCATATCAGTACAGTTGCCCTTTGTTAACAGTGGTTTAATTAAAGACTCTTTCAGTCTAGATGGGAAAACACCTAATTCAAAAGAGAGATTTATTAGGTAGCTAAGTGGGGATGCTATAATTTTCGCATTTAATTTAATAAGTTTAGTAGTTACTGCAACATATCCAGAAGAATTTGTATTATTTATTTTAATAACATCAATTACATTCACTGGAGTCAGCAATAAAGTATTTATATTATTGTCAATATTAATTTTGTTTATGTCATGATTATTATTGTTGATTTTTTGTGTCAGATCAATGAAATAATTGTTAAGTTGGTTACATAAGTCATTAGGATTATTAATTCATTTATACAGTTGCTATAATTAGGTTTGTTTAAACAATTTTTTATGATGGTCCATGTCGCTTTACATTTACTTATTGAAAAAAAATGTTATTGTTTATGTGTTGTGATTTTGTTAATTATGCATTTTTTTAAGATCTTAGTGTAATGGTGATGTTTTTTCTTGTGATAGATAACCTTTACTTATGGCATCATGTTGATTTTCGTAATGTAAAACTCTCTTTTTAATGCATAGTATCAATCTTAATATTTTTAACAACCTCACCTGTAGTTGTGCTGCCGCTCTGCCACCTCTCATGTCACAACATGTTGCTACTACAACTTTACCCATTGATCATACTGCAACAACTTTGAACCCCACCAAAAGTAATGTCTTAGTATTTTCTGATAGATTAGGAACAGGTTTTGGATCTTTGTTAAATAACCGTTCTAAACATACAATAGTGAACCATTGTTATCATAAACTGCAATTTAATGAGCTTATCCATAAAATTCAACAGACACAATTGAATGAGCAAACTACTGTAGTACTTCTTATTGGAAATAGCCTTAGTATAACAAAAAGGGACATAGTTAATGGTATCGACACCCTACTTAAGTTAAGATTAGGCAAATTAATATTATGTGCATTGCCCTATTCTGGCAAGTTACTTGTTCATGAAAATGAATACATTTCTAGTTTGAATAACCTGATGCATATATTATCTTGTCGTCATAGTGACCGTTTATTGTTTTTTGACACCAACAATTTTGTTAGTGATTTTGTTTTGATTGGGAACCATATGTTTCTTCCCAAAAATAGTCGACATTTATTAGCTACATTGTTAGCTTTTAATATACACGCAGTTATTGATAATTTAACTGAGACTAGGTTTAGTGATTTAACAGTATTATCCAGTTTTTCTGATAATACTTTAAACGACGATTCTTTAAACGATTAGAGCCGACAAAAGAGAAGTCGAATAGTAATATTTTACTATATCATCAAAATATAAATCGCTTCTCCGGCAAAATTTTAGACGTGGAATTGTTAGTAGATAAATACCACATGGATATCTTATGTTTTTGTGAAACTTGGTTAAAACCAGATAGGATGTTGTTTAATGTAAATAATTTCTCAGTTGCCAGCGCGTACAACAGATCCACAGTGGGTGGTGGTACCCTGATACTTTGTAATAGTCATTTAAAATATAAGGAAAGGAAGGATATCACTGCTTACTCTGTTGATCGCTTGTGTGAGGTAGCATGTGCAGAGGTCGAGGGGCATACTGTCTTGTGCGTTTACAGACCACCAGCATCAAACTTGTCATTGTTTTTGATTACAATGGAAGAATTATTAAGTAAACTTTTCAGAGATAATAAATTGGTTTTTGTTTGTGGTGACTTAAACATAGATCTGTTAGTCAACTCGCCTGAAAAATGTAAGCTCATTTCATTATTTAAATCATTTAACCTAAAATATTTATTTAATGAACCAACAAGAATAACAGCGACTTCAGCTTCTTGCATAGATAATGTATTCACTAATTGTAAAGTAAAAGATTCGTTTTTAATTAGTGGCGTTAGGTCAGACCATACTGGTCAACTAGTATCTTTTGAGTCAAATAAAAAAATTAACCTAGCTAAATCAATTCGATTAAGACCACTTACTAAAAATAAATTAATCTCTTTTAATAATAATGTTTTTAGCAACCTTTGTAACGCCAGTTTTGATTCAAACGACCCCAATATAAATTACGGCAAGTTGTTTTCAACAGTTTGCCAAGAATTCAATAAAACGTGTCCTGTAAAAACAGTTAAAGTCAACAATTCCAAATCGAAATTTAGTGAATGGGCCACTGTGGGCATAAGAAAAAGCCGAGATATCTTATATAATTTATATTACGAAAAATCTTTGACTTCCGATCAAGTTTTTCACACTTATGTTAGAAACTATTCCAAAATATTCAAAAGAGTCTGCGCTCAAGCAAAATCTCAAATAATAATTAACAAAATTGGTGCTTCTAATAATAAAATAAAAACTGTGTGGCAATTAATTAATAGAGAAACTGGAAAGATACAACAACGCGATCAGAATGAGTTGTCTTTGAAAATAACTAATCAAACCATTTCTGATAGGCAAGAAGTCGCTGAGACATTAGAAAATTTCTTTACCAACATTCCGTTAGAGGTTACGAAGTCTCTTCCTTCCTCATCTAAATTAGCTGAAGCTCTTCTTAAAGAAAACTTTACTGAAGACATACCAATCTTTAAATTTAAACCAATATGTATTGATACAATTAAAAACGCGTTCAAAAGTCTCAATATAAAGAATACTGAAGACTTGTGGGGGATATCCGTTAGGGTTCTTGGAGATATTATTGACTCAATTGCTCCTGTCCTAACAGGCATATTCAATCAATGTTTGGACAGCGGCACTTTTCCTGACTTAATGAAACACAGTAAAGTAGTACCAATTTTCAAATCAGGCTGTAAGAGTGATCCTTCTAATTATAGACCTATATCCGTGCTTCCAGCATTGAGTAAAATCTATGAAAAAATCATGCTGGAACAGATGTTGTCTCACTTCAATTCAAATGGGATCCTGCATAGTCAACAGTTTGGTTTCACGAAAGGTAGGTCGACAACGGACGCGGGAGTAAAACTCATCAGTCACATCTTGGAGGCTTGGGAGAGGTCCCAGGATGCCATTGGCATTTTCTGTGATCTCTCAAAAGCTTTCGACTGCGTCGACCACAACACACTGATCTGTAAATTGCACCACTACGGAATTCGTGGAAAATCTGCTGATCTCGTGCTTTCCTATTTATCAAACAGACAGCAAAAAGTAAATGTTAATGGGGCGACGTCCTCCGGGTCTCTAGTCAAGATGGGCGTGCCCCAAGGTTCAATTCTCGGCCCTTTCCTTTTTCTTGTTTACATTAATGATCTCCCTTTTATGATGGCCAAATTATCGGATATAATTCTATTTGCTGATGATACTTCGCTAATTTTTAAAATAGATAGGCAAGATACGGATGTTTTAAATGTCAACGAAAGTCTAATTGTTCTCTCAAAATGGTTCGCAGCTAACAATCTTTTACTGAATGCGAAAAAAACAAAATGTCTAAAGTTCTCTTTACCAAATGTACCACAACATGACCTAAACTTAAATCTTGACGGCAAAAATCTTGAAGTTATAACGGAAACTGTATTCTTAGGGATTACTATCGATTCAAAATTGCAGTGGGGCGCGCACATTAGAACTCTTTCGGGTAGGTTAAGTTCGGCTGCATATGCAGTAAGGAAAATAAGGCAGCTAACCGATGTAGCTACAGCTAGGTTAGTATACTATGCTTATTTCCACAGTATTATGTCTTATGGCATTCTGCTGTGGGGATCAGCAGCAGACGTTCACTCAATTTTCATCCTACAAAAGAGGGCAATCCGCGCAATCTATAAAATGGGTCCTCGCGAGTCCCTCAGAGAAAAATTTAAAGAGATCGATATACTGACTCTACCTTCACTTTATATTTTGGAATGTATTTTGTATGTCCGTAAAAATCGGGGGCTGTTCAAAACTAGAAGCGACTTCCATAATTTAAATACACGCAGTAAGCACGAAATTGTAATACCCAAATTCAGATTAACGAAAACTAGCAAGTCTTTTCATATAAACAGTATACGCTTTTATAACAAGTTGCCAAAGTCAGTTATAGAACTGACCGATGGAAGGTTCAAAAACTACATCAAACGTATCCTTATTAAAAAAGCATATTATAAAATCAAGGACTACGTTGAAGATAAAAACATTTGGCCTTAGCTCCTTCTGCGCATGCAGCTTCCCTGGTAACTTGTAAACGGCACAAATATGTGGATGTCTCTAACTATTCTCAATCTCATTTTTCTTTCCTTCTTTTAATTAGACTTTTTACAATGGTTTTCAAACATCTTTATAGCCCTTTGCTAAGAATAGTTACAGCACTGATAACAAAATTTGTGCCACATGTTAAATTTAGTCTTGTTATACTTATTTTTATTTACAATGTATAGATTCTTTTACCGATTGTTTTGTGAATGTGTGAACATTGTAGGCCTTCTAGTTGCTAGTTAACATTTGTTAACTTTTTTATAAAATATATAATCCTTTTATTTTATTTTTTTAGTTTCTTACGACTTATTGTCATAAGTCGGGCCTACGTTGTCCCCACATGTCTAAGTACTAATGCTGTAACATGGAAATATTGTAAAACCAAACCATTTTTAAAAGAGTAACCATGGAGTTTCTTGCCGGTTCTTCTCCATAGGAAACGACCAACCCGAACCGTGCACCTTTTGTCGACGTTTTATAAGTGCCCATGTAGGCCTATGTGAAATAAAAATATTGATTTTGATTTTGATTTTTAGATTTTAAAGATTCTTACTCAGAAGCATAGTCAAAATAAATCAAAATATATTTAATATTACAAAATCTTTGTTTATTCATAAACAATATTACATATTTATTTACATAGATAAAAATGAATACAGTTTATAAGATTTATAACTACATACAAATACACTTAAATCAATAACTATTTACTAACTTAGCCTAAAAATATCATAATTACATCTTAACCTAAATTAGAATCTAACACAAGTCTTACTACATAAAAAAATATTACAAGAGGTATCGTTACCCAGTCACTAGTTTATGGAGGTCAACACTGAACACTAATACACATTATGCTGCATCGTTAGACTCGAAGCCAACCTCAACATCGTTGGGAAAGCCCTGGGCAGATTGATTACACCTTAGTCTGCAGTCTTGATCGTGATGGCCGAATTATGTAATCTCCATACCTTGCATATATTGCGTATTGGACATACGCATATTGTTCCAAGTCAAAGCTGAAAACAGCAGCTGACAACATAGCTTCAAGAACCTTGTCGTTAGTTTCTTTCTCCTCGATGTAATCGACCAAACTTTGCACACGTTCCGGATCGAGCGAACGCGAAAGATTAAAACGCACTTTGCCTTTTTTTTGCCCTTTGTCTAAATTCTTGATAACTGTCTTGTGCTTAATAATTTCTTTATTCAGCTGCTTCTCGTATTGTTTCCAATTCTTGTCAGATATTGGGTCACTGCACAGATGGTATTCCCTCTCCCAATGGTCTCGTTTGTTCCTTAGTTTTCGAATGTTATCAGGGATGTATCGTAATTGAACATCCTCGAGCTCAGCGTATGATATCCTTGCTTCAAGTTGATTTCTCTCTTGTCTTTCGTGTTCTTCATCAGTTTCCTTTGTAAAATGATTTTCTGTAATGTCCTCCAGCAAGGACCATTCCGTTTTCCTCTCTGGATGATGCAGGGCGACAAGGTTCTGTAGAATTTGCCGGTAGCGCTTGTACTTTACTTCCAGCTGCAAGTCAGAAATATCGGCTACTGAAGACTCCATGATCGTTAATAACGTTTATTAACTAACGTAATACGATAAACAAAGTTGAGATGTGAACACTGTAGAGGCTAATATGCGACTGCAGAAAATAATCGTTACAAACATGTCATAATTTTACAAGCTGGGCGTGGCGTATTACGAAAAAGGGATGGCGCTATACGTAATCTATAGCTCCATCTCTTTTTAACATTTTTTTTTTTTTTTTTTTTAGTTAGGTACTTTTATACATATGTATATGTCAGTCCCATCGGACCTTATAACGTAAAACGTAACAACACAAACTTAATTAACTTATTTGCAGAACCAGAGTTAGGGGTCGACAAAATATGATGAAACATACCAACATCGTACATATTTGTTTCGAGCTCTCTTAGTAAAATCTCTCTCGCAGACTGAAATCTGACACATTCCGTCAATAGGTGTATAACATCTTCTAGTGTGCCACACTCCTCACAATTCGGGGAATTACTTTTTTTCATTAAAAAACTAAAGTTATTGAGCGGCATGTGTCCAGATCTCAGTCTGTGAGCTGTTACTATGAGTTTTCTACTAAGCCTAGTGTTACAAAACCATGGTACATGAGGAGGCTCCGAAACTATAGACCTATACCAAATTCCCTTTTCCTTAGACCTTTTATCGAAGTATTCTTTCCAAACTTCATAGCATTTATTTGTATATTTTGGCAATAATTCTATAAAATTAGTTTCAATATATTTTTCTATTCCCTCAACTATACCCAACTTTGCTAAACGGTCAGCCTCCTCATTACCTTTTATGCCTATATGTGATGGAACCCATTGCAATTTCAGATCTTTACCTCTTTTAGATAAAATGCATATTTTAGAAATAATTTCATAAGCTATCGGTGCACCTTTTTAACAATAAAACAATGATTTTGACAATGTCCTAGTGGTCGCAGGTAAAACATATTCGTAGGTACAGGAGATAATGCTTAGTGAGAGATAAGAACCCATTGTCATGTTATTAGGTAGAGGTCTGTTTCATTGTTAAATACCGAGAAAGAATAATTAGTGTTTATTTGTCGGTAAGCAGTTCTTTGTTGTGCATAAGAAATTTTAAAACTTTCTTTTGGGGTTTGTGGCTTAGTGCTATGTATACGTAGGTGATATAAATAAAGTTTTTAATAATTAATACAGCTGCTTGTAAGCATTTTATGTCATATGTATTCTAATACCTTTATCGCCAAGCCACAGTTGAACCTTAGAGCCTAGTAAATCGTAACTAACCGTCCATGACGAAGAATAGTAAGTATGTACTGTATTTCAGTGACAGCAGTGGTGGCCTAGTGGTAGCGGCCACGACTTACAAGTTGTAGGCTGTAGGAAGCTTTACTTTGTGTAAATTATTTCATTACCACTGCTCTCATAACGGTGAAGGAAAACATCGTGAGGAAACTGGCACGTCCTAGAACCAAAAATATGAAGACACGTGATATCTACCAACCCGCACTGGGCCCGCGTGGTAGACTAAGGCCCATTCCCTATCACACGTCTCACAGAGAGGAGGCCTTTGTCCCAGCAGTGGGAACATTAAAAGGCTGATTATGACTGTATTTCATGGTATAGAATATGTCTTAAGTCTAAATTATTTATGTGATAAGACTAAGATTAATGTTTATAAATATCTACCTAGCTACCTATGACAGAAGCCTTACGAAACACAAACTACAAATTCTTCAAAATCTAATAATTTGGCTATATTTCATGGAGTGCTAAAGAATATGAACAATTTTCGCTATAGGCCATTTTGATAATTTTGTATTTCTTTTCATATTTCAGAGTTGATCCTTTAGTAAAAGTTTTTATTGTGTATTCATTGACTACCTTTTTCAATAAACAAAAGTTACCCTTAAAATCAATATGTTCATACACATCAAAATTACTACAATAATGCAAAATAAACTGTCTGTTTGCTTGTTTGAAACGATTTTATGCCTGGCCTAGAAATACTAACCAGATTGTACCTAAGAAAAGGATATAAGATAATTTTAATCTCGGGAATACGTTCCCGTGTTTCACGCGGTTGAAGTCACTGGCAGAAGGTAGTACAATATTGAAATTCTACGATTGTAGCACTGGCTATGGCGTAGCTTCGTAAACTTATATCCAAACTGATATTATAAATGCAAAAGTTACTCTGTTTGTTACCTTTTGTTTGGCTGAACTATAGTTTGCGACCCTGGAAAAGACATAGAATAGTTTTATGCCAGTATTGTTCCCTTGGGATGATAAAACACATTATACACGGGCGAAGCCGCGAGCAGAAACTATGTAGTTACTTATAAGTCCAGGTTTCCACACGATGCTTAAACAAATACAAAAATGTTAAACTTTTTGTTTGTTTTTTAAGGTTTGTAAAAGATACTCTGATCCGATTATCAGAATACTTTTACTCATGGATAATTACACTATCACTTCTTATCATTCTATCTATCCCGGAAAATGCATTTGCTATGACATAGCTATCCTCTCTTTGAGAGGGAATGGGTCGTAATCTATCACGTGGGCCCAGTGCGGTGCGAGTAATTAGTTGTATTTGTTTTTTTAGTTCTAGGTCGTAATCACTGGGTGAGCATAGTTCTCTTAACTAAATAAAAGCTTAAAATAATATGAATGTATAAAAACCGGTACGGGTCCCGTTTTTACACTTTGGGCACGGAATCCTAAAAACTATGAAAGTAAGTGCCAACTATTAAAATGTTACCCTTATTATTTACCTTTATTTGTTTTTTAATGTAAAAGGGAAGCAAAGTTGAATAAACGTAAATTTGTAGCCCCAGAGGGAAGGTCCAAATTTAAGTGAGAGATCTTTTTGTACCTACCTATAGTAGGAATCCTTAAATATGAAGTTTGAAAAGGGATCGCTTTTATGAAACCAAGTTAAGTTAGAATGAAATGAAGATAAGTCTTAGGCAAAAACTACTGTGTAGTTCGATGATATTGGGTATTTCTGTGTGGCAGATATAAACTCTAGATTCGCTTCGAATTAATATTGCAGAGTAGGAAAAGTTCTCCCAAACATAATTATGTGTATAGCTTTGTTTATAAATAAACTGATTGTAACTTTTACACATGTATTCGTGTGTGTGTGTGTGTGTATGGTGTGTTTATGAATAAGGATTATAAGATTTTTAAACATAAGCGTAGTCAAAATAAATCAAAAATATATTTAATATTACAAAATCTTTATTTATTACTAAACAATATCAAATATTTATTTACATAGATGAAATATACAGTTTATAAAATACTTTAACTGCATTCAAATACACTTAAATCTATAATTACTTACTAACTTAGCCTAAAAATATCATAGTTACAACTTAACCTTAATTAGAATCTAACACAAGTCTTATGACATAAAAAGTTAATTACAAGGGGTATCATTACCCAGTCATTAGGTTATTGAGGTCAGATAGACACTTGCTCCATGTCAAACACTGGTTTTCCTATGCATCCGGTTAGTCTAGAAGCCAAGCCCAACATCGTAGGAAAAGCGCTGATTGATTATTCTATTCCCCCCCGAAAGCTATTTCGTCGTGATGGCCGACATCTGTACTCTCTATACCTTGCATATATTGCGAATTTGACATATGCAGTTTCCACAAATCGAAAACTAAAAACAGCAGACTTAATCATGTCTTTAAGTACTTCTTCGTTGCTTTCGTTCTTCTTGATATAGTTGACCAAAGTTTGTACACGTTTCCGATCAAGCGAATGTGAAAGGTGTATGTCTTTAATTGTTCTCAAGTGTTTATAAGTATGCAACTCTTTATCCAAATTCTTTATCACTGTCTTGAGTTTGTTGATCTCGTTGTTCAGTTCCTCCTCGTATTTCATCCAGTTCTTCTTAGAAATCAGGTCGTTCCAGTGTTGGTATTCCTTCTGCCAATAGTCTGTTTTTTTCTGCAGCTCCCGAATATACTCCGGGATATATTTTAGTTCAACATCTTGGAGTTCAGCTTCAGTTATTTCCGCTTCCAGTTTCTCTCTCGTTTTTCTCTCGTGCTCCTCGTCCGTTTCTCCTTCGAAAAATATCAATTCGTCTGGTATACACACATTTTCTTCAGGAGGAAATAGGGTTCCGGTAAGATTATTTAGATTTGTTTGGTATTGCTTGAACTTTTGTTCCACTTTTAAATTAGATATGTCGGTTATTGAATACTCCATGATCGTTAATAACGTTTACTAACGTACTATTATAAACAAAATTAAGTTGTGAACACTGTAGAGGCCATATGCGACTGCAGAAAGTACTCGTAACAAAAATGTCATGATTTTAAAAGCTGGGAGGGGGCGTATTACGAACAGGGGATGGCGCTATACGTAATCTAGAGCTCCATCTCTTTTTCTCAATAAGACAATGATATTGAGGATGTCCCAGTGGTCGCAGGTAAAAAAATACTGGTCGTTAGTAACAATACAAGCTTGAACTCTGAATAGTGGAGATAATGCTTTGTGATAGATAAGAAAGAATCCATTGTAATGTTATTAGGTAGAGGTTTGTTTTATTGTCGAAGACCTAGAAAGAACAATTCGTACTTGTCAGTAAGTAGTTCATTGTTATAAATGGTAAACGTAAAATAATAATAATAAATGGCTGGTAGCTAGGATCCTGGTCCCGATACCGGTGACCCTCTTTTTTATATTCTAAAATGGTTTTGTTTTAAATGTGGTTTATATAAATGTAAGTAGAAAGATTGTGAAATAAAGGAGATAATAATAAAAAATTATGATTTTCTCTCCGCGAAGATTGAATAAAATCTACTTCAAACTATGTCACAATGCGTGGTAAAAGCTCCTTTGCGAGAGACTGGAAACTATACTAGGAAAACCCTGTAGTAACACAGGGTTTCCCTAGTGAAACATACCCATGATAAGCATTTAGGGCTGTTTTTTACTGGTAACTAGTTTTAACTTGCGAAGAGCATATACAAACTTATCAAGCTTACTGCATACTCTTTCTACATGTCCCTTCCAGTTAAATTTGTTATCGATTACTATTCTTACCTAAAATAAAGCTGATGGTTCTGGTTGCAGAAATGCATTATTATGTCTAATTAATGTTAGTATTACTGACAAGTTACATGTTTGAAATGTAACTATTTTGGTTTTTTCATTATTAACATGAAGATACCCCAGCCATTTTATCACATTGATTAATTCATTGTTAGTATATATTTCTATGTCAGTTTTGTTGGAACATTTGATCGTCAATTTAGTATCGTCAGCAAATTGTAAACGTTCATATTTTATACATTTTTGAGGTCATTAATATATAATATAAATAGCGGCGGACCCAGTACACATCCCTGCGGGACGCCAGAACCATTAGTCTTTAGTTCTGAGCAATATGTAGTCCTAGTATCATTTTCTATTCTAGACATAACAGTTGGCGATTAGATAAATAACTTTTAGGCCAATCATGCGCTTTGCCTCTTATGCCATATTTCTCAAGCTTGTAGAGTACTATGTCACTAAAGAAAAACAAGCTAGAGTAGTTAAACTGTTAATCCTAAAACCAAACTGAATCTCGACTGCTAAATTGTATTTAGTTACAAAGCTATTTATTTTATCCTGCATTGCTTTTTCAAAATTTTTAGCAAAGATTGGGATCAGTGTAATGGGCCTATAATTGCCCATATCAGTACAGTTGCCCTTTGTTAACAGTGGTTTAATTAAAGACTCTTTCAGTCTAGATGGGAAAACACCTACTTCAAAACAGAGATTTATTAGGTAGCTAAGTGGGGATGCTATAATTTTCGCATTTAATTTAATAAGTTTAGTAGTTACTGCAACATATCCAGTAGAATTTGTATTCTTTATTTTAATAACATCAATTACATTCACTGGAGTCAGCAATAAAGTATTTATATTATTGTCAATATTAATTTTGTTTATGTCATGATTATTATTGTTGATTTTTTGTGTCAGATCAATGAAATAATTGTTAAGTTGGTTACATAAGTCATTAGGATTATTAATTCATTTATACAGTTGCTATAATTAGGTTTGTTTAAACAATTTTTTATGATGGTCCATGTCGCTTTACATTTACTTATTGAATTATTTAAAAAAAATGTTATTGTTTATGTGTTGTGATTTTGTTAATTATGCATTTTTTTAAGATCTTAGTGTAATGGTGATGTTTTTTCTTGTGATAGATAACCTTTACTTATGGCATCATGTTGATATTCGTAATGTAAAACTCTCTTTTTAATGCATAGTATCAATCTTAATATTTTTAAAGATTCTTACTCAGAAGCATAGTCAAAATAAAACAAAATATATTTAATATTACAAAATCTTTGTTTATTCATAAACAATATTACATATTTATTTACATAGATAAAAATGAATACAGTTTATAAGATTCATAACTACATTCAAATACACTTTAATCAATAACTATTTACTAACTTAGCCTAAAAATATCATAATTACATCTTAACCTAAATTTGAATCTAACACAAGTCTTACTACATAAAAAAATATTACAAGGGGTATCGTTACCCAGTCACTAGTTTATGGAGGTCAACACTGAACACTAATACACATTATGCTGCATCGTTAGACTCGAAGCCAACCTCAACATCGTTGGGAAAGCCCTGGGCAGATTGATTACACCTTAGTCTGCAGTCTTGATCGTGATGGCCGAATTATGTAATCTCCATACCTTGCATATATTGCGTATCGGACATACGCATATTGTTCCAAGTCAAAGCTGAAAACAGCAGCTGACAACATAGCTTCAAGAACCTTGTCGTTAGTTTCTTTCTCCTCGATGTAATCGACCAAACTTTGCACACGTTCCGGATCGAGCGAACGCGAAAGATTAAAACGCACTTTGCCTTTTTTTTGCCCTTTGTCTAAATTCTTGATAACTGTCTTGTGCTTAATAATTTCTTTATTCAGCTGCTTCTCGTATTGTTTCCAATTCTTGTCAGATATTGGGTCACTGCACAGATGGTATTCCCTCTCCCAATGGTCTCGTTTGTTCCTTAGTTTTCGAATGTTATCAGGGATGTATCGTAATTGAACATCCTCGAGCTCAGCGTATGATATCTTTGCTTCAAGTTGATTTCTCTCTTGTCTCTCGTGCTCTTCATCCGTTTCCTTTGTAAAATGATTTTCTGTAATGTCCTCCAGCAAGGACCATTCCGTTTTCCTCTCTGGATGATGCAGGGCGACAAGGTTCTGTAGAATTTGCCGGTAGCGCTTGTACTTTACTTCCAGCTGCAAGTCAGAAATATCGGCTACTGAAGACTCCATGATCGTTAATAACGTTTACTAACTAACGTAATACGATAAACAAAGTTGAGATGTGAACACTGTAGAGGCTAATATGCGACTGCAGAAAATAATCGTTACAAACATGTCATAATTTTACAAGCTGGGCGTGGCGTATTACGAAAAAGGGATGGCGCTATACGTAATCTATAGCTCCATCTCTTTTTAACAATAAAACAATGATTTTGACAATGTCCTAGTGGTCGCTGGTAAAACATATTCGTAGGTACAGGAGATAATGCTTAGTGAGAGATAAGAACCCATTGTCATGTTATCAGGTAGAGGTCTGTTTCATTGTTAAATACCGAGAAAGAATAATTAGTGTTTATTTGTCGGTAAGCAGTTCTTTGTTGTAAATAGTCAATGTCGCTGTTAACTACTCCGTGCATAAGAAATTTCAAAACTTTTTTTGGGGTTTGTGGCTAAGTGCTATGTATACGTAGGTGATATAAATAAAGTTTTTAATAATTAATACAGCTGCTTGTAAGCATTTTATGTCATATGTATTCTAATACCTTTATCGCCAAGCCACAGTTGAACCTTAGAGCCTAGTAAATCGTAACTAACCGTCCATGACGAAGAATAGTAAGTATGTACTGTATTTCAGTGACAGCAGTGGTGGCCTAGTGGTAGCGGCCACGACTTACAAGTTGTAGGCTGTAGGAAGCTTTACTTTGTGTAAATTATTTCATTACCACTGCTCTCATAACGGTGAAGGAAAACATCGTGAGGAAACTGGCACGTCCTAGAACCAAAAATATGAAGACACGTGATATCTACCAACCCGCACTGGGCCCGCGTGGTAGACTCAGGCCCATTCCCTATCACAAGTCTCACAGAGAGGAGGCCTTTGTCCCAGCAGTGGGAACATTAAAAGGCTGATTATGACTGTATTTCATGGTATAGAATATGTCTTAAGTCTAAATTATTTATGTGATAAGACTAAGATTAGTGTTTATAAATATCTACCTAGCTACCTATGACAGAAGCCTTACGAAACACAAACTACAAATTCTTCAAAATCTAATAATTTGGCTATATTTCATGGAGTGCTAAAGAATATGAACAATTTTCGCTATAGGCCATTTTGATAATTTTGTATTTCTTTTCATATTTCAGAGTTGATCCTTTAGTAAAAGTTATTATTGTGTATTCATGACTACCTTTTTCAATAAACAAAAGTTACCCTTAAAATCAATATGTTCATACACATCAAAATTACTACAATAGTGCAAAATAAACTGTCTGTTTGCTTGTTTGAAACGATTTTATGCCTGGCCTAGAAATACTAACCAGATTGTACCTAAGAAAAGGATATAAGATAATTTTAATCTCGGGAATACGTTCCCGTGTTTCACGCGGTTGAAGTCACTGGCAGAAGGTAGTACAATATTGAAATTCTACGATTGTAGCACTGGCTATGGCGTAGCTTCGTAAACTTATATCCAAACTGATATTATAAATGCAAAAGTTACTCTGTTTGTTACCTTTTGTTTGGCTGAACTATAGTTTGCGACCCTGGAAAAGACATAGAATAGTTTTATGCCAGTATTGTTCCCTTGGGATGATAAAACACATTATACACGGGCGAAGCCGCGAGCAGAAACTATGTAGTTACTTATAAGTCCAGGTTTCCACACGATGCTTAAACAAATACAAAAATGTTAAACTTTTTGTTTGTTTTTTAAGGTTTGTAAAAGATACTCTGATCCGATTATCAGAATACTTTTACTCATGGATAATTACACTATCACTTCTTATCATTCTATCTATCCCGGAAAATGCATTTGCTATGATATATACATAGCTATCCTCTCTTTGAGAGGGAATGGGTCGTAATCTATCACGTGGGCCCAGTGCGGTGCGAGTAATTAGTTGTATTTGTTTTTTTAGTTCTAGGTCGTAATCACTGGGTGAGCACAGTTCTCTTAACTAAATAAAAGCTTAAAATAATATGAATGTATAAAAACCGGTACGAGTCCCGTTTTTACACTTTGGGCACGGAATCCTAAAAACTATGAAAGTAAGTGCCAACTATTAAAATGTTACCCTTATTATTTACCTTTATTTGTTTTTTAATGTAAAAGGGAAGCAAAGTTGAATAAACGTAAATTTGTAGCCCCAGAGGGAAGGTCCAAATTTAAGTGAGAGATCTTTTTGTTCCTACCTATAGTAGGAATCCTTAAATATGAAATTTGAAAAGGGATCGCTTTTATGAAACCAAGTTAAGTTAGAATGAAATGAAGATAAGTCTTAGCCAAAAACTACTGTGTAGTTCGATGATATTGGGTATTTCTGTGTGGCAGATATAAACTCTAGATTCGCTTCGAATTAATATTGCAGAGTAGGAAAAGTTCTCCCAAACATAATTATTTGTATAGCTTTGTTTATAAATAAACTGATTGTAACTTAGTTTACACATGTGTTCGTGTGTGTGTGTGTATGGTGTGTTTATGAATAAGGATTATAAGATTTTTAAACATAAGCGTAGTCAAAATAAATCAAAAATATATTTAATATTACAAAATCTTTATTTATTACTAAACAATATCAAATATTTATTTACATAGATGAAATATACAGTTTATAAAATACTTTAACTGCATTCAAATACACTTAAATCTATAATTACTTACTAACTTAGCCTAAAAATATCATAGTTACAACTTAACCTAAATTAGAATCTAACACAAGTCTTATGACATAAAAAGTTATTTACAAGGGGTATCATTACCCAGTCATTAGGTTATTGAGGTCAGATAGACACTTGCTCCATGTCAAACACTGGTTTTCCTCTGCATCCGGTTAGTCTAGAAGCCAAGCCCAACATCGTAGGAAAAGCGCTGATTGATTATTCTACGTGTATTCCCCCCCGAAAGCTATTTCGTCGTGATGGCCGACATCTGTACCCTCCATACCTTGCATATATTGCGAATTTGACATATGCAGTTTCCACAAATCGAAAACTAAAAACAGCAGACTTAATCATGTCCTTAAGTACTTCTTCGTTGCTTTCGTTCTTCTTGATATAGTTGACCAAAGTTTGTACACGTTTCCGATCAAGCGAATGTGAAAGGTGTATGTCTTTAATTGTTCTCAAGTGTTTATAAGTATGCAACTCTTTATCCAAATTCTTTATCACTGTCTTGAGTTTGTTGATCTCGTTGTTCAGTTCCTCCTCGTATTTCATCCAGTTCTTCTTAGAAATCAGGTCGTTCCAGTGTTGGTATTCCTTCTGCCAATAGTCTGTTTTTTTCTGCAGCTCCCGAATATACCCCGGGATATATTTTAGTTCAACATCTTGGAGTTCAGCTTCAGTTATTTCCGCTTCCAGTTTCTCTCTCGTTTTCCTCTCGTGCTCCTCGTCCGTTTCTCCTTCGAAAAATATCAATTCGTCTGGTATACACACATTTTCTTCAGGAGGAAATAGGGTTCCGGTAAGATTATTTAGATTTGTTTGGTATTGCTTGAACTTTTGTTCCACTTTTAAATTAGATATGTCGGTTATTGAATACTCCATGATCGTTAATAACGTTTACTAACGTACTATTATAAACAAAATTAAGTTGTGAACACTGTAGAGGCCATATGCGACTGCAGAAAGTACTCGTAACAAAAATGTCATGATTTTAAAAGCTGGGAGGGGGCGTATTACGAACAGGGGATGGCGCTATACGTAATCTAGAGCTCCATCTCTTTTTCTCAATAAGACAATGATATTGAGGATGTCCCAGTGGTCGCAGGTAAAAAAATACTGGTCGTTAGTAACAATATAAGCTTGAACTCTGAATAGTGGAGATAATGCTTTGTGATAGATAAGAAAGAATCCATTGTAATGTTATTAGGTAGAGGTCTGTTTTATTGTCGAAGACCTAGAAAGAACAATTCGTACTTGTCAGTAAGTAGTTCATTGTTATAAATGGTAAACGTAAAATAATAATAATAAATGGCTGGTAGCTAGGATCCTGGTCCCGATACCGGTGACACTCTTTTTTTATATTCTAAAATGGTTTTGTTTTAAATGTGGTTTATATAAATGTAAGTAGAAAGATTGTGAAATAAAGGAGATAATAATAAAAAATTATGATTTTCTCTCCGCGAAGATTGAATAAAATCTACTTCAAACTATGTCAAAATGCGTGGTAAAAGCTCCTTTGCGAGAGACTGGAAACTGTACTAAGAAAACCCTGTAGTAACACAGGGTTTCCCTAGTGAAACATACCCATGATAAGCATTTAGAGCTGTTTTTTACTGGTAACTAGTTTTAACTTGCGAAGAGCATATACAAACTTATCAAGCTTACTGCATACTCTTTCTACATGTCCCTTCCAGTTAAATTTGTTATCGATGACTTTTCTTACCTAAAATAAAGCTGATGGTTCTGGTTGCAGAAATGCATTATTATGTCTAATTAATGTTAGTATTACTGACAAGTTACATGTTTGAAATGTAACTATTTTGGTTTTTTCATTATTAACATGAAGATTACCCCAGCCATTTTATCACATTGATTAATTCATTGTTAGTTTATATTTTTATGTCAGTTTTGTTGGAACATTTCATCGTCAATTTAGTATCGTCAGCAAATTGTAAACGTTCATATTTTATACATTTTTGAGGTCATTAATATATAATATAAATAGCGGCGGACCCAGTACACATCCCTGCGGGACGCCAGAACCATTAGTCTTTAGTTCTGAGCAATATGTAGTCCTAGTATCATTTTCTATTCTAGACATAACAGTTGGCGATTAGATAAATAACTTTTAGGCCAATCATGCGCTTTGCCTCTTATGCCATATTTCTCAAGCTTGTAGAGTACTATGTCACTAAAGAAAAACAAGCTAGAGTAGTTAAACTGTTAATCCTAAAACCAAACTGAATCTCGACTGCTAAATTGTATTTAGTTACAAAGCTATTTATTTTATCCTGCATTGCTTTTTCAAATTTTTTTGCAAAGATTGGGATCAGTGTAATGGGCCTATAATTGCCCATATCAGTACAGTTGCCCTTTGTTAACAGTGGTTTAATTAAAGACTCTTTCAGTCTAGATGGGAAAACACCTACTTCAAAAGAGAGATTTATTAGGTAGCTAAGTGGGGATGCTATAATTTTCGCATTTAATTTAATAAGTTTAGTGGTTACTGCAACATATCCAGTAGAATTTGTATTATTTATTTTAATAACATCAATTTCATTCACTGGAGTCAGCAATAAAGTATTTATATTATTGTCAATATTAATTTTGTTTATGTCATGATTATTATTGTTGATTTTTTGTGTCAGATCAATGAAATAATTGTTAAGTTGGTTACATAAGTCATTAGGATTATTAATTCATTTATATAGTTGCTATAATTAGGTTTGTTTAAACAATTTTTTATGATGGTCCATGTCGCTTTACATTTACTTATTGAATTATTTAAAAAAATGTTATTGTTTATGTGTTGTGAGTTTGTTAATTATGCATTTTTTTAAGATCTTAGTGTAATGGTGATGTTTTTTCTTGTGATAGATAACCTTTACTTATGGCATCATGTTGATATTCGTAATGTAAAACTCTCTTTTTAATGCATAGTATCAATCTTAATATTTTTAAAGATTCTTACTCAGAAGCATAGTCAAAATAAATCAAAATATATTTAATATTACAAAATCTTTGTTTATTCATAAACAATATTACATATTTATTTACATAGATAAAAATGAATACAGTTTATAAGATTTATAACTACATACAAATACACTTAAATCAATAACTATTTACTAACTTAGCCTAAAAATATCATAATTACATCTTAACCTAAATTAGAATCTAACACAAGTCTTACTACATAAAAAAATATTACAAGGGGTATCGTTACCCAGTCACTAGTTTATGGAGGTCAACACTGAACGCTAATACACATTATGCTGCATCGTTAGACTCGAAGCCAACCTCAACATCGTTGGGAAAGCCCTGGGCAGATTGATTACACCTTAGTCTGCAGTCTTGATCGTGATGGCCGAATTATGTAATCTCCATACCTTGCATATATTGCGTATCGGACATACGCATATTGTTCCAAGTCAAAGCTGAAAACAGCAGCTGACAACATAGCTTCAAGAACCTTGTCGTTAGTTTCTTTCTCCTCGATGTAATCGACCAAACTTTGCACACGTTCCGGATCGAGCGAACGCGAAAGATTAAAACGCACTTTGCCTTTTTTTTGCCCTTTGTCTAAATTCTTGATAACTGCCTTGTGCTTAATAATTTCTTTATTCAGCTGCTTCTCGTATTGTTTCCAATTCTTGTCAGATATTGGGTCACTGCACAGATGGTATTCCCTCTCCCAATGGTCTCGTTTGTTCCTTAGTTTTCGAATGTTATCAGGGATGAATCGTAATTGAACATCCTCGAGCTCAGCGTATGATATCCTTGCTTCAAGTTGATTTCTCTCTTGTCTCTCGTGCTCTTCATCAGTTTCCTTTGTAAAATGATTTTCTGTAATGTCCTCCAGCAAGGACCATTCCGTTTTCCTCTCTGGATGATGCAGGGCGACAAGGTTCTGTAGAATTTGCCGGTAGCGCTTGTACTTTACTTCCAGCTGCAAGTCAGAAATATCGGCTACTGAAGACTCCATGATCGTTAATAACGTTTACTAACTAACGTAATACGATAAACAAAGTTGAGATGTGAACACTGTAGAGGCTAATATGCGACTGCAGAAAATAATCGTTACAAACATGTCATGACTTTACAAGCTGGGCGTGGCATATTACGAAAAAGGGATAGCGCTATACGTAATCTATAGCTCCATCTCTTTTTAACAATAAAACAATGATTTTGACAATGTCCTAGTGGTCGCAGGTAAAACATATTCGTAGGTACAGGAGATAATGCTTAGTGAGAAATAAGAACACATTGTCATGTTATTAGGTAGAGGTCTGTTTCATTGTTAAATACCGAGAAAGAATAATTAGTGTTTATTTGTCGGTAAGCAGTTCTTTGTTGTAAATAGTCAATGTCGCTGTTAACTACTCCGTGCATAAGAAATTTTAAAACTTTATTTTGGGGTTTGTGGCTAAGTGCTATGTATACGTAGGTGATATAAATAAAGTTTTTAATAATTAATACAGCTGCTTGAAAGCATTTTATGTCATATGTATTCTAATACCTTTATCGCCAAGCCACAGTTGAACCTTAGAGCCTAGTAAATCGTAACTAACCGTCCATGACGAAGAATAGTAAGTATGTACTGTATTTCAGTGACAGCAGTGGTGGCCTGGTGGTAGCGGCCACGACTTACAAGTTGTAGGCTGTAGGAAGCTTTACTTTGTGTAAATTATTTCATTACCACTGCTCTCATAACGGTGAAGGCAAACATCGTGAGGAAACTGGCACGTCCTAGAACCAAAAATATGAAGACACGTGATATCTACCAACCCGCACTGGGCCCGCGTGGTAGACTAAGGCCCATTCCCTATCACAAGTCTCACAGAGAGGAGGCCTTTGACCCAGCAGTGGGAACATTAAAAGGCTGATTATGACTGTATTTCATGGTATAGAATATGTCTTAAGTCTAAATTATTTATGTGATAAGACTAAGATTAGTGTTTATAAATATCTACCTAGCTACCTATGACAGAAGCCTTACGAAACACAAACTACAAATTCTTCAAAATCTAATAATTTGGCTATATTTCATGGAGTGCTAAAGAATATGAACAATTTTCGCTATAGGCCATTTTGATAATTTTGTATTTCTTTTCATATTTCAGAGTTGATCCTTTAGTAAAAGCTTTTATTGTGTATTCATGACTACCTTTTTCAATAAACAAAAGTTACCCTTAAAATCAATATGTTCATACACATCAAAATTACTACAATAATGCAAAATAAACTGTCTGTTTGCTTGTTTGAAACGATTTTATGCCTGGCCTAGAAATACTAACCAGATTGTACCTAAGAAAAGGACATAAGATAATTTTAATCTCGGGAATACGTTCCCGTGTTTCATGCGGTTGAAGTCACTGGCAGAAGGTAGTACAATATTGAAATTCTACGATTGTAGCACTGGCTATGGCGTAGCTTCGTAAACTTATATCCAAACTGATATTATAAATGCAAAAGTTACTCTGTTTGTTACCTTTTGTTTGGCTGAACTATAGTTTGCGACCCTGGAAAAGACATAGAATAGTTTTATGCCAGTATTGTTCCCTTGGG
Source organism: Orthosia cruda (assembly GCA_964057195.1). Taxonomy (NCBI): domain Eukaryota; kingdom Metazoa; phylum Arthropoda; class Insecta; order Lepidoptera; family Noctuidae; genus Orthosia; species Orthosia cruda. Next base: position 31,362,681 of record OZ059839.1, read on the forward strand.
ATGATAAAACACATTATACACGGGCGAAGCCGCGAGCAGAAACTATGTAGTTACTTATAAGTCCACACGATGCTTAAACAAATACAAAAATGTTAAACTTTTTGTTTGTTTTTTAAGGTTTGTAAAAGATACTCTGATCCGATTATCAGAATACTTTTACTCATGGATAATTACACTATCACTTCTTATCATTCTATCTATACCGGAAAATGCATTTGCTATGACATAGCTATCCTCTCTTTGAGAGGGAATGGGTCGTAATCTATCACGTGGGCCCAGTGCGGTGCGAGTAATTAGTTGTATTTGTTTTTTTAATTCTAGGTCGTAATCACTGGGTGAGCACAGTTCTCTTAACTAAATAAAAGCTTAAAATAATATGAATGTATAAAAACCGGTACGGGTCCCGTTTTTACACTTTGGGCACGGAATCCTAAAAACTATGAAAGTAAGTGCCAACTATTAAAATGTTACCCTTATTATTTACCTTTATTTGTTTTTTAATGTAAAAGGGAAGCAAAGTTGAATAAACGTAAATTTGTAGCCCCAGAGGGAAGGTCCAAATTTAAGTGAGAGATCTTTTTGTACCTACCTATAGTAGGAATCCTTAAATATGAAGTTTGAAAAGGGATCGCTTTTATGAAACCAAGTTAAGTTAGAATGAAATGAAGATAAGTCTTAGGCAAAAACTACTTTGTAGTTCGATGATATTGGGTATTTCTGTGTGGCAGATATAAACTCTAGATTCGCTTCGAATTAATATTGCAGAGTAGGAAAAGTTCTCCCAAACATAATTATGTGTATAGCTTTGTTTATAAATATGTAGCGGCACCAACGCCGCCACTTACGAACTAACGACATGACGTCACACAAATCCTGCATCGCGCAAGCAAAGTTTTCGGCGCGATTAGAACACATACAACAGTCCGACAACAACCGTTGGGCAGTTGCCCGGACCAGACACAACACCCGTCTGGTCGGAGGATCCTCCCTTTTCTATGGAGGTTTGTGGGACTTTACACCCTGTTCCACCTACCCCCAAACTGGTGACCCCGAACATGAACGTCAGCGCAGCCTTCGTGCAGAGCTACTTCGTCGTGACGTCATCATCACTTCCTCAAGATTTCGAGCAGCGAGTCACAGCCAGCCAGTACCCACGGCATCTACGGGGGTATCCTGACCACCAGCATGCAGCTGACGCGCATTCCTGGTCATCACCCTCAGCTTCTTTCTTCACCGCTCCGACCTACTGGAGCCAGCAGCACTGTCCCGACTCACTGGGACATCATCACCACTCCGAACTACTGGAGCCAGCAACACTATCCCGACTCACTGGGATTTCATCACCCCGACTCACTGGGGCACAACCGCATACAGTTCCGACTCACCGCGAACTCTGCGACTTCCGGTTCCGACTCACGGGAACCAACCTTCCACTGGCCAGGCACACATCACGAGATGTACGGTCGACTCAACCTGCTATCGACCTCCGGTCTCCGGAGGGGAGTGATGTAGCGGCACCAACGCCGCCACTTACGAACTAACGACATGACGTCACACAAATCCTGCATCGCGCAAGCAAAGTTTTCGGCGCGATTAGAACACATACAACAGTCCGACAACAACCGTTGGGCAGTTGCCCGGACCAGACACAACACCCGTCTGGTCGGAGGATCCTCCCTTTTCTATGGAGGTTTGTGGGACTTTACACCCTGTTCCACCTACCCCCAAAAATAAACTGATTGTAACTTAGTTTACACATGTGTTCGTGTGTGTGTGTGTGTATGGTGTGTTTATGAATAAGGATTATACGATTTTTAAACATAAGCGTAGTCAAAATAAATCAAAAATATATTTAATATTACAAAATCTTTATTTATTACTAAACAATATCAAATATTTATTTACATAGATGAAATATACAGTTTATAAAATACTTTAACTGCATTCAAATACACTTAAATCTATAATTACTTACTAACTTAGCCTAAAAATATCATAGTTACAACTTAACCTAAATTAGAATCTAACACAAGTCTTATGACATAAAAAGTTAATTACAAGGGGTATCATTACCCAGTCATTAGGTTATTGAGGTCAGATAGACACTTGCTCCATGTCAAACACTGGTTTTCCTATGCATCCGGTTAGTCTAGAAGCCAAGCCCAACATCGTAGGAAAAGCGCTGATTGATTATTCTATTCCCCCCCGAAAGCTATTTCGTCGTGATGGCCGACATCTGTACTCTCTATACCTTGCATATATTGCGAATTTGACATATGCAGTTTCCACAAATCGAAAACTAAAAACAGCAGACTTAATCATGTCTTTAAGTACTTCTTCGTTGCTTTCGTTCTTCTTGATATAGTTGACCAAAGTTTGTACACGTTTCCGATCAAGCGAATGTGAAAGGTGTATGTCTTTAATTGTTCTCAAGTGTTTATAAGTATGCAACTCTTTATCCAAATTCTTTATCACTGTCTTGAGTTTGTTGATCTCGTTGTTCAGTTCCTCCTCGTATTTCATCCAGTTCTTCTTAGAAATCAGGTCGTTCCAGTGTTGGTATTCCTTCTGCCAATAGTCTGTTTTTTTCTGCAGCTCCCGAATATACTCCGGGATATATTTTAGTTCAACATCTTGGAGTTCAGCTTCAGTTATTTCCGCTTCCAGTTTCTCTCTCGTTTTTCTCTCGTGCTCCTCGTCCGTTTCTCCTTCGAAAAATATCAATTCGTCTGGTATACACACATTTTCTTCAGGAGGAAATAGGGTTCCGGTAAGATTATTTAGATTTGTTTGGTATTGCTTGAACTTTTGTTCCACTTTTAAATTAGATATGTCGGTTATTGAATACTCCATGATCGTTAATAACGTTTACTAACGTACTATTATAAACAAAATTAAGTTGTGAACACTGTAGAGGCCATATGCGACTGCAGAAAGTACTCGTAACAAAAATGTCATGATTTTAAAAGCTGGGAGGGGGCGTATTACGAACAGGGGATGGCGCTATACGTAATCTAGAGCTCCATCTCTTTTTCTCAATAAGACAATGATATTGAGGATGTCCCAGTGGTCGCAGGTAAAAAAATACTGGTCGTTAGTAACAATATAAGCTTGAACTCTGAATAGTGGAGATAATGCTTTGTGATAGATAAGAAAGAATCCATTGTGTCAGTAAGTAGTTCATTGTTATAAATGGTAAACGTAAAATAATAATAATAAATGGCTGGTAGCTAGGATCCTGGTCCCGATACCGGTGACCCTCTTTTTTATATTATAAAATGGTTTTGTTTTAAATGTGGTTTATATAAATGTAAGTAGAAAGATTGTGAAATAAAAGAGATAATAATAAAAAATTATGATTTTCTCTCCGCGAAGATTGAATAAAATCTACTTCAAACTATGTCACAATGCGTGGTAAAAGCTCCTTTGCGAGAGACTGGAAACTATACTAGGAAAACCCTGTAGTAACACAGGGTTTCCCTAGTGAAACATACCCATGATAAGCATTTAGGGCTGTTTTTTACTGGTAACTAGTTTTAACTTGCGAAGAGCATATACAAACTTATCAAGCTTACTGCATACTCTTTCTACATGTCCCTTCCAGTTAAATTTGTTATCGATGACTATTCTTACCTAAAATAAAGCTGATGGTTCTGGTTGCAGAAATGCATTATTATGTCTAATTAATGTTAGTATTACTGACAAGTTACATGTTTGAAATGTAACTATTTTGGTTTTTTCATTATTAACATGAAGATTACCCCAGCCATTTTATCACATTGATTAATTCATTGTTAGTATATATTTCTATGTCAGTTTTGTTGGAACATTTCATCGTCAATGTAGTATCGTCAGCAAATTGGAAACGTTCATATTTTATACATTTTTGAGGTCATTAATATATAATATAAATAGCGGCGGACCCAGTACACATCCCTGCGGGACGCCAGAACCATTAGTCTTTAGTTCTGAGCAATATGTAGTCCTAGTATCATTTTCTATTCTAGACATAACAGTTGGCGATTAGATAAATAACTTTTAGGCCAATCATGCGCTTTGCCTCTTATGCCATATTTCTCAAGCTTGTAGAGTACTATGTCACTAAAGAAAAACAAGCTAGAGTAGTTAAACTGTTAATCCTAAAACCAAACTGAATCTCGACTGCTAAATTGTATTTAGTTACAAAGCTATTTATTTTATCCTGCATTGCTTTTTCAAAATTTTTAGCAAAGATTGGGATCAGTGTAATGGGCCTATAATTGCCCATATCAGTACAGTTGCCCTTTGTTAACAGTGGTTTAATTAAAGACTCTTTCAGTCTAGATGGGAAAACACCTACTTCAAAACAGAGATTTATTAGGTAGCTAAGTGGGGATGCTATAATTTTCGCATTTAATTTAATAAGTTTAGTAGTTACTGCAACATATCCAGTAGAATTTGTATTATTTATTTTAATAACATCAATTACATTCACTGGAGTCAGCAATAAAGTATTTATATTATTGTCAATATTAATTTTGTTTATGTCATGATTATTATTGTTGATTTTTTGTGTCAGATCAATGAAATAATTGTTAAGTTGGTTACATAAGTCATTAGGATTATTAATTCATTTATATAGTTGCTATAATTAGGTTTGTTTAAACAATTTTTTATGATGGTCCATGTCGCTTTACATTTACTTATTGAATTATTTAAAAAAAATGTTATTGTTTATGTGTTGTGATTTTGTTAATTATGCATTTTTTTAAGATCTTAGTGTAATGGTGATGTTTTTTCTTGTGATAGATAACCTTTACTTATGGCATCATGTTGATATTCGTAATGTAAAACTCTCTTTTTAATGCATAGTATCAATCTTAATATTTTTAAAGATTCTTACTCAGAAGCATAGTCAAAATAAATCAAAATATATTTAATATTACAAAATCTTTGTTTATTCATAAACAATATTACATATTTATTTACATAGATAAAAATGAATACAGTTTATAAGATTTATAACTACATACAAATACACTTAAATCAATAACTATTTACTAACTTAGCCTAAAAATATCATAATTACATCTTAACCTAAATTAGAATCTAACACAAGTCTTACTACATAAAAAAATATTACAAGGGGTATCGTTACCCAGTCACTAGTTTATGGAGGTCAACACTGAACGCTAATACACATTATGCTGCATCGTTAGACTCGAAGCCAACCTCAACATCGTTGGGAAAGCCCTGGGCAGATTGATTACACCTTAGTCTGCAGTCTTGATCGTGATGGCCGAATTATGTAATCTCCATACTTTGCATATATTGCGTATCGGACATACGCATATTGTTCCAAGTCAAAGCTGAAAACAGCAGCTGACAACATAGCTTCAAGAACCTTGTCGTTAGTTTCTTTCTCCTCGATGTAATCGACCAAACTTTGCACACGTTCCGGATCGAGCGAACGCGAAAGATTAAAACGCACTTTGCCTTTTTTTTGCCCTTTGTCTAAATTCTTGATAACTGTCTTGTGCTTAATCATTTCTTTATTCAGCTGCTTCTCGTATTGTTTCCAATTCTTGTCAGATATTGGGTCACTGCACAGATGGTATTCCCTCTCCCAATGGTCTCGTTTGTTCCTTAGTTTTCGAATGTTATCAGGGATGAATCGTAATTGAACATCCTCGAGCTCAGCGTATGATATCCTTGCTTCAAGTTGAGTTCTCTCTTGTCTCTCGTGCTCTTCATCCGTTTCCCTTGTAAAATGATTTTCTGTAATGTCCTCCAGCAAGGACCATTCCGTTTTCCTCTCTGGATGATGCAGGGCGACAAGGTTCTGTAGAATTTGCCGGTAGCGCTTGTACTTTACTTCCAGCTGCAAGTCAGAAATATCGGCTACTGAAGACTCCATGATCGTTAATAACGTTTACTAACTAACGTAATATGATAAACAAAGTTGAGATGTGAACACTGTAGAGGCTAATATGCGACTGCAGAAAATAATCGTTACAAACATGTCATAATTTTACAAGCTGGGCGTGGCGTATTACGAAAAAGGGATGGCGCTATACGTAATCTATAGCTCCATCTCTTTTTAACAATAAAACAATGATTTTGACAATGTCCTAGTGGTCGCAGGTAAAACATATTCGTAGGTACAGGAGATAATGCTTAGTGAGAGATAAGAACCCATTGTCATGTTATTAGGTAGAGGTCTGTTTCATTGTTAAATACCGAGAAAGAATAATTAGTGTTTATTTGTCGGTAAGCAGTTCTTTGTTGTAAATAGTCAATGTCGCTGTTAACTACTCCGTGCATAAGAAATTTTAAAACTTTCTTTTGGGGTTTGTGGCTAAGTGCTATGTATACGTAGTTGATATAAATAAAGTTTTTAATAAATAATACAGCTGCTTGTAAGCATTTTATGTCATATGTATTCTAATACCTTTATCGCCAAGCCACAGTTGAACCTTAGAGCCTAGTAAATCGTAACTAACCGTCCATGACGAAGAATAGTAAGTATGTACTGTATTTCAGTGACAGCAGTGGTGGCCTGGTGGTAGCGGCCACGACTTACAAGTTGTAGGCTGTAGGAAGCTTTACTTTGTGTAAATTATTTCATTACCACTGCTCTCATAACGGTGAAGGCAAACATCGTGAGGAAACTAGCACGTCCTAGAACCAAAAATATGAAGACACGTGATATCTACCAACCCGCACTGGGCCCGCGTGGTAGACTAAGGCCCATTCCCTATCACAAGTCTCACAGAGAGGAGGCCTTTGTCCCAGCAGTGGGAACATTAAAAGGCTGATTATGACTGTATTTCATGGTATAGAATATGTCTTAGGTCTAAATAATTTATGTGATAAGACTAAGACTAGTGTTTAAAATACCTACCTAGCTACCTATGACAGAAGACTTACGAAACACAAACTACAAATTCTTCAAAATATAATAATTTGGCCATATTTCATGGAGTGCTAAAGAATATGAACAATTTTCGCTATAGGCCATTTTGATAGTTTTGTATTTCTTTTCATATTTCAGAGTTGATCCTTTCATAAAAGTTATTATTGTGTATTCATGACTACCTTTTTCAATAAACAAAAGTTACCCTTAATCTCAATATGTTCATACAATTTAAAATTACTACAACGAATACTAACCAGATTGTACCTAAGAAAAGGATATAAGATAATTTTAATCTCGGGAGTACGTTCCCTTGGTATAATTACCGTGTTTCACGCGGGTGAAGTCACTGGCAGAAGGTAGTACAATATTGAAATTCTACGAGCGTAGCACTGGCTACGGCGTAGCTTCGTAACTTAAATCCAAACTGATATTATAAATGCAAAAGTTACTCTGTTTGTTACCTTTTGTTTGACTAAACTATAGTTTGAGACCCTGGAAAAGACATAGAAAAGTTTTATGCCGGTATTGTTCCCTTGGGATGATAAAACACATTGCATACGGGCGAAGCCGCGGGCAGAAACTATGTAGTTAGTTACAAGTCCAGGTTTCCACACGATGCTTAATAAATATGTTAAACTGTTTGTTTGTTTTTTAGGGTTACAAACCTTAAAAACCTAAAGAACTTCAAATGTAATCTGAACCGATTATCAGAATACTTTTACTCACGGAAAATTACTATCATATCACATTCTATCTATCCCGGAAAATCCATTTGCTATTACAAAAGTATCCTTTTATTTGAAACGTAATGGGCCGAAATCTCTCACATGGGCCCAGTGTGGTGCGAGTAATTAGTTGTCTTTGATTTTTTAGTTCTAGGACAGGTCGTTTGTTCACGACTCGTAAGTCGGGGCCGTAACCACTGGGCGAGCACAGTTTTCTTAACTAAATATAAGCTTGAAATAATATGAGTTTATAAAAACCGGTAAGGGTTCTGTTTTTACGCTTTGCTTTCAAGTAATAATTTTAATAAACTTTAAAATAAAATCGTTGGCTTACTAGTGATCTATTTATGCTCATCAGGTACTTGAGTTTTTGTTTTCATATGTTTTGTATACGTTTGTTACGGTAAGCTAAAATGCAATTGAAAAATCTAGTGGCTTACTTAAAACATGTGTTAGGGATTATATTTATTTCTAATTACTTTTGAGTAAATATCATAGTTAAGATTCGAAGAATTTTATAATAAATAGATGACATCTCTTTAGTATAAATCCAAATTACATTAACTTCCTACTATAACTTTATGATTATGAATATATGTGAACGGATTTTGAAAACACTTTACCTACAGTAATAATTTAACATTGGACGAGCCGCGGGTGGCAACTAATATTCTTATAGTTATATAAAATGCAATGGTTCACCTCTATTTGGTAATAAAACACCGCTATATATGTAATAATTTTAAAGATGCGAAATAGTCGATATTCCACGCAAAATACAATGTATCCGATAAGTTCGTAACCATACCTAGCGCTACAAGCTCTATTGTGAATGTAAAAGATATTTCGTTCCTTACCATTGTTCATCTTATCAGAGATTATAAGTGATCTATTTAAAATATTTTACAACTTACCTACCGCCGAGTAAGTACTAATTGTTTTCTTAGTATTGAACAATAACATCATAAATATACCAATTAGTAAATCACAATAGGTAATTGTGTAGTCCAAAAATAAAATGTGCCGTCCTCTGATCGTTATCTAATCATATTTCGAAAAACCAGTATTGTTTACCTGAGTCACCAGTCACAGTCATCATTACCACCTCTCATGGTATATAAAAGCAGAATAGCCCTTGCTGCTTTATGCAGTTTCTTGCTAACCTTCAAAGTGATCACATCGTTTTCAAGTTGCAATTACTATGGAGCTTTTACCTTGTGTCCGTGAATCGAAAGAAGGCGTTTCTTTCGATTGTTTCGCGAGTGTGCTAACTCGCAAATTGCCGGACGCCGACCTCAAAGAAGTTCAGCTTCTATATGTCCCTGAGTACATACGGGATCTTAGGAACTTAAACGAGCAGTGGAAAGGGGAGTTCCTGGACTTGAACAACTATACAGCATTGGCAAAGTGGAAGAAGTTTGAGGCACAATACGAAGAAGAGGTCAAAAAGCATAAGACCATCTTAAAAAACTTTGACCATATAAGATGGAGATATATAAAAGGTGACAGGAACCATTTCACCCAATCCCTTGACCATAATTTGTTGCAAGAGTTGGTCACGATCTTCAATGATAATCAAAATCAGAGAGAAGAAATTTTCAATCGGCTCACAACACCCGCTCCGGGTATGCCCAGAACCATCACATATCTTTTCTACGTGATCTATGCATACTGGGCAGTGTATGGGGAGCCACCACATTGAAGAGGCATTCAAGTATAACCGTGGCCCACCCTAATGAAGCTGCGGTGACTGAAGGGGATATCGCAAGAGCGTGAAGACTGAAGGCTAAGGAAGCAAAATGGATTTTGAAGACTGGTATTTATGTTTAGTGTGATTAAAATAGTGTTTTAAAATTTCATTAAGGTAAAGTCATAACTTTTAAGCTTATTTAGTAATTTTTGATTACAGTGTGTACAAAATGTAGTTATAATCAATTAAGTAGGTATTTTATACACTTTATATTTTTAAACGGTATTTGTGGTTTTCATCTAGATTTAGTTTAGTAACAACTTTAGTTTAATTTAAGAGTTTTTGATAAGTGTTTATTTATATGGTTAATTAAGTAGTTTAAAAACTTTGTGTCTTATTTATATTTTTAAACAATATTTTTGGTTTTCATTTAGTCATATTTAAGTACACTATAGACTAAGTTAGATAGTTTTTTAAATTTCATACTATATTTTTGTAAATATAGAAAATTAAGAATTTTACACACTTTACGCCTTATTTATGGAAATCTCAAAGCTGTTCTCAAATTTTAATCAAGATTATCCATAGAAAAAGTGCATTGGAGATTTTTATAAATAAGGGTATTTACGTTTTAAAACAGCATTTGTGATTATATTTAGGTATTATTTAGTAATGACTTTAAGTTTAGTTAGTAATAAGCTTTTTATTAAAGTGTATATTTATATAGTTACGGTCAATTAACTATTTATATAATTTATATTTTAATCAATATTTTTTATTTTCATCTAGGTCTAGTTTAATAATATAACAATGTTTTACATGGAGCAAGTGAACCTAGTGACTGGGTAACGGTACCCCTTGTACCTAAATAACTTTTTATGTAATAAGACTTGTGTTAGATTCTAATTTAGGTTAAGTTGTAACCATGATACTTTAAGGCCAAGCTAGTTAGTGTTTTTTGATTGAAGTGTATTTGTATGTAGTTACAGTATTTTATAAGCTGTATATATTTTATGTATGTAATATTGTTTATTAATAAATAAAATCAAAGATTTTGTAAAATTAAATATTTTTTTCATTTATTTTTCCTATACACAAAATGTAAGAATCTTTAAAAAAATCTTAAGTTTGATACTAAATAATAATCTTATAAATCTTATTCATAAACACACCATACACACACAAAAACATATGTAAACTAAGTTACAATCAGTATATTATTTATCTATTAATAAATACATTTATGTTTGGGGTAACTTATTTACCTACTTTGCAATATTAATTCAAAGCGAATCTAGAGTTTATGTCTGCCACACTTAAATACCCAATCACAACGTAACATACAGTACTTTTTGCCAAAAACTTACTTTCATTTCATTTTAACTTAAATTAATTTCATAAAAAACAATCGATTTTCAAATTTGGGCCACAGATACACGTTTATTAAAATTTGCTTCTCTTTTTATAAAACAAAAAAAAACAAAGGTTTTAATAAGGATATAAATTTAATGGTTGAAACAAGAATGGCACATAGGTACTGTCATAGTTTTTAAACATATAATTTCAAAGTTTAAACGAGACAGAAATATTGATACGAATTGATAATGTAATTTTCCACCAGTAAAAGTATTCTCTTTATCGGATCGGAGTACCTCTAACAAACTTATAAAACAGACAGTTTAACATTTTTGTATTTGTTTCAGCATCGTGAAACCTGGACTTATAATTATATAAGCACATAGCTTCTGACCGCGGCTTCGCCTGCGTTAAAAGTTTTTTATCATCCCAAGGGAACGCACTTTCAGGATAAAAGTTTTCTGTCTATCACCAGGGTCTCAAACTCTAGTTCAGCCATTTAGTCGTGAAAAGGTACCAAACAGAGTTAGTTTCGCACTTATAATATTAGTTTAGAAATAAGTTTGAAATCACCAACTCGCCTTGAGGTAGCGTGGTGATTAATGCTCGTGCGTTCTCTGTATGAGAAGGGGCATTTGCCCTGCAGTGCGACAGAGCCAGGCTGGTTTTATTATTAGTTTACAATTAGAAGAACTGCCGGAATATAGAGTTGGCAAGTTAATTTTGTGACTTTTTCGCACAACAAAATCATTAAGCGTCTATTGTTTTACAGCCCCTTTGTTCTTTTATTGTAGCCAACCCAGCTAGACATCGTACTGGTTTTGTGAATGTTCTAATCCTCAGTAACAACGATCACCCAAGGATCGAACTCAGGTGCATAGCCAACTACATTTATTTTTTATTTTTTTTATTATATATAATACGGTTATTGGATTTCATCCTCTTTTGTGCTATAAGCCGTTGGTTTTTGCTAAATTGTATGATCCTAGTTCAACAAGCAGTATCCTATAGGTTTTGATTACCTTGCGAGTATCAAAATATGCTTCATATACGGCCGTATCTTTTGATTACGTTGATTTAGAAGCTTGTTTTTCACTTGTCACCTCCACGCATTCTTGCAAAAAGATCCTGATAGACGGACAGACAGACAACGAAGTGACCCTTTGAACGAAAACCTAAAAACGAATAAGTTCGTTTTCGAATTGTGATGCGCTTGAGTGAGGTTAGGAGTGAACTTTACAGATAACTTTATGGCAAGTACGAGTTATGACTTGAAACATTCCGACATTGACAATGCAGCTAAAGCAATTATTAGTATTATCTTTAACTGCATCTCCTAGTTACATAGCACTTTGGCAAAAACCGCAAACAAAAATTAAGAATTACTTACCCATATGTAATTACGGATTCCTTAACTACTTGTTTTATTTTTTAACCGTAACACAGGGTTTTCCTAGTACGGACTCCAGTCTTTTGCAAAGGAGCTTTTACCACGTGGTGTAACATAGTTTTAAGTAAATTTTAAGTCAACCTTTGTGGATCTCCTTTATTTCACAATCTTTTTATGAATTACTTAAATATATTTCTAAATCACGTATAAAACATATAAAAAAACCCCTTTGTATGTTTTTTTTTTATATTTGACATCCTCCAATTATTTCATGACATTTTTTTATTTTATTAATTTCAATTTGTGACTTTTATTCGATTTTATGACATGGTCTTATTAATTAAACATTAGAGGAGCTCGTGGCTAAATAATAACAGCCGCACGGGTCGATCTTTAAGGTTAAGCAACGCTTGACGAGGTCGGTCCGTGGATGGGTGAGCATACCGAGTTTCCTCCGTGCCTCGCAAAGCACGTTAATCCGATGGTCCCGGCTATCATTTGAAGATCTTTGACAGTCGTTACGAGTAGTCAGAAGCTTGAGATCTGACACTAGTCTAGCCAAAGGGTACCGTGTCAGATAGGCAGTCGGTAAAACACTGGTACTCAGCTAAATCCAGTTAGACTGGAAGCCAACCCCAATATAGTTGGGAAAAGGCTAGGCAGATGATGATGACATGGTTTTATTTGATTAATTTCAATTCTATGACATTTTTTATTTTATTAATTCAAATTTATTTGTGACATCTTATGATTCAATAAGACACATTCAGACACATTGACATTGACATTCAGTAAATTGTGTTTTTGTTCTAATTTTCATTTATCTAATATTCGGTAGCCTTAAGAAATATCTAACTGAACAACCAACATCCTTCATTTCCTTCAAAATAATGAACAGACAGATAACCCCCTTCACTGAAAGGTTCTTAAATAAATTTGATTCAGAGTAATGGAATATTGCAGGACCATTTGGGACGTTCGGGGACATCTCCAGATATTTCGGGACAGGTACCAATATAGTTATTAATAGGAGTGATAAATACAATTTTATTTATTTAGATATTCGTTTTATTTTTATTTAAACGGGCGTGCTAACAATATTTGGATAAAAATATTTTCTCGTTTTTCGTTAATTTGCCAGGACTTTTTGTCTTTTAGCTATTTCTGGAACAATGTTGTTACAGCCCGATAGCTGACGGTCCAATTAGTATTTGCAATTAAGGGTCTCGTTATTGTGCTAAAATACTGTGAAAGATATTTTTGACCCGACTGAGCCAGCAGGAGCTGTTTTTTTAAATGAAATGTTAAATTATTCTAATAGAGAGGTGGCCTTTGCCTGTAACAGACTGAATAGGCTAAAAGTAAGTCTTACAGGAATCTCATCTTCTAGCTAGGCTACTCATAAGAGACTATCCTGTTCTGTTATAAGGACTCGGATTTGAGTGTTTTTTTAACATTGATAACAATATTAAAAAACACTCAAATCCGAGTCCACCTAACCAGTGGCGTTGTAAGATATTAAATAAAACTGGTATAGCTTATTCAGTCTATAATGTTCTCTCTGCTGGGACACAGGCCTCCATTAATTAAGTGAGGTGGTTTCGACGATTTTCCAATACATCACCCCTTAGTGTGATGTCGTCTGATTTGGCTCGACCACCTCTTTCCCCCTCTAAACTCACATGACATTTTTGAAATATATAATTATTATTCGTAGAAATACTACTCCTTGCTTAACTGCGTTGGACTTATAAAAAATATAATAATTTGCTTAATCATTTTATTTAAGATTACTAGGGACAATAGTCTTGAACCACAGTAAGAAAATGGAATAGTAATACATTTAAGTAAAGTACTTGTTAAAGCAGTGACTGACTATGAGTGAACTCAGCCTCACTCAGCCAAATTGCCAGTAACAGCTTGTTAATCTTCAAGCTTGTCTATTATCTGTGATTATCGCATTGTATATGGTCTGCTAAGCTCGGCTACACAATCACTAGAGATCAGCAGCTGCCCAGCTGGTCATTGGTAATCAACGCTGTAGCTACGTCTAAGGACAATAAGGATGGTTGAGGTTGAAATGTTTTGGATAATAGCTGATTCTGATCAAGAAACGGAAAGTAAAAGTAGGTACTGCAGATGCTGAAATTCTATAACAGTGTCCAGTGCATTGATTCAAGCTGGCAAAAAAGAGACCTACTGTTAACTTATAGGTCCTTGATTCGATTTCTGGGTCGGGCAGAATGTTTTTACATCAGGAATTTCCAAATAGCGGAGTCTGGCTTTGTGCCCGGTTGACGGCAATAAGCTTGCCCTTATTACACGGGATTTAAAATAAGACTTGTGGAACTTGGGTAAACTATAATAAGCAAGTACACATGTTCTTGCCTGTAGTACACCCACGCTTGTTTTTGCTGTAAAACAATCGTCAGGTGCTTTTTTTAAGACGATTTATTCTGTTTTCCATTTCCAAGTAATAAGAGGTTATTATTTATTTCATAATATTTTACATTTGTAATTTACATTTTGAAAAACCCGACTTTATAATAAAGTTGTTTTACTTACTTCAATCATTTAAAAATCATTGCAAGAGAACATTTCAATCATTCAAAGAGGTTTAACAAACTGTCACTCGTATAAAATGGGTAATTATAAAAAAAAACCATTGCAATTCTATTTGATAGTGGAAATATTGACTTTGGTTTAATTCATGTGGAACGAAGGCTTATAGGAAGGGATCGCAAACATTTTTTATAAAAACCCATCGGCACGAATCAACAGTTCATAGTGAGAACGGGCTGTCCATTTTATCGAGTCATTTAAAAAAAGGCTTGGGTTTTCTTTGTTTTCACTTACGTAATACCTAACCAGAATGTTATTTATTTATTTCTTTATTTATTATATACTTTATTGTACACCACATAATATGTACAGGAAAACATTCACAAAAACAAGTGTACAATGGGCGGTCTTATCGCACAGGGCAATCTCTTACAGACAACCTTTGGATGGACTGTACGATAGGAGAAGAATTTAGGGCTGTCAGTGTACAAAATTAAATACTTAAATAATATTACTTAGACATAATAACATACAATACATACATACAATATTATATAATATACTAATACATATCAAATATCTAACAGAGAAAGGAGAAGAATAAAAATTATAGTGACAGGTAATGCTCTTTTACCATTTTCTTAAACGTTGGCAGTGTTTGAGCACGTCTTATTTCAATTGGTAATACATTCCACAACCGAGCCGCTTGAATGGTGAAAGATTTGTCAAAAAAGGAAGTGGAATGCATACGAATATTTAATTTAAGATTTTCCGATTACCTCAAAGACCTGGAATGGGTGTCACAGAGGAACTGAAAGCGTTCTTTGAGATAAAAAGGAGTAAAAGGATTAAATAGCACGTTATAAAGCAAAGAAAGTATGTGGGCATTCCGGCGAAGGCGAATAGGAAGCCATTTGAGCTTAGTACGAAATACAGAAACGTGATCATACTTGCGCAAGCCAAATATGAATCTGATACAGAGATTTTGAAGTCGCTCAAGCTTGTCCAATTGGTCTTGGGTTAAATCGAGATAACTGGCATCAGCATAGTCCAGGATAGGGAGAAGAAGAGATTGTGCTATCGCAATTTTAGTGGCGATGGGAAGAAAATTACGTAGACGTCTCAGGGAGCCTGCAGAAGCAAACAGTTTGCGGCTGACTTCCTGCAGTTGTTTGGTCCAGGCAAGAGTGCTGTCGATATAAATCCCCAAGTTCTTCACAGTGTTAGCTATAGGAATAATAGTGTTGTTGAAAGAAATCTGGGGAAGCATCGACCAATCAATTCTAGGGACAGTCCGGGAACTACCAACAACAGTCACCTGAGTCTTCGTCGGATTAATCTTCAACCCAAACTCAGCACTCCAGTCACCTATTCGAGCCAGGTCCATATTTATCGTCTCAATGGCATCTCGTAACTCTCCAAGAGCGGCTTGGGTATAAATCTGGAGATCATCAGCATACAGGTGGTAGAAAGAAGAAAGTCGTTGAGTGATAGCATTAATAAAGAGCGCGAAGAGGAGAGGAGCACCCTGCGGCACACCGGCAGAGGTGTGACACCAAGATGAGAAATATTCATCAGTGCAAATACGCTGCCGGCGGCCAAACAGGTAACTACGAAACCAGTCAATTACCGGAGGAGATATGTTAAAAGAGCTTAGGACGCCAAGCATAATATCGTAATCAACGGTATTGAAGGCATTGCTAAAATCAAGCAGAGCAAGTACCGTTAACTTTCCCATTTCCATGCCTGACCTAATATCGTCTGTAATGTGTACAAGTGCTGAGGTAGTGCTGTGTCCGCGTCGAAAACCAGATTGGAAAGGATTTAGCAGATTGTGTTTGGTAAGGAACGTGCTGAGTTGATGGTGGACAAGTTTTTCAAGGACTTTGGATAGGAAAGGAAGAATAGAAATGGGACGATAGTCAGAAAAAGATGTAGGATGAGATTTTTTGGGTAAAGGAATAATTTGGGCATCTTTCCAGGATTGAGGGAAGACACCACTGGAAATAGAGAAATTGAGGATATGAAGGATGACAGGGATAATGTTATCAAGGATGGGGATGATCATCTTACGGCTGACACAGTTACTACCAACAGCGTTGGATGTAATCGATAAAATACTCTTTTTAACATCACAGGCAGTGAATTGACTTAAGACAAAAGGGGAATAATCAGGTATCGGAAGATTTGAAAGATAACTAAGCGTAGTTGCTTTGGTAGCCCTATCAAATACGGGCGAAGTAGAAAAATGACTGTTAAGTAAGTTGAAGTCCAAGTCTTTAGGAACCGTGTCAGGAGTCTTTTTTCCGATATCTAATGATTTGAGAAATTTCCAGACTTTGGCTGGATCACCGTTTTGAACAGAATTGTGGATATGTTGGCGTTGAGCGTTCCTACACACCTTGTTGCATTGATTTCTTATTAAGATGTATTTTTGTCTGTTGACGTCATTGGGCCGAATTTTTAGTCTAAACTTCGCAGCTGCTTTTTTGCTAAGTAAAACTTTAATTTCGTCAGTCAACCATGGTGCTGGAAGATGTTTAACTCTCACGGCTCGAATAGGTGCATGTGTGTCGTAAAGCTGTATGAGGGTAGCAGATAAGATTTCAATTTGTTCGTCGACGGACGAGGATGTAACCAGTGGCGTCCAGTCAATGTTGCTGGCATCCTCCTGAAGACAATCAATGTCCATGCCATCAAAATTGCGAAGCAGAAGAGTTTGAACTTATGCTTAGGAGGTCGAATTTTGTAAGAAGTGTAAATTAGGTCATGACAGGAAAAGGCATCTGCTGAACATTGACCATGTTTAGCAACATGATCGAAGGATGAAACGACAATAAGATCAAGAAGCGAGGGAACAGAGTTAGGAAAACGGTGAGTGGCACCAAGATCAAGAATAGAAAGATTGACAGATTCAATCACATGACGAAGAGAAGAAGAGCGGGAATCATTTTTAAGGAGACATGTATTAAAGTCGCCCATTATGATAGTATGACTGTAAGAGGGAATTAAAGCTTCTAAAATATGTTCGAAAGAAGAGAAGAAGTTAATCCGAAGAGAAGGGCAGTAATATACCCCAAGGAGAATCTTGGAATGATGCAGTTCAACTTCCAGGAAAAGAAGTTCACCAGCACTCGGCGGGGGCGGCTGAGTGGACATGTTAACTATAGAAAATGGAATGAAATTACGAAGATAAATGGCCACCACCACCGACCGCGCGATCATTCCTGATAAGCTTAAAACCTGGAAGAGAGTAGGAGCAGAGGGAAGAAAAGGTTTCAACCAGGATTCAGAAACAAGAATAGCATGAATATTCTTACAGTCAAAGGTTGCCAGCATATCGGAGAAGTGAGCCGGAATACTCTGGGCGTTTATGTGGACTACATTAAAGTTCCTTGAGACATCGGATAAAAGTGAAACAAGAGTGTCAGCTAAAGATGGAACACTTATGAAGCTTTCATCATCACTATCCAACGAATAAAAAGCATCAGTATCACTGCTACTTTCAAGGCTGAGCATAAATATAGAAATATAAATAAATAACTACTTAAACAAAAACAATAATAAAAGACGCGCGGTTAAAAAATAAAATAAAAAATATTACTGTCCACCTGCCAGTTGTGCACACAAGAGTTAATAAAAAAATAAAAACAAAGTAACAAAACATTAAAATTAAATATGATTTTGTAGTCCAGGCATAAAACAACGTAACAACATACAAGTTTACTACCAAAACTAATATATCTCTATATAAATAAAAATCAATTGCCGAATGTATGTAAGCGCATCACTTCAGAACGGCTGCACCCATTTGTCAATGCAGTGGTATGGAACGCAACAGACATAAGCTGTCAAATTGTGACAGTGACATATTAACAAGAAATTATTAACAAAAACATAAGGTACACAAACAAAACCGAAATTAAATAACAGGTGTGAGAAGTATTGAAAAGCAATAGAAAAGTTAAGTGTACCTACCTACTGATAAACACAATGCACAAACAAATACCTGGACCACAAAAAGGAAAAATGACTACGAACTTCACTTTCTGGCCACAGTACGCTTAGTTTTTGTTGTGGTGGCCTTTTCGATTGCGACTGGTTGAGCAACGCCCGGCTCCGGCTGTCCTGAGACCTGTTCCGATTGCTGCGCGATGTTGTTGAGGTCGGCAGTGGAAGTCACTCGGTGTCGTGATCCCTTGGCGTCAAGCACGAACACAGTGCCTTCTGTGGTCCAACAATGGGTCACGCCAAATTTGCTCCGTGCTGCCATTTATTTATTTATTTATTTAATCAGTAACACATACATTTTATATAATTAAGTTGATGCCAACATAAACTCATTAGAGTTTTACCGTGCACCAAAAACATCGACTACATAATATAAACAAAAAATTATAACCACTTAAGTAGGTAGGTAGGTAAAAAGTAACAACAAAAAGAATAAGACTACAGCGGGTATATGCGAAATAATTCTCTAATACTAACAAGCGCACATCAGTGAACACTCCGGCCTTCCATCCTTAAAACAAAAGTGGTGGAGAGTTTTTAAGTTGATACAGGTTGTTCCCAAAATAATAACTAGTGTTTTTATTCATTGTTAATTTTCAACTTTATTTGTGTTTTGATATTATAGTTAGGTATTATTTTTGTTTTTTATTGCTTTAAACTTCTTATTTATAAATAATTAAATAACATATTTTTATTAGTGAATCTATGTATTTAACTTTTGTAGAAAATATTTCTTTAGTTTGTTTTTTTATGTTTTTCTGAGTTATTTTATCCCTCAATGATGTAGGTAGATTATTAATAAGGTAAGGTATTATATATTTTAACGATCTCTTGCCGTGTAAATTTGTGTACTTTGGTAGTAACAGCTGAGCATTGATGACGCTACGAGTCCTAATTTGGTTAAAATTTCCTTTATGGGCCGCTGATTTATGGCACGGGGGGAACGGGGGAGGGTGGGGGGAGGGGTTTTATCCCCCCCTTACCAACCCCACCACTCGGAGCCCCATGGTTATGGAGATATCCATGGTTAAAGTTTTTAGGTTAGAATCAAAATTTCTATCAAAGTCCATCGATTTTTGGGGCGGGAAGGGGGGTAGGGAAGTGGGGGGTAGTGGAGCTACCCCACTGTACCATCCCAACCCCGCGGAACCCCATGGTTAAGGAGATATTCATGGTTAAAGTTTTTACAATTACTATTTAACAACAATGTCGACGGAGCCCCGCTGCGCGGGGCTCCTATTTCTGTCTGAAAGGTCTAAAGTAACCTAACACGAAGGAGATGACGGGAGCTGAGTTCGCTCGCTTTGCTCGCTCACTTCAGCTCCCGTCATCTCTTCGAACCTAACCTGTCCGTGTCGGGGTGCCCTAAGCTCCCGAGCTCGCTTCGC